>CAMZMU010000066.1:40858404-41179833 GCA_947311845.1 Poa pratensis | reverse complement strand
GAAATCCAGGTGTGCTGGGCCTGTCCTATACGGCCCTCGACACTTGATGCGAATTTTCGCTAAGGACCAAGCCTACGGCCTGGAGAGTCATTGCCTCGCGAGGGCATTTGAGGCAGCAGAGGCCTGAGGCCATATCCGCGCTGCCCCCTCTTCAAGGAAATCTCCCCTGGGGAGGTCAACGCCGAATTCTCTACAGGGCGTCCAAGCCCTCGTGGAGATCGCTTCGCTGCAAAGCAACCTCTGCAGAGCGCACATGGGCTCTGCAGCGGCCGCAGAGTGACGCGCGCCCCTGCGCGCGGTGACGACGACGCCGCAGTTGCCATTTTGGTGATTAAAGGGGTCAATAAAGCTGTGCCACCCGCTCCGGACTACAAGGATTTCCTCTTTGGTGATAAGGGGACCGGCCGGCGCTACGCTCCAAGGCCAACGTCACCGTGGGCACCCCCACGTTCCTCTGCGGCCCCAGCTGGCCGTCCTGCATGGACGGTGGGTACTCTGCTACAGGAGCTTTACGCTCATGGACCGCGTCCATGGACCGGGCTGCGATGCACCGCGCTCCACCTTCTGCGCCACGTGACAGCCCTACCACAGTGCGAGTGCAAGGAGGGAGCACGGGCGCCTATAAAAGGAGGACAAGGTGCACCGTAGCAAGGATCGCATTCTCATTCCAGCATAGCCACTTACGCGCAAGGAAGAAGAAGACCATTGCTTCCCTTCCTTGTACACACCATTGCCAAAAGAGAGCCCTCGGCAAGCTCATTGTACTGTAACCTCTACAAGCAGTGCAATACAGACAAGCAGGAGTAGCGGTATTACCTCCACACGAGGGCCGTGAACCTGGGTACGGGCTGGTGTTCATCTCTGTCGTGATGTCCCTCCGCTTGCTCGACGAGCACCGTCGCCGTGCAGGTTGAGGGTTGTTTGACCAACGTGTTCAGCCCCTTACACGAACTCTCTTCGTGAGCTTGACTATCCCTGTTTCGTGGGAGTCATTCTCCGACAATTGGCGCGCCAGGTAGGGGGCTGAGGCGCGTCTTCAACCTTCATCGACCTCTGCGCCATGGCGGACACTCGCGCAGCTCGCGCCACCCGGCGGGCGTCAGGCAGGGCAACCACCGAGCCCGCTGCCAACACCACCAACCCTCGCGGCCGTCCCCGCGCCAGCCGTGCCACGGGGCGCAACACCGCTGAACCGCGGGTGGAGCACCCCGAGGACGACGACGGCAACCACGACGACCGCTTCGACGACGACGTCGACCACGGGCACGGCGAGGACGCAGAGTCCTCGCACCCGTCCCAGCGCCACAGCGCCTCCACTCTTGGGCGTCCAGCGCCCAGCCCAAACACCGCGCTGCTCATGGCCGCGGAACTCTTCCGCTACCGTCCCACAGCTGAGGCGCACGACAACTGGCTCGGCCGCCTTCAGCACCTCGTCGACATTGCGGCGGCACCGCGCGCTGCTCCTGCGGCGTCGCGCTCTCTGGTGCACCACAACTCCGGACGCGCTGGAACCACCGCGCATGGCGCACCTCCGCCGCCGCCGCCGCCGCCGCCAGGTCCGCCTCCGCCGCGGCGCACAAGGCCGCATCCCACCGTCGTCTCCCGCGCGATTGTCAAATCGTGCAGCGGACACCCCCAGACGCGCGGGTGGAAATGGAGCGCCAGAAGGACCTCCAGAAGCGCATCGTGAGGAGATCGGCCAGCAGGGCGACAGAACCGCCGTGCTCTTCAGGGGGGCATCGCCTCGTACGCCACAGGTTGCGCGGCCTTCACCCGCAACCTGCGTCGCGTCGTCTGGCCACAGAAGTTCAGGCCTGACCTACCCAAGGGCTACGACGGCACGAACAACCCCATCGAGTTCTTGCAGCTCTACACCACCTCCATCCAAGCTGCGGGGGGAGACGACAAGGTCATGGCCAACTGGTTCTCCCACGCTCTCAAGGATTCCGCCTTGTCGTGGCTCCTGAACCTTCCCGAGGACTCCATTGACTCGTGGGAGGAGCTCTGCCAGCAGTTCGTTGCGAACTTCAAGGGCACGTACGAGCGCGCCCTCACCTACAACGACCTGCGAGCTGTGCGCCAGAAGCCTGGCGAGACCCTCCGCAGGTACATCCAGCGCTTCAGCCAAGTCCGCAACAAGATCCCGAACATCCCGGACTCGCACGTCATTGCGGCCTTCAGAGAGGGCGTCACCAACCACAGGATGCTCGAGAAGCTCGGCATCCATGATACCCTCTCCTCCGTGGTGAAGCTCTTCGACATCGCAGACAAATGCGCCAAGGCAGAGGAAGGGCTCCTCTTCGTCAAGGTGGGCTCGACAGACGACCCTGTCGAGGGATCCAAGACCCAGAAGAGGCGCGACGAGATCAAACGCAAGCCTACCGCAGTCCTGCTGAACCCGACGCCAAGCATGTTCGCGAGGACTCTCCAGAGGCTGGCAAGAAAGAGGTGGACAACCGCCCGTTCTGCATCTACCACAACAGGCGCGGCCATGCGACAGAAACTGCTATGACCTCAAGCAACTGAGCAAGAAGCGTGAGCAAGAAGAGGCAGCGGTGGCCGCGGCAGAGGCCGTGGTTACCGCAAAGGTGGACGCAAGGGCAACTTCCAGAGGCCTCAGGGAACTCAGGCGAATGCCGCCGAGAAAAACAACAATCTGCCCGACGAAGAGCCTGGAGGCTACCAGGCCCCCAAGGGTGCCATGGCATGCATCCTCGGCGGATCCCAGGCGCCCAAGTCGAACAACCAGTTCAAGCAGTTCGCTCGCGAGCTCAACGCAGCGCTTCCCGGGGTCGAGACGTCCCGCCCCCTCAAGTGGTCCCAGTACACCATCGCCTTCGACGCCAAAGATCACCCCAAGTCTACAAAGACTGTGGGCACCCTCCCGTTGGTGTGCACCCCCACCATCAACAACATCGCCGTCGGCAAGACGCTCATTGATGGGGGTGCAGGCCTAAACGTCATCTCTGTCGAGACCTTCGAGACGCTTCAAGTGCCCTACGAGTGGCTCATGCCCTCCAGGCCCTTCACCGGGGTCACCAGCGGCTCAATCTCGCCTCTGGGGCAAGTGAGGCTCGCGGTCACTTTGGCACGCAGGAGAACTACCGCACCGAGCTAATTGACTTCGACGTCGCGCACATTGGCCTGCCCTACAACGCCATCCTCGGCTACCCCGCCCTCGCGAAGTTCATGGCCGTCACGCACCACGCCTACAACATGGTCAAGATCCCTGGCAGCGGTGGCACCATCACCATACGGTCACGTACAGGACGCCACGCGCGCCGTCGAGATCGCCTACAAGGCCGCTGCCATGGCATTCCCCGCTGACGAGGACATGGAGCCTCTCGAGAGGCCCAAGAAGAAGAAACAACTGTTCACTCAAGAGCAAGCATCTACAAAGAAGGTGTCGCTGAGCACCAGCTCGGGGGCTGAAGGCTCGGGGGCTAGCGTCACCATAGGCGCTGGCTTGCCTCCCAAATAGGAAAGCGCGCTCGTCGCCTTCCTTCGGGCAAATTCTGACATGTTCGCATGGACTCCGTCAGAAATGTCCGGTACCAAGGGAGGTGATCGAGCACCACTTAGCCGTGTGTCCAGACGCACGCCCTGTAAAGCAAAAAGCGCGGAAACAAGCCCCCGAGAAGCAAGCGTTCATCATCAAAGAAGTAGAGAAGCTGAAAGCAGCAGACATCATTCGAGAAGTTGCCCACCCCACTTGGCTCTCCAACGGTGTGGTTGTCCCAAAACCCAATGGAGGAGGCCGGCTCTGCATCGACTACACAGACGTGAACAAGGCTGCCCCAAGGATCCATACCCCATGCCAAGGATAGACCAGATTGTGGACTCCACCGCCGGCTGTGATCTCCTCTGTTTCCTGGATGCCTTCTCAGGCTACCACCAGATCAAAATGGCCAAGGAAGACGAGGAGAAAACAGCATTTCTCACCCCTTGTGGTGTGTATTGCTACACTTGCATGCCCTTTGGCCTAAAAAACGCCGGCGCCACCTTCCAGAGGCTCATGAGGATCGCCTTGGGGGCTCAGATGGGAAGAAATGCAGAAGCTTATGTCGACGACATCGTGGTCAAGTCTCGCGAGGGAGACACTCTCTTGAAGGATCTCGAGGAAACCTTCGCCAGCCTGCGCAAGGTGAACATCAAGTTAAACCCCGCCAAGTGCGTCTTCGGGGTGCCTTCAGGCAAGCTCCTCGGGTTCCTCGTGTCCCACCGCGGCATAGAAGCCAACCCTGACAAGATCAAGGCTATAGAAGACATGCAGCCACCTCGCCGCCTCAAGGACATGCAGCGCCTAGCAGGATGCATGGCCAGCTTAGGCCGCTTCATCTCCAAGTTCGGCGAGAGAGCCTTGCCATTTTTCAAGATCATGAAGAAATCCGGCACCTTCAAGTGGACTCCAGAGGCTGACGAAGCATTTAAGGACTTGAAGAAATACTTGGCTAGCTCACCAGTCATGGTAGCCCCCAGGGCAGGCGAGCATCTGAAGCTGTACCTAGCAGCCACTCCACAAACTGCTAGCGCCGTCCTGGTGGTGGAAAGAGAAGAGCCAGTTCTCCCCAAGAAAAGCACTGCCACACCAAGTCCAGAACCTCCCGACGAAGGAACAGTCTCTCCAGACCCAGCGCCAGGCCCACAGCCTCAAGTCGAGCCCTCCACGAGCACCCTGCCGAGGCTCCTCCACAGGCAAACCTCGCCAAAACTCCTGAGGAGCCTCTCGAGGGAGCCGACGCTGCTGCACCATCAACGACCCTCGTCGAGCATCCAGTCTACTTCGTCAGTACTGTACTGCGAGATGCTCGCGAGCGGTACCCAGTGCAGCAGAAGCTCCTCCTCGCGCTACTCATCGCCTCCAGGAAGCTGCGCCACTACTTCCAGGGTCACCCCATCACGGTGGTCACGTCCTTCCCCCTGGAGCAGATCCTGCGCAACCCCAACGCTACTGACCGCGTCGCAGGTGGAACATTGAGCTGCAGCCATTCAACTTGCGCTTCGACACCACAAGAGTCATAAAAGGGAGAGCGCTGGCGGATTTCGTCGCCGAGTGGACAGACCCAACTCCTGAAGAGCCTCGCGAAGAAGAAACCGCGTCATCGGAGATACAATGCCAAGTCACTGGACCATGCACTTCGATGGAGCTTTCGCCTGCCGCAATGGTGGGGCTGGCGTTGTCTTAACCTCACCAAAAGGTGACAAGCTCTACTACGCCATCCAGCTGTGCTTCACAATAGACAAGATCTCCAACAACATCGCCGAGTACGAGGGCCTCCTCGCCGGGCTCAGAGCCGCAATCGCCCTTGGCGTCAAGCACTTACTCATAAAGGGTGATTCCCAGCTCCTGGTTAACTTCTCCAACAAGAGCTACACGCCTAAAGACGACCACATGGCCGCCTACCTTGAAGAGGTCGCAAGCTCGAGAAGCACTTCAGGGGCATGGAGCTCATGCACATCCCGCGAAAGGAGAACCAAGAGGCAGATGACATCGCCAAGCGAGCATCACGAAGGCAGGCCCAGTCCGGCGTGTTTGAAGAGAGACTCTCCAAGGCGTCCATAAAGCAGCCACAAGAAGCAGCAGCCGCAAGCACAGACGAAGTACTCCCACCACCTCCTATAGGTGGGGCACCCAACTGCGGTCCATCCTCAGGGGAGCGTCTGCTGCTGGCTATGGTGCACCAAGAGACAGGCTGGGTTGACGAACTCAAAGACTACCTGCTGAAGGGAGTCCTTCCTGAAGAAGACGCGGAGGCAGAACGAGTGGCTCGACAAGCCAAGTCATACTACATCCTCGAGGGAGACCTGTACCGCAAGCGCCCAAATGGAATTGCACTCAAGTGCGTCCCCCCCGAGGAAGGCCGCATGCTGATCAGAGACATTCACAGTGGAGAGTGTGGCCACCATTCCTCTGCACGCACCCTGGCAGGCAAGGTCTTCAGGAGCGGTTTCTACTGGCCCCAAGTGCTTCAAGATGCCACCACCATCGTCCAGTCTTGCGATGCGTGCCAGTTCCACGCCAAGCAAGTTCATCAGCCTGCACTGGGACTCCAAACCATCCCGCTCTCGTGGCCTTTCGCGGTCTGGGGCCTTGACATTCTGGGACCCTTCCCGAGATCACAAGGGGGCTACCGCTTCCTCTTCGTGGCAGTCGACAAGTTCACCAAGTGGGCAGAGGTTGAAGCAGTGCGCAGCATACCGGCCAGGGCGGCAGTAAAATTCATCAGAGGCCTGGTCTGCCGCTTTGGTGTGCCTAATCGCATCATCACCGACAATGGCTCACAATTCACCAGCGGCATCTTCAGGGCCTACTGCGAGAGCCTCGGCACCAAGCTCTGCTTCGCCTCGGTGGCTCACCCACAGAGCAACGGCCAAGCCGAGCGAGCAAATGCTGAGGTCCTCAAGGGCCTCAAGACAAGAGCTTCAATCGCCTGAAGGGCTACGGCAAGGGCTGGATAGACGAACTCCCGTCCGTGCTCTGGTCCATCCGCACGAACCCCACGAAGCCCACTGGTGAGACGCCATTTGCTCTCGTGTATGGAGCTGAAGCAGTCCTCCCCACAGAGATCAAGCATGGATCCGCACGGGTCCTTGCCTTCAACGAGGACGATCAAGCAGACCTCCACAGCGACGACCTGCTACTCCTTGACGGGTTGCGCCGCCGTGCCGCCCTCAGGGCAGCCAAGTACCAGCAAGACCTGCGACGCTACCACAGCCGCCACATACGTCCGCGCACTCTCGAGACAGGCGACCTCGTCCTCAGGAGAATCCTCTCCAGGGAAGGTCTCCACAAGCTCTCGCCAATGTGGGAAGGCCCCTACAGGGTCTCCACATCGCCAGGCCTGGCGCGGTACGCCTCGAAACGGAGGACGGCATTCCGGTCAAGAATCCATGGAACATCGCGCATCTACGCAAGTTCTACCCGTGATCATAGTCACGCCAGACATTTTTTGTCTCTAGAGGGAAGCACACAACTTCACCTCCAAGCTTCACAAAAGCTTCTCCTCCCGAGGGCCAGCCCCTCTGAGCTCTCCTGATTACGTGCCGCCGCAGGCCGTGAAGAGTCTCAGCCACTGAATGTGGTCCCCATGCCTCGACATGGAAAACTTTATCTTGGTCACACCAAGTGTAATGAACCAATTCGTTTCTCGATGAAACATTGCGCTGAGGCGCCGCTATGTAATATTTTGGTGGTGAGTTTTACTTTTCATCATCTTAGTTCATTTCGCGCATATTCTTCCCCATGCGCACCTCGCGAGCGGGGGCTGAGTACGGTGACTGTGCCTCAAGAGCACCCCAACAGCACCGCAAAATCCAAAGGATCCGAGCTCTAGCACGTGAGCACGCTCTCACGCCTGTTACCTCCCCAAAGAGCTCTGGCCCATGGGCTTGCTCCCAAAACACGCCACCTCACCAAAGGACCTTGGTACTTACTCTCCTCGCGAGATACCCATGAGGAAGCCTATAAGCGCGCATGGGTGTTTACTACCATGTGTGCTTTGGGTCTGCCTCTCTAACCAATACAGGGAACAAGAAGTCCTCCCCAAGGTCGAGAAGTCACGCTCCGACCCCTAGAAGGGAGCGCACCATCAGGGAAGCCAACGCCCTCTACGAGGCCAAAGTCTCACCAAGCTAAGTCTAGCGCTTGCGCTCCTCAGAAGTGTTTTCTCCCTCTCACGGGCACCTGTCGCCCCTCGAGCGGTTTTTTCTCTCTCACACTCCATGGACTGCTTGTGCGTCAAAGGGGAGCCCTCGAGCACCGCGACTCGAGAGCCCTTACCTCTCCAAGCCTTAAACACCCCCCGGCCTTGCCGAGTCACGCTCCGGCATACCGTAGCGGCGGTGTCATAGCGCAAAGAGACGGGTCCTGACGACGTAGAGCGAAGAAAGACATGGAACAGGGACAAAGGACCCTTCGAGGGGCACACACACATGTTTGCATACGATTAAAGTATCTTACAAGCCAGCGTGAATTAAAACAAGTCTTAAAACAAAGATAATTGCGCCAAGCGCATCTTGTTGCAGGAGTGGCCTAGGCAGAGGGTTCACCATCGCCGTCCTCTTCAGCCTTCTCTTCTTCGGCGCCTTCATCCTCCTCAGCGGCCTGCTCCGCCTCAACCCTCTTGAAGCGGTCGACGTAATCGTTGACTTCTTCTCGAACCAAGTTGGAGAGCTCCCAGGCCGATCTCCCTCGATGGGCTCGGTCACTGACTCGAAGTCGAAGCCGGGGTGAAGGCGCTGGAGGTTGGCGAAGACGCGATCGATCGCCACGGTCAAGAGCTTGCGACACTCCTCATCACCAACTCGCCAAGTTCCGCCACAGGGCCCTCGAGCACAGAGAAGAGCTGATCGAAGTAGGCGAGGTATGTGGCGGCGTCAGCGTTCCCATTGACGGGAACAACAGGAGCATCCACTCCTAGCTGCCCCGCGAGAGTGTTCCCCCGGGTCACCAAGGACTTGAACACGCGCTCCCGCTGCTGCGTCAGGACCCGCGCCGCCTGCACGCTGTGCTCATCCTCTGCAGCACGCTCCACAGCAGGGCCCGCCTGCGCAGCCAGCTCCCTCATATCAGCCATCAGGGAGGCGAGGTCTTGATCAGCACGTTCACGAGCCTCTTCCGCGCGGCGACGACCGTCCCTGGCGCGCCTCACCCGGGTTCAGGTTGGCGTTCTGGTGCTCCAGTTGAACAATGCGGGCATTGTCGTCCGCGCGTTTCTTCTTGAAGCGGTCCTTCTGCTTCCTGAGCTTCCCGGCATTCTTCGGCGACGGCGGAGCGATATTCTTCTTGCTTGGCGGCGGCATCCTTCTCAGCCTCTTCCTTCCTCGCGGCAAGCTTTCGTTTGGACTTCTCTACAAGCTTTTTGTGCTTGGCCACCTCCTCGTCATGCTTGCCTATGGCCTCGGCCAGTTTGCCCTCCCGCGCCTCCAGATCCGCGCGCTGCGTGGACAGCTCCTTGTCAGCCTGCAGTTGCCGCTCTTCGCGTTTGAGCACCTCCGCTTCACGCGCCGCCAGTACTTGCTCACGGGCATCCAAGGACACGCGGTGTTGGTCCAAAGACTTCCGCGTAGCCTCCGACTCCGCGGCGAATTTCCCCTCGCGGTCGGCAAGCTCTTGGCGCTGAGCGGCTAGCGTGGTCTCGAGGGTCGCCCGCTCTGAGGCAGCGGTTTGGCGCTCCACCGCGGCCGCCTCGCGATCTTCTGCAGCGGCCTGGCGCTCTGCCTGGAGTGGCTCCAGGGTCTCTTGAGCCTCGCGAACCGCGCTCTCGCGGACCTCCTTGGCGAAGCGCAGCGCCTCCTCTCGCTGCGCCTGCATGGCCTCGTTGTCATGGCGGCGTTGCTCCACGACCTCGAAGAAGCGGGTCCACGCCCTCTCAAGTTCGTCGTACTCTCTGGCGAGCTCGGCCTCCTCGAGGGCGAGTTGGGCCTCCAGCCCATCCAGGCACCCCGCGCCAGGCGGAAGGTAGAGCTGCGGCGAGCGCCGCTCCAGCTCGTGCCACCCAGGACCAGAGCCCGGGAACTCCCACGAGACATGGAGGCTCCCTCGTGCGCACTAGTTTCGAGGGTGGGAACCTCCAAACTTGGGCCCGCGTCAACCTCGGCCTGGGGGCTGTGCGAGCCCTCTCCGCCATTGGGGCCATGGGCTCCAGCACCGTCGTTTTCAACCGGCGCCTCCTCTCGAGCTTCAGGGGCAGGGGAAGATTGCCCAGCCACCGTGGGGTCCGCCGCCGCCGAGCCCGCTGCGATCCCAGAAGAAGCCGCCGCCCCCTCAGCATCTGCGTTAGGCGGGGGCGGCGGAGGGACATTTTCCTCCATCGCGGCGTCGGTGCCTTGGGGCGGCGGAGTAATCCTCTCCCCCATCTCAACGTCAGCGCCTCCTTTCGCCGGCGAGCCACTCCCCGTTTCCTCCGCGGCGACCTCCTCTTGCCGCTCTGGTGGAGTGACGGGACGTGGTGGTGTCGGTGTGCGCACCACCGCCTCCTCCTCGGGGCGCGCCTCCGCGGTAGAAGACGAAGTAGCTGCTCCGGCCAGAGGCGTAACCACCACATGCCCTACGTCTTCCTCCGCCACAGGCTTCGTGGCCTCCTCCGCCACCGGCTCCGAGGCCTCGGTCACTACGGGATTAGCAACCTCTTCAGCTGAGGGCTCCACAGGCTCCTCGACGGTTGCCGAGGCCAGGCCCCGGACCTCCGCAGCCTTGCGGAGCCTCCGGCGTTTTGCCGTCACAAGATCCCTAACAAACAAACAGGAAGGCCATCAATAGGAGAGCAAGAAAACTCTCGAAAGATGCAAAGACAGGGGCCAACGCTTACCCAGATGACTTGGCGCGTGAGTCGACCCACATCGTAGTGGATGACCGCCACGACCTCGACGAAGCAGCTCCAGAGCCGGGCCCCTCAGGAGCAGCCTCAGCTTTCCTTTGAGAGGGGTGCCCACTGGGCTCTTGGCGGCCCTGTCGTGAAAAGCCTTGGAGCGGGGGTCGCAGCGTCCCGCTACGGCCTCCTCATCACTGTCTTCCTCCCCCTCCGCGACCTGGCGCGAAGGGGCCACAAGGAAATCCTCGTCCCCGCTGGACGAAATTTCCAGAACATCTCCCTCTGGAGGAGCAGGTTTCGAAGAGCTCGCCTCCCCTGCCGAGGGATTCGCCCCTCCACAGGTGGCGCCCAGATCCTCGTCAGATGCGGCGGGTGACTCCGAGGCCCAGTCCTCTTCCACCACGGGCGCCGCGTCCTCCTTCTTCTCCTCCCCAGCCAGGCCCTGAGGGGTGAACTCCGGCATCAGCTCCAGGATCGCGAGGCGCTTCTTCGGGGTAATCTGATGGAGTGGCTTCGCGAGCTCACTGCGCGGCACAGGAACCTCCGGGGCGGTGAAGAGGATGCCCATTATGGAAGCTACGACTTCAGGAAGGTGGGAGCTGCAGTGCAGCCGCATTGCGTCCGCCGGGCCTGAATACATCCACATCGGCTTTGTGTGCTTCTGGAGAGGGGCGATACGGCGCCTCACGAAGTCTTCAGCAACCATCTGCCCCGTGAGGCCAGCGTCGCGGACGAGCTTCATGCGTGCGACCAAGTCCGCAATCTTCGGGCTCTGAAGGGTCGCACTCGACCAATTCGAGTTCTTCAGGGCGGCGCCTCAGGGACGTCGAAGAAGGAATTCTGCGTCTTGGCGTCCACGAGGAACCACCGCTGGCGGAAATCGTCCACCTTCTTCGTCACCCGTGTGACGGGTTTGTCGCCGTCCCAGGACATGGGGATGTAGATACCTCCCATCCCATCCGCGATGCGGAAGGACACACAACCAGACCGCTCGCCAGGCGCCGTGGAGCGGAGCGCATAGAAGCTCCGGAAGAAGGCCACGGAAGGCATCACCCCCAAATACGCCTCGCAAAGATATGCGAAGATGGCGAGGATCAAGATGGAGTTGGGGTGCAGATGCAGGAGTTGGATCTGATAGAAGGCCAGGACCTCCTCCAGGAAAGGAGAAAACGGCGGCACCAAACCAGCGAAAATGGTCGGGAAGAAGATGGGATATAGCCCCGCCGCGAGCTTGCCGAATCGCGCCGCCTTGAGAACGGTGGCGCCGTGCTCGTTGTTCTTGCCTGCGGCCATCAGCCGGATCTTGTCCAGCGCCTCAGCAGTGTGGATGCGAGTCCCCACCAGCGCCGGCGCGAGCTCGTCCTCCTGCTGCGCCTCGGCCGGTACATTCGCCATTGCCGCCTTGCCCTTCTTGGGACCCATGGTCGAAGAGAGAAGGGCGGCGGAGCTCGGTGAAGGAGGAGGAGCGTCGGAGACACAGGAGCGCAGGCGTCAAGAGCAAGGAGACGGGCGCGCAAATGATGCAGTAACTGCTGCCTGAACCGGCGCTGCAGGCTTTATTCCCCTCAGAGCAGTTACCGAGACGTGGTGGGACCCCCCACTACGCCCATCATCTCCGAGGAGAACGTGTCGTCGCGGCGTAACTGCCCTGCACGTGTCTCAGGCCGGCCGGACACTTTGGGCCCATGACGATTCGCCTGCGTCCATTGGACTACATCGTGCCCATCATGGGCCCGGGGGCTACTGTCGGCCCAGTGAAATCCAGGGTGTGCTGGGCCTGTCCTATACGGCCCTCGACACTTGATGGCGAATTTTCGCTAAGGACCAAGCCTACGGCCTGGAGAGCCTCGCGAGGATCATTGCCTCGCGAGGGCATTTGAGGCAGCAGAGGCCTGTGGAGGCCATATCCACTGCTGCCCCCTCTTCAAGGAAATCTCCCCTGGGGAGAGGTCAACGCCGAATTCTCTACAGGGCGTCCAAGCCCTCGTGGAGATCGCTTCGCTGCAAAGCAACCTCTGCAGAGCGCACATGACGACGACGCCGCAGTTGCCATTTTGGTGATTAAAGGGGTCAATAAAGCTGTGCCACCCGCTCCGGACTACAAGGATTTCCTCTTTGGTGATAAGGGGACAGGCCGGCGCTACGCTCCAAAGACAACGTCACCGTGGGCACCCCCACGTTCCTCTGCGGCCCCAGCTGGCCGTCCTGCATGGACGGTGGGTACTCTGCTACAGGAGTCAGCTTTACGCTCGTGGACCGCGTCCATGGACATCCGGGCTGCGGTGCACCGCGCTCCACCTTCTGCGCCACGTGACAGCCCTACCACAGTGCGAGTGCAAGGAGGAGCACGGGGCGCCTATAAAAGGAGGACAAGGTGCACCGTTGCAAGGGATCGCATTCTCGTTCCAGCATAGCCACTTACGCGCAAGGAAGAAGAAGACCATTGCTTCCTTCCTTGTACACACCATTGCAAAAGAGAGCCCTCGGCAAGCTCATTGTACTGTAACCTCTACAAGCAGTGCAATACAGACAAGCAGGAGTAGCGGTATTACCTCCACTCGAGGGCCGTGAACCTGGGTACGGGCTGGTGTTCATCTCTGTCGTGATGTCCCTCCGCTTGCTCGACGAGCACTGTCGCCGTGCAGGTTGAGGGTTGTTTGACCAACGTGTTCAGCCCCTTACACGAACTCTCTTCGTGAGCTTGACTATCCCTGTTTCGTGGGAGTCATTCTCCGACAGCCCTCTATAACTCTCTTGCACTGGCGGCAAACATATACCGTCGGTATACAACAGCTATGCCGACGGCATTTTTTATGAGGCCGTCGGCATATAGGAAACTTTTGGCGAGGGTGACCGTCAGCGTAGACAAACCCGTCGGCGTATATGTGACACGTGGATGTCCAGTTTGTTAGTACGACGGAATTTTAACGGCGACTGTTGTATGCCGACGGCCGTGTGTTGAAACCGTCGGCATATATTTTTCCGCTTCGAAAAATTAAATGTGCAGCCAGGATTCGAACCGTGCACCTGCTGCACGCAGGTGACTGCAAACCTCTACTAGCCAACTAGCCAGCAGACATTTCTTGTACAGATTACAGTTAACATTATATATATCTATTTCCTAAACAGTAGTACTAAATTTCACAATATTATTTGTTTGAAATATTTGTGTATATATAATTATATATTTATACCATTTGTAAGATAAATTATATTTTGATCAAATATATTGGGTACATAATTATTTATTATGCCCAAATACATTTACACATATATTGCACCATTTATAAGTATATATATTACGCTCAAATATATTTGCATACATAGTTTTTTTCGACTATCTACATCATTAGTTATTTATTGCAACATTCACACACGCCCCGGCGCAATGTTATGCAAATAAAAAAATCGACTATGAAGGATTTCCATTTTTTTATTCTTTATGCCGATTTCAAATGCGGTCAAAATTGCCGACACGACAGTTCTTGGCTACGGGTTGAATCTTGCCAAAACAATAGGGTATCTCTGATTAAGTGACTAATTGTGAACCTAAAAATGATTTTTACCAAAAATAACAAGCAAACTACGAAGCAGCTGCAGTTCAAATTTGACCGCTTCCACCTGAATCGACTGCATTTTGTCTTTTTAAAAAGAGGTGGAGGGAAAGCTTTTGACAGGCGACCATTTGGTTATTTGTGCATCCAATGTGGTCTCATATTTTTATTAAATGATGAGGTCCAATTTTGGAACAAATTTTTGTAGTTTCTTTGCAAAAAAACTCATTTTTTGCACTCAGAAAATGAAAAATGATTTTTTCGTGCGAAACAAATGAAAACTTTCGTCGTCAACATGTTCGGCATTCTGAGACGCACACTTTTGCAAAATATGAGATCATTTGAACAAACTATGTCATGTTTGAGGTCATAACAGTCGTCATTTGCCCTGAAAGTTATGAATCTTCATACATGATAGCTCATTTCTGAGAACACTTTGTCAAAATAATTTCCATATTCCAAGTTTTTAGTTTCCCTCGATTCTAGGTCACATAATGACACTCTGCGAAGGATTTCCATTTTTTGTTTTTTTTTAATTCTCTAGGTCGATTTCAAAATGCGGTCAAAATTGCCGGCATGACAGTTCTTGGCTACGGGTTGAATCTTGCCAAAACATTAGGGTATCTCTGATTAAGTGACTAATTGTGAACCTAAAATTGATTTTTACCAAAAATAACAAGCAAACTACGAAGCAGCTATAGTTCAAATTTGACCCGCTTCCAGCCGAATCGACTGCATTTTGTCTTTTTAAAAAGAGGTGGAGGGAAAGCTTTTGACAGGCGACCATTTGGTTATTTGTGCATCCAATGTGGTCTTATATTTTTATTAAATGATGAGGTCCAATTTTGGAACAAAATTGTTGTAGTTTCTTTGAAAAAAAAACTCATTTTTTGCACTCGGAAAATGAAAAATGATTTTTTTCGTGCGAAACAAATGAAAACTTACTTCGTCAACATTGTTCGGCATTCTAAGACGCACACTTTTGCAAAATATGAGATCATTTGAACAAACTATGTCATGTTTGAGGTCATAACAGTCGTCATTTGCCTGAAAGTTATGAATCTTCATACATGATAGCTCATTTCTGAGAACACTTTGTCAAAATAATTTCCGTATTCCAAGTTTTTTAGTTTTCCTCGATACTAGGTCACATATAATGACACCCTGCGAAGGATTTCCATTTTTTTTAATTCTCTAGTCCGATTTCAAAATGCGGTCAAAATTGCCGACACGACAGTTCTTGGCTACGGGTTGAATCTTGCCAAACCATTAGGGTATCTCTGATTAAGTGACTAATTGTGAACCTATAAATGATTTTTACCAAAAATAACAAGCAAACTACGAAGCAGCTGCAGTTCAAATTTGACCCGCTTCAAGCTGAATCGACTGCATTTTGTCTTCTTAAAAAGAGGTGGAGGGAAAGCTTTTGACAGGCGACCATTTGGTTATTTGTGCATCCAATGTGGTCTTATATTTTTATTAAATGATGAGGTCCAATTTTGGAACAAAGATTTTGTAGTTTCTTTGCAAAAAAACTCATTTTTTGCACTCGGAAAATGAAAAATGATTTTTTCGTGTGAAACAAATGAAAACTTTCTTCGTCAACATTGTTCGGCATTCTAAGACGCACACTTTTGCACAATATGAGATCATTTGAACAAACTATGTCATGTTTGAGGTCATAACAGTCGTCATTTGCCCTGAAAGTTATGAATCTTCATACATGATAGCTCATTTCTGAGAACCTTTGTCAAAATAATTTCCGTATTCCAAGTTTTTTAGTTTTCCTCGATACTAGGTCACATATAATGACACCCTGCGAAGGATTTCCATTTTTGATTTTTTTGAATTCTCTAGTCCGATTTCAAATGCGGTCAAAATTGCCGACAGACAGTTCTTGGCTACGGGTTCAATCTTGCCAAAACATTAGGGTATCTCTGATTAAGTGACTAATTGTGAACCTAAAAATGATTTTTACCAAAAATAACAAGCAAACTACGAAGCATCTCCAGTTCAAATTTGACCCGTTTCCAACTAAATCGCCTGCATTTTGTCTTTTAAAAAGAGGTGGAGGGAAAGCTTTGACAGGCGACCATTGGTTATTTGTGCACCAATGTGGTCTTATATTTTATTAAATGATGAGGTCCAATTTTGGAACAAAGATTTTGTAGTTTCTTTGGAAAAAAACCCATTTTTTGCACTCAAAAAATGGAAAGAAAATCACATGGATAATGTAAACTGGGCCGTGACTCATAGGAAAACGGTGCCCTGCGGCCCATTTTCTACATAGCTAGCTCAGAGCCGTCGGATGCGGATCAACGGCTGATGTTTGTCCTGGCTAGAACAAAGCGAGCTTGCCCTAACCCTATCCACCCATTTTCCCTCTCCCCTCCCCGTTCAGTCCACTGCCGCTCCCGCTGCAGAGAGGCGGCGGCTGGCTAGCCGCTGCGCGCACCCAATCCCAGCCCCAATGGCATCCACTGTCGCGCCGCCCGCCGCCCTCGTCGCCCACCGCGCCGCGTCCGCCGCCGCCACGCCGCTCCGGCGCGCGGGGCTCGCTGCCGGGTGCCAGCCGGCGCGGTCGCTGGCGTTCGCGGCCTGCGGCGGCGCAGGCCTCGCGATCCAGGTCGCCTCCCGCTGCCGCGCAGCGTCGGCCGCGCGTGGGCGACCTCGTCGCCGCCGAGCTCGAGGGGAAGCGCGTGCGGTTGGACGCCGGCGATGTGTTGCCGTCCACCAGGGAGCGACGGCGGGCGATGCGAGCCACAGAAGATCCGGCGTAACCGCCGCCCGCTTCTAGCTCCTGTGGCCGCGAGATCCGGCGGGGACCTCCTTCCGCGCGTCCACGTCCTTCGCCGAAGCAGGCCGGCGCGGCGCCTCGGCTCCGTTGTCCTCTCCCGCCGGTGAGACATGTCCTTCTCCCCCAACTCTAGGATTTGCCCTAGTATATAAAATGCAATTTTATACTGGTTACGATTGCATCCTGACAGCTCAAGTCTTACGGTCTTACCTGCAAAGATTTATTCATGTGACTCCATGCTTTTATCTACATAAGAACTGAACATATTCCATCATATCATATTAGGATCAACTATTAAGTAGGTTGGTTGGATGGTTTATTATTTATCTGTACAACTATTAATATGGATAGAACTTAAGGAGCAATGTACAATGAAGTATTTGATTGGAATAATATGGATATGCTTGTGAGGATTTCTCTGTCTTGTCCTAATCAGAAAGATGCTTGTTTTTTTGAATAAGTTGCTACCTGGTTTGATGGAAGGATGCAATTTTGTCAAGTGTTGCTGCCATTGGGCATAACTTGATGGTCCTATGTGATGTTAAATGTTACTGATGATGTGAAGCTTCACTCTGCCGCTGCAGGAGATGATGGCGGGCACAAGCCCCTCCACGACGGCCACACGGCGACGATGGCGCTACCAACACATGTGGTCTTCTCGCTGGCTCATGCTGCTCGACAGTCGTGCTTCTTCCACTTGCCGGTGTCACTAATCACAGGTGAGAGTAGCTTCCTGCCTCCACCTGATCTTGCTCTTGTTTTTCTTTAGATGGACATGGTTTGGTTCTTGGTTGTTGCGCGACTGTTCTGCCGTTCTTGGTTGTTGGTTTATTTCATTTGCATCATGGTTCAGCTCCTTTGGATAGTATTGGTAATTACACATTGGTCAACTTGATTACCTTTATTGAGATACTTATAACTTCAGCGATTTGGCAGTAATTTGATTAAGTATTGGAGGTGAAATTGCATGGATTAACTACTGTGAACTGTGCTACTAGTACTAAGATACCATGTCCTTGTCAGCTTTACTATACTACTTGTACATGATCAGTACATGGTGTACATATATGCAGTGATAATCATAAAGAGTAACAAATTTAAATATTTTTGTTCTCCATATACTTGTTGTATATTTTTGCATTGTTCATGCTAATGTTATATCTATATGTGTACATATGTCGTCATTTGATTTATCTTGATATGTGTGTCATTTACAATATTGGTCATTTATCTACATGTGGTTATATGATTGTATATTGGCAAGTTTGGTCTGTCTTGTTAATATGAGTGTGTTTTGGATAGGTGATTATGTCCTACTAGGATGCAATAGTGCCTCATCATCAAGCGCCTCACCAACTTGTTCATGATGCACAAATGCAACAAGGCAAGAAGATCATGGGTGTGCGCATTATCAAGCACACCATGAGATCATCCACCTCCTCACCGACAATAACTCAATACAGATCAGTGTCGATGTTATCATCAACAGGTATAGCTCTCAGTTCCCTTTATTCTATCTTTTCTGACCATGGGCTATGTTCAATAATGACAGAAGTAGTTCTGATAGTTAAGTAATGTCATTTGTGTTGTATGAAAGATGCTTGGTGCATGTATCATGTGCTGCCTATAGTAGTTGTTAAGCCTCATCTAACTATGTCATCTGTCAGCATTGTTGTTCTTTTCCTGTTTTGCTACTAGGATATTAGTATAGTTAAATGTTTCTGATATGCATGTTTGTGCAAATGTGTATATGACCTGATGTTCCTGATTGTTTGTAGATGGGCAACCCGAACCAATGGAAGAAGAATAGGCTGACTTACTGGCCTAATTGGAACTTGCATGCTTTATTACTTCTTTTGAGTTATAGGTGAAATACATGATATATGAATGTTAAATTTTACTTTCATGTTGTCTCGCTGTGATTCACTTGTTATATTATTTTGTGTTTTTGGTTATAGCTGAAATTTGATCTTTGTATAAAGCATGCATCAAGTTTCTCTAATGGCAGTGTGGTCAAGAGATGAGAAGAACATGAGGATCCGTGTAAGAATGACAACTTTGGAAAAATAGATGCAAACTACATATCATACCTGTTCTGTTGATTTGGTATTGTTTCTAGAAAACAGAGACCTTTTTTGATGTTTACGGTAATCTCATTTGCCGAGACAAGTATGTAACCTATATAATCACGTCTGTAATTGTATTTGTATATTGCTAGCCTTTTTCGCTCTTTTTTTTTGGTTCTGGTCAGCTAGTATGCCGACGGCAAAACCGTCGGCGTAGACATCCATGAAGTTAACCAGGGAATGCCACGTGGATATATGCCGACGGTCGGCCGTCGGCAAACTGTTGTGACGACGTCAAACAGCCGTCTCCGTTAATTTGTTTGCCTACGGGCTTTGTTTGCCGACGGGCCAATAAAACCGTCGGCATGTGAGTGTATGCCGACGGCCTTCCTTTCCCGACGGCTTTTCCTGTGTATGCCGACAGAGAAGATGCCGACGGCCAAATGCCGACGGTGGCCGTCGGCAAACCCCTTTGCCGACGGTTTCTGGCCCTTTGCCGACGGTTTCTGGCCGTCGGGAACGATACGTTTTCCTGTAGTGTATGTAAGCGTGTGGAAGCAATCTATAGTCATATTGTATACGGCAGCGACATTTCACTTGCTCTGCCTAGCAACCTGCTCGTAAGAAAACGCCAATTCGTTAGATTACTATCGATTGATACACATGGGTTAATGTGTCCTGCTAAGTTAGTCTTCTAGAAATCAACTCGCGGCACACGCGCACATATGAACATTATCATATGCATGCACAGTGCACTCGCTCACTCACACCCAAGCATGCGGTAGGTCTACTGTCAAATTCAGATTTGTGGTTGCACATAATGGTATTCCCGCCGTTGTCAGAATGGAATGATCAGCTCATTTCCACTTCTGCACCCCTTTAAAACGTGTCCTTAACTTTTCCGAAATCATATATAAATGAACTGAGAGTTGGTACGTATCTCTAAGCAGTAAGCATGCAAAGATGTTTGATATTTCTCTGTTTCAAAACATGTTGCATGAAGCAATTTATTACCCATATATATAGAAAGAACATTGATTCACACTTACACATGCACAGCCCCATACATAGGAACAATTCCGTAGCTTGGCAAGAACTGAACTATCAGGAATAACCAAAGGTAATCAACAACGATGAATGCTAAAACAAGCAGTCAAAGAATGGCCAAATTACAACGTGAACCCGCTTTCAGAAACGATCGATGAAACGAGAGGTCTAGTGATGATCCTTCACCATGCATGCATGTGTTGCGTTACTTACGTGCGCAGCCGTACACTATTTCTAGTAGTGGTTGATTGCGCGGCAGTTCTTCCTGATCTGGCCGTTCCCATAGCCGGTTTTGACCTCGACACTTGCCAGCTTCACCATTGCCTTGGCGAACTTGCCCTCCCACCACCCGGGATGTTGGCGTTGTCCGCCACCATCTTCGCCGTCTCCTCGGACGTGAGGAGCGCGGCGTCGGAGGTGAAGAGCACCGTGTGCGACAGCACGTTCTTGTAGTACTGCCTGTCCAGCTTGTTGGGTGTAACGACGTCCAACATCACCACCGGGTCGTTACCGCCGGGCGTCGCGTCGGCGGGGCACTGGCTCCGCAGGAACCAGGCGAAGCCGGCGTTGATGTCGGAGGGGGCCTGAAGGCGGTCGGATACGAAGGAGGAGCAGTGGGAGCGGCCGATCGTGTGCGCGCCGGACAGGATAACCAGGTCCTCCGCGTCGAGCCCCTTGACAACGAAGCTGTCGACGAGTTCGCTGAGGGTGGACGTGGGCGGGACCAGAAACTTGAGCGGCTCCGAGGCGTTGGAGAAGGTGCCGTCACGGCGGCCGGACGGCATGTCGAAGCTTACCTTGCCCTTGCTGAGAATGCAGGACGCATCCCGGGCCGCGAAGGCGAGTATGTCGCGCAGGAGACGACGCTCGGGCAGGCCGCCTCCACGGCGTCCTTGATCGCGTCGATCAGCTCGAAGCCGCGAATGGATGGGTCGTTCGGAGGGCTGAGCTTCTCCGGAGTCGGGCTGAACGGTGTCGGGTCCAGGAAAATGGAAGCATCGCAACCCTAATCATCATACATCAACAGTTTAATCAAGTCCGGCTCATCGATTATGCATATACTACTACGTGTATGCAAATTCATTTTCTTGCACTAACTTTGGTAGCTAATTAAATTTCAAAATCCACAAGATTATGGAAAAGGCTATATATAGTTAATACCTCGACGAAGCAGTCGTGGAAGAGCATGCGGATCATGGCGCGCCATTGCCAGGGTTTTGGGAGATAGCATACTCCATGACGCCCTTGACGACGGCCTCTGCCCGGGGCACTTGTCGTGGTAGAAACCAACCTCCAGTGGCCAGTAAGGGCTGGCCTGGCACCCCACAGAGAGGAGAAGCAAGGCACAAGCCACCAAAGCGTGCAGCTTTGCAGCGCCAGCCGCCATTTTTGAAGCTAACTTGCTTGACAAAGATGCGAGCTGGAGAGAAGTTTGAAGTGATCGATCGGTCGAGAATTGCTGTTGTGTTATAGCTCGAGGAGGAAGCTACTATATAGGTGGCCATTAGAAGACCGAGCCTTGCCCAAGAATACATATATGTGCATATAGATGTTGCCATGTGCTGTGATTGGAATTATCAATGCGTTTGTTGGGTTTGTGTTCGTTGGGACGTTACTACCTCGAGTAGTTGCCACCAATCTCCATTCAATTTTATCACAGTACTTCCGAAACTAATCAGAGGCCGTCAGTGGAGGCCGTCGATGGCTACACGCGGTTGACCCTAAGAGCATCTCCAGTCGCGGCGTCTAAAGGCCGTCCAGACGTGCCATTTGGGCGCTGTCCGAACAAGGTGCGCCATTTGGGCGCCCGCGTTCCCCACTCGCGGCGCCCAAAAGGTTTTTTTACATGAATTTTAATATTTTGTGAAAGGAAAAATCAAACATACGTAAATATGTAATAGTTCAAATACAATATTTAATAGTTCAAATATATAAAATAAAGTTCAAACGTCTTCCTCTTCCTCCTCTGCCGCTGCCATGCCCGGCGTGCCCACAAATGCTCCGCTAGATCAGTTTGGAGTGCATTATGAGTATTTTCATCACGAATTTCCAAATGCATTGAGATATAATCTGCGAAATCTGCCGGCACGTTGTGATCAACCTGTGCATGAGGACCCTCAAAGTCATATGGCATATGATCATGCACTGCATCAATAATTCAGTAAAAAACCAGGCGTACCTTCCGCCGAACACCTTGCAGGCAGGGCGGTCGCGGAGAGACCGCCGGGGACGGCTGTATCGACTACAGCGGCGGAGAGATCGCAGTTGCCCGGAACCGAAGGCCGTCGAGGAGAGGAAGCAAACGGCGGCGCCGGCGTCCAGGTTTGGGTGGAGCGGAGCCGGCGGCGGGGGCGGCGGGGGCGACTGGGGCGACGAGCAAATTGGGGCGACTGGGGCGACGATGAAAGACGGGATAAAATCAGGCGACAAAACGACGAGACATAGTCCGTGTCTCACTGCCAGGCGTGGCCCGCGCGTCGGGAGCCGACGTGGCGTCGCGTTTCCTTCCGTCCGGGGCCGCCCCAAGCCTCCCCAAGTTGAGGGCGTGAGCTGGGCGTGCCGGACACAAAACTGGGCCGCGCCGGACCGAATTCGCGTTTGGGCGCCGCGAGTGGGCGCGATTTTGTGTCCGGCACGCCTCAAAAGCGTTTGGGCGGCCATTTGGGCGCCCCGACTGGAGATGCCTAACCGATATACGAACGGGTCATATGGAAGCAAGGGCTGATTCATGTAGCCAGCTCCGGGTTTCATTCAGTTATGTAAAATATAATCCACCGGTTGCAGATAGGGACGCAACTTTTTCCAGTCGTTGAGGGGTCAGGTTACTAAAGAACATTTTCGTTTGACGGTGTGTGTATGCTCTTTGTGTTCTTAAAATCCGTTTAGGGTTTCTTGACATAGACAAACTAAAGTAATCTGACGTGTGAGAAATTTCCTGTGAGGCCACTTTTGTAAGAGCTAGCACGCGGGCATTTAACTAACAAATCTTTGGCAAAAGGCCGGTAGAGGCTTTTTAGTAGGTGAGCCGTACGCTCCAGAAGCGTCATAAGCAGAACGCTTACACTTTAATTGCGTCATCTCTTTGACCAAATTCTTTTGTCACTATCTAGGTTTTGATTTACCTGATGACGTTCAAGTAAACCTGACGTGCGTCTGTTCGTAAATATATACGAGGCGAGGGCAATGCCTACGCGTGCAAACCGGCCGACAGTTAACACTAGTAGAACAAGGACTTTTGGTCCGGAGTACTGTTTTGCCATTAGCCCCGGTTCAGGCAAAAACCGGGACCAGTGCCTGGCACTGGTCCCGGTTCGAGCTGCCAGGGCCCCGTGGGGCAATGGTCCCGGTTCGGTTGGGGGCATTGGTCCCGGTTCATGCCAAGAACCGGGACCAAAGCTCCAGAGCCGGACCACGTGGCATGCCGCGGAGCTTTGGTCCCGGTTCGTGCCAAGAACCGGGACCAATACCCCTCCCCTGCCTATATATTGTTGCCCCCACCCCCTCTCTCCTCTGTTTTTTTTTCCTGGATTGGTGGGAAGTGGGGGTGCTAGTTTTTTTTCTCTTTGCCACGCACAAGATGTGTTCGATGAAATGCCCGACCCGCACCGAGGTTAGCAACTTTATCCTTTTCGTCTGTAATTGATACAGAAATATTGCACGTGTCGATGTACGGTGGTCATTTCACTATTCAAGATGTTATTGTAATGGTATTTGATAAACTTAATTATATATATGATGCAGATGGATGCACGGATGCGATGGATGTACGGCGAACGACGCAGTTCCGAGTTTATTGCAGGCCTGCATAAATTTCTCGATGTGGCTGAGGCAAACAAAGTGAATAATTTTATGCCTTGTCCATGTGAGAAGTGTCGGAACGTCAGGGAGTACTCTGACCCGAGAACCATTCAAGACCACGTGATTCGGAAAGGTTTCATGCCCAGCTATAATTGTTGGACCAAGCACGGAGAAAGAGGGGTTACGATGGAAGACAATGAAGAAGAGGAGGATGATGACAACTATCCTATGTTCCCAGAGGAATGCGGTGATACTGTTATGGAAGACGTTGAAGAAGAAAGAGGTGAACATCGGGCATCAGATGAGCCCGCTGATGGTCTTGGTGGGGTCATTTCTGATGCAAAGCGAGAATGCGATACAGAAAAGGAGAAGCTAAAGTTGGAGGCCATGCTTGAGGATCACAAAAAGTTGCTGTACCCAAACTGCGAAGATGGCAGCACAAAGCTCGGTACCACACTGGAACTGCTGAAATGGAAGGCAGAGACTGGTTGTTCTGACAAGGGATTTGAGAAGTTACTGAAAATAATGAAGCCGAAGCTTCCAAAGGATAACGAATTGCCCGAGACTACATACGAAGCAAAGAAGGCTATCTGCCCTCTAGGATTAGATGTGCAGAAGATACATGCATGCATTAATGACTGCATCCTGTACCGCGGTGAGTACGAGAACATGGATAAATGCCCGGTATGCAATGCACTGCGGTACAAGATAAGACAAGATGACCCTGGTGATGTTGAGGGCGATGACGAGCCCCCCCGGAAGAGGGTTCCTGCTAAGGTGATGTGGTATGCTCCTATAATACCACGGTTGAAACGTCTGTTCAGAAACAAAGAGCATGCCAGGTTGTTGCGATGGCACAAAGAAGAGCGTAAGAAAGACGGGAAGTTGAGACACCCCGCCGATGGGTCCCAGTGGAGAAAAATCGACAGAGAGTTCCCGACATTTTCAGATGACGCAAGGAACTTAAGATTTGGTCTAAGTACAGATGGCTTTAATCCTTTTGGGGAGCAGAGCTCCAGTCATAGCACTTGGCCCGTGACTCTATGTATCTACAACCTTCCTCCTTGGTTGTGCATGAAGCGGAAGTTCATTATGATGCCAGTGCTCATCCAAGGCCCGAAGCAACCCGGCAACGACATTGATGTGTACCTACGGCCATTAGTTGATGAACTTTTGCAGTTGTGGTCCGAACCAGGTGTACGTGTGTGGGATGAGCACAAACAACAGGAATTTGACCTACGAGCGTTGCTGTTCGTAACCATCAATGATTGGCCTGCTCTTAGTAACATTTCAGGACAGTCAAACAAGGGATACAATGCATGCACGCACTGTTTAGATAAGACTGAAAGTATACATTTGGGAAACAAGAATGTGTACCTGGGGCATCGTCGATTTCTTCCGAACGGTCATGCCGTAAGAAAGCCCGGCAAGCATTTCAACGGTGAGGCAGATTGCCGGAAGAAGCCTAACCTCCCTGATGGTGATGTTATATATGACATGGTCAAGGATTTAGAAGTAATCTTTGGAAAGGGTCCTGGCAGTCTATCTGTTCCGAATGACGCTGACAACCACGTACCCATATGGAAGAAGTGCTCTATATTCTGGGAGCTACCCTATTGGAAAGTCCTAGAGGTCCGGTCTTCAATCGACGTGATGCACGTGACGAAGAATCTTTGCGTGAACCTGCTAGGCTTCCTGGGCGTGTATGGGAAGACAAAAGATACACCGGAAGCACGGGCAGACCAGCAACGTATGAAAGACCCATACAACAAGCAGACGGATAAAGGGCGTAAATACTTAAGCAGATACGCTCTTACCAAAGCAGAGAAGGAAATCTTTTTTGAATGCCTGAGCAGTATCAAGGTCCCGGCTGGCTTCTCGTCAAATATAAAGGGAATAATAAATATGGCAAAGAAAAAATTCCAGAACCTGAAGTCTCATGATTGCCACGTGATTATGACGCAGTTGCTTCCGGTTGCATTGAGGGGGCTTCTTCCGGAAAATGTTCGAGTACCCATTGTGAAGCTATGTGCATTCCTCAATGCAATATCTCAGAAGGTCATCGATCCAGTAACTCTACCAAGTTTACAGAAGGCTGTGGTCCAATGTCTTGTCAGCTTCGAGTTGGTGTTCCCCCCATCATTCTTCAATATTATGACGCATCTCCTGGTTCACCTACGCGACGAGATTGCCATTCTCGGTCCTGTATTTCTACACAATATGTTCCCCTTCGAGAGGTTCATGGGAGTCTTGAAGAAATATGTTCATAACCGTGCTAGGCCAGAAGGAAGCATCTCAAGGGGCTATGGAACAGAAGAGGTCATTGAGTTCTGTGTTGACTTTATTCCTGACCTTAAGCCGATTGGTGTTCCTGAATCGCGGCATGAGGGGAGACTGAGTGGAAAAGGCACGCTAGGAAAGAAAGCACTGATATGTAGGGACGGGCATTCTTTAACTCAAGCACACTACACAGTTCTACAAAGTTCCACCTTCGTGGCTCCGTATATCGAGGAACACAAGAATTATGTACGCTCCAAGAACCCGGGGAAGGATGACTCCTGGATTAAAGAAAAACACATGGAGACCTTCGGCAGTTGGTTGCGATTACAGCTCATGAATGACACCACTGTCGGAGAACAGCTCTACTTGTTGGCCGCGTCACCATCTTCGACTGTATTGAATTTCCAAGGGTACGAGATAAATGGGAATACATTTTACACGATCGCCCAAGATAAAAAGAGCACCAACCAGAACAGTGGTGTCCGCTTTGATGCAACAAACGACGATGGGCAAAAGGACACATACTATGGTCGCATAGAGGAGATATGGGAACTTGACTATGGACCTACTTTTAAGGTCCCTTTGTTTCGGTGCAGTTGGGTCAACATGAATGGAGAAGGGATAAAGGTAGACCAGCTGTACGGGATGACAACAGTGGATCTCAAGAATCTTGGTTGTTACAAGAACGAACCATTCGTCCTAGCCAATGATGTGGCTCAGGTTTTCTATGTGAAGGACATGTCCTCCAGACCGAAAAAAAGAAAAAACAAGCAAACGAATACATCAGACGATGAGCCAAAGCGTCACGTAGTTCTTTCAGGGAAAAGAAACATCGTGGGAGTCGAGGACAAGACAGACATGTCAGCAGATTATGATAAGTTTGATGAAATTCCGCCCTTCACAGTGAGAACTGACCCAAGCATCCCGTTAAATAATGAAGATGCTCCATGGTTACGGCTGAAGCGATCATAGGCTAGGGACATACGCGAAGAAGGGTTCATGGCTTTTATGTAAATCAATGTAATGTATTAAACCTTTATGTGATGTGTAGTAATGTATTAAACCTTTATGTGGTGAAACACGCGTGGTAGGTGGTTGTCGGCTCCCACACCTCCCGTGGGAACCTCTCAAACCTCAGCTTCGACCGTCCAAACACAGTTCCCCCTGCATACAGCCCGACGGTGGCTCGTGAGTTTGAGCGCCACTTCGATCCAAGCAGCGGTAAGACGTCTCTGATGATCTACAACCGTCCGGCAAGACGTCTCTGATGATCTGCAACCGTTTGGAACGGTCGCAGGTCATCAGAGACGTCTTGCCACTGGTTGCCCAAAGATGCCTCTCCGAGTGACGCTGGAATGTTTTGTGTTTGAGCACCACTTCGATCCAAGCAGCGGCAAGACGTCTCTGATGATCTACAACCGTCCGGCAACACATCTCTGATGATCTGCAACCGTTTGGAACGGTCGCAGGTCATCAGAGACGTCTTGCCGCTGGTTGCCCAAAGATGCCTCTCCGAGTGACGCTGGAATGTTTTGTGTGAGTGAGTAACTTGTCTGAGGAGGGCGGTTATATATAGGGTACGTGTGCTTCTTTAGTCCCGGTTGGTAACACCAACCGGGTCATGTGGCTCACGAAGTGGTCGTGATACTGCTGATCCAACAGCTCACAATCCCTCAAAAGAAACACACCCCTGATCCAACGTCTCACAAGCGCTTGAAAGAAACACACGATCCGTGTGCTTCTTTAGTCCCGGTTGGTAACACCAACCGGGTCATGTGGCTCACGAAGTGGTCGTGATACTGCTGATCCAACAGCTCACAATCCCTCAAAAGAAACACACCCGGCCCTGATCCAACGGCTCACAAGCGATTGAAAGAAACACACGATCTGTGTGCTTCTTTAGTCCCGGTTGGTAACACCAACCGGGACTAAAGACGGGCTTTGCGGTCACGACACGTGTCCTCCCCCAGCGCTTTCCTGGGCACCTGTCCTCCCCCAGCGCTGCCCTGGAGGTCTTTATATATTGTCGCCGACGGGGTAAACCCTAATCCACCATTCCTAGCCACGAACGCATCGTCTCCACGAGATGGATCCGCCACGCCCGCCGCAGCGCCTTCTGGACGAGGTCGAGCGTGCTCGGCAGAGCGCGCTTGGGCGCAACCGCGGGAGTCTATCCCGCCGTATGCCCACGAGCCCGGCGTGGAGAGGAATGCCCAGCTACCGGCCTCCTGCTCCACCAGGTGCCGCCGCACCTCCACCTGGCGCCGCTGCACCTCCACCAGGCGCCGCCGCTCCTCCCGCGGAGGAGGAGGAGGACGACGACTTCGACTGGAGCGACGACGGGGAAGAAGGTTGTGGGTTGCAGATACAGGAGGCCATGGAAGCCTCCTTCCAGTCTGTCCGCGACTACCCTGTCCAGCGAGCCAAGACTTCCTACCAGCTCAAGGCGAAGGAGGCTTCCGATCTGGATTGGGCGCTGAAAGACTCATCCTCCATGGATCTTGCCCTCCGCCGCAAACGTGCGCGCGAGAACCGGGCGGCCGCCCACGGGGCTGGCTCCTCCCGCCGTTCCCCCTAATCCTACGGCCTTCGAGCCAGCAAGTCCGTTTATGTAGAATAATGTTCGTGATGTTGGATCAGGGGTGTGTTTCTTTCAAGCGCTTGTGAGACGTTGTATCATGTGTAATAATGTATTAAACCTTTTATGTAATGCATTAAGATAAATGAATTAATAATTTTTATCTGCTTTCTTCTGCATTTTACAACACCAAACATTCATCTTACAAATATAGGTTTTCTGAAATTGTTCTGCATTTACTTCTGCTTGCCATGGGATTTTACAACACCAAAAATAGAATTAACTGAATTAATAATTATTATTACTTAATCATAAATCTTACTTAATCAATTTTTATCGATTTATACGTATTATTAGTCGAGTTTCGACTTACGGATTTAAAGATATGAATTTATCCATATTAAATTGAAAATGGCAAAATGGTTAATAGTTTGTATAGTTAGAATAATTATTTTAGAAAACAGAAAATGGTTTTGGATTATTTATTCAAATTTAATAACTTTTCATGTTGAAAGTCTTTTCAGATTCAAAACCATTTGAAATTCATATCCAAACACCTAAATAAGAAAAAAAAAGGCGGGAACAAAATTTCAGAACTGAAAAGTTCGAAATAATTTTGAAAAATGACTCTTTGGTCCCGGTTTCTACCAAGAACCGGGACCAATGAGTCCGTGGATCCCGCGCTTGATCTGGCATTAACTGCCCACTCATTGGTCCCGGTTGCTGGAAAGAACCGGGACCAAAGAGGTATTGGTCCCGGTTCTTTCCAGAAACCGGGACCAATGACCCCTGCTACTTAACTGTTGCCCTTCTCCTTCCCCAATTCAGTCGCAGAAACGCTAAGGACCGGAGAAGAAGCAGGAGGAGCCCGTGCCGCCGCGCCCGCACGCCGTCAGGCTGCCCAACCTCGCCCTCGACGCCGGTGCCCTCGACGCCCGCGCCGCCGCTCCCGCACGCCGGCCGCCCGTGCTGAGAAGAAGGAGGAGCCCGTGCGGCACACCGCGCGCCGCCCGTGCACACCGCCCGTGCTCGCCGTCGACGCTTCCCTCGGCCGCCGCGCCCATTTCCGCCGTCCACCACCCGAGGTGAGCCCTACGCCGTCCACGGCCACGGCGGCGCCGCCGTTGCTCGTCGCCGAGCACCGTACGCTGCTCTTGTCGCCGCCGCCGCGTTACTTTTTTTTACGCACGGGAAAAAACAAATGGGCCGAGCCCATTGGGTGTATGTTAGAAATGGGCCGAGCACCGTACGCTCGCGGCCTGTTTGTTTTTTTTCCTTGACTCGAATTAATAAATTAACAGAAATATTTTATTCTGTGTGTATGTTAGAAATTAAGTAACTCGAGATCTATAAGTCCAAAATTGATGAATCAAAATTCTTTGGAAAGCTAATAAAAATGTTTGTCCAACCACACTGGTCCCATATTATTTAGATTAATAATAAAAGAATGGTATTTAAATTACTACAGAGGGTTTAAATCACCAAATTGTTTGTTTCTGATGCTCTGTTAGCTCAACTAATGTGAATCCAATTTTGTTAGCTTAGTATTGTGGTAAATTAGCATCCCTAATTTTTGTGGAATTAATTGAGCAACAAAAATAATTTGGCATTCAATTAACGTTTGTAGACCCTTCTGTACTTGCACCATTTTTAGCTGTCAAATGGTTAATCTAAATGAGTTGAATCCAATTGTGTTAGATCAGAAATATTCAGTACTTGCTATCCCTCAAATGGTTAGTACTATGTTAGGAAAAAAAATTGTGTTAGATATGCAAAGATGCAAATTTATAGAAATTGTAGATTAAAATGATTAATATGTTTAGAAATTTGTTAGATATAGAAATTATTAGGTTATAGAAATTGTTAGGTTATAGAAATTGCTAGGTTAGTTGTAGATGGTTTTTTGTTAGCCATTTGTTAGTGTTAGTTGCTAGGTTTTAGCTATTTTTTGTTAGCCATTTTCTGTTAGCCATTTGCTAGAATTAGTTTTGTTAGTGTTAGTTTTAGTTTTGCTATATATTGATGTTAATTTTAGTTTTGCTACATATTGATGTTAATTTTAATTTTAGCTTTGCAAATGATTTTAGCTATAGATGTATCTTGACATATGGAACAAGTTACCCAACTAAAGTTTTGTGCATTGTTCTTAATTTGCAGAAACTATGGAACGAGACGAAGATCAGGAAAATATCCTCCAGGATATAATCCGCGGGCCGGAAGATATTGTCGATGTCACCACGGAGTTTTTGAACAACTCCGGTGAGGGAGATGAGTCTCTCAACCGAAGAGACGGCTCCGGTGAGGTAGAACCCGACGGCCGGGGTGAGGGAGAAGTCAGCGAGGGAGAAGCCGACGAGGGAGAAGCCGAAGGCTCCGGTGGAACATTAAATGTTGCAAACTCCGGCGAGGTGCATATACATATATTAATGAAGCCGAAGATTGTATTAATTAAGCCTCTGATGTCTATATACATATATTAACGCTCTTTCTTCTTTTAGCCCTCCGGATCGAGCAAATCTTCTGTAAGGACAAAACGAGGCCCAGCCAAAAAGTTGGGCGACCAAGAAAGGTACACGATCGAAAGAGTCGCCGAAGACGGCACACCGACTGCTCCCCCTGGTGTTAAAAATAAAATGGTAAAGCAATGCGGAGTTCTTGTTAGGGACTTCATCCCGATCACCGTTCGAGAATGGCATCGGCCAAGGGAGAAAGGACAGCTATATGTCAGCGATGAGGGCAAAGAAAGACTTTGGAGAAAGCTCATGGTTAATTTCACCCTGCCGGCGCCAGAGGTGGATTCAGATGAGGAGGATCCAGATGAGGCAGAAAAGATAGCCCGGAAAATCATGGAGCAAAAAGTCAAGGACTGGGCACTTAGGAAGATGGCCGAGCTATTCAAGAACTGGAAGAAAAGATTGAACAAACTGTTTGTCAAGAAAAATAAGACTCCAGACTTCGATAAAGGGTATGAGAAGATAAAGGACTACTGGGAAGAATTTGTGGCGTACAAGAAATCAGAGGAAGCTCTGGAAAAGTCTGCAAAAAATGCGGCAAATGCTGCTCTAAAGATGTACCACCATACTATGGGGCCTGGTGGCTACGCTGGTAGCATGCCTAAGTGGGAGAAACTTGAGGCGGACCTGCTGGCTAATGGGATCACTCCAGAGCCACTCAAGTGGATCGAACGGGCAAGAAATTGGTTTTACGGGCATGGGGGCACGTTGGACGCAGAAGGGAAGTGCATATATAACAGAAGACACAAAGATAATCCCCTACTACCCATCCAAGAAATTAGAAAAGCAGTAAAGGATGTTGAAGAGGGACGGTTCATTCCCGATAGAGAGGATGACGAGCTCACACGCGCCCTTGGGAATAAGGAACACGACGGACGGTTACGAGGCGTACCTGGCTCCAAGCCCAAGACAATTGCGATTCCCGAGCACAGGAAGAAATTTCCTGATAGAAGCCATCAGAGGAGAAAGGAAAAGGAGGCAATGGAAGCACGCGCTGCTGCAGACCGGCTGCGTAATATAGAAGAAGAATTAAAGCTGCAGAAGGAACAAATTGCCGTGCTTAGCCAGCAAGGTACTAGCGGCCAATCTCAACGGCACATGGTAGAAGCTGCATGCGATGGTACCGGTGTCCCATCGAATCGGAAAAGCAGCGTGGCTTCCACGGAGCTCCAGGATGGTAATGATGATGCAGTGGCTCCACTTCGTCGCTACCCAGTGGATGATATCATGGAGAGCACACCTTGTGAGATGCATGTGAAAGTTTTTAACTTAACCTTTAAGGTGGCGGTCGGCTATGTCGTACCAATTGGACCTAATCCAACTTACCATTTCTCTCCGGTTCCAAATGGCTACGCTGTTGTCGCGGTGGATGAAGTGATGAAAGATTATGAGGAGCTGAAGCTGCAACACCCTGCAGGTGAAGATGGGGAGGTGCTTGAACTTGGAGAAGCCAAGAAAGCGACCATTCTATGGCCAAAGGAATTCATCGTGCTTCCGAACTGGCAGCCAAGGCCATCGACTCCTCACCAGTCTCCAGCGCAACAGTCCTCTTCACCGCCTCACCAGTCTCCAGCGCAACAGTCCTCTTCACCGCCTCACCAGTCTCCAGCGCAGCCGTCTCCGCCGCCGCGTCAGCCGTCTCCGCCGCCGCGTCAGCCGTTTCCGCCCACCGCTCGTACTATGAGGGGTAAGCGATCACCGAAACGTAAAAGGTCGCCCCTCCCAACAGTACCTCATAAGAATCTTCCCATTAGACCTTATGACAGGACTGTAGCGGAAAACGCCGCGGAGGTGGCTGCCTACAATAAGGCTTTTTTTGCACCAAAAAAGCCCGAGCAGAAGCCGGTATATGATGCAAAAACCAAAAAGTGGAGAAAGTCCTTCCTTGAGCAGCCATCCCAGATATCGATGAATCTGCCATCTGACTATGGTCGTGAACTTACTAAGCTAGCACGTGCCCAGTCTGAGCAGAACAAGGGAAGAAGTGCAAAAAGCGGGAAACAAATTGCCCAGCTCGGACAGCAGAAAAATCAATCGGTCCCCCCGCTCATAGTGTGTTCCGATGCCGACAAGGACTTCAGAGACGCTATGGATAAGGACCTGGAATTATTGGACCCCAGAGCCATGGCTGCTGCTAAAGAACTTGGTGTCACTGTATCGCAGGCCAAGGAACAGGCTACCGCCTTGGGTATGAGCCTTGGTCAACTTTTAGGCTATGAATCTGCGCCAATGTTAGAGATGGCACGGAAATATGTCCAAGGGGAGCCTATGGTCAGTAATGAGGAGCTCGCGCGTCTATCAACACATATGCGAAATTTGCATAACTGGTACCTGGTGCACACATCAAAGAAGGACGCGAAAGATTGGTTTCCGGTGGACGTTAGAGTGGAGCATTTCTTCAAACGTTACGTTATACAGGTTCAACTGACTGAACTGTTCCAGTTATTCCAAAAGCGCGCCCTCGACAAATCTATCCTCTCTTGCTATTGTCTGTAAGTGATTTATTTTCGTAATTAAGTCTCTAGCTCAGCTCGTTCATTGCCTGTATTATATTATCCTGACTATATATATATCCTTTTGTACGCTATTATGCAGAATGAAGATGATGGAATGCAAAAGAACTAAAGTTTTTGAGGTCGGGTTCGTTGACCCGTATATCGTGAATTCATATACCTTAGTCAATCACCCCAAAGACGTGGAGCATGACCTGACCACCTTTTTAACCATGCAACATTTCTGTACGGAAATACTATTTCCTTACAACTTCAAGTGAGTGTTTTTGTCTTGTACATATTTTTATTTGGCTTTCTCGATGTTAAGTGTAATTAATGAGCTATGCATGTCTGCTTTATGTAAACGTCCGCAGGTTCCACTGGATTCTGCTAAGCATTCAACCTGACAAGTCCACAGTTGAAGTCCACGACTCATTAAGTTGGGACCAAGACATGTGGTCCGACATGAAAGAAATGCTCAACAAGTAATTTCAATCATTATCGCATTATATCGCCCTCTTTCGTTCGTTCCCTTATGTCAAGTAATTAATAACTCCTTTGTTCATTTTCTTTGCCAAAGCAGGTGTTGGACACATTTCAAACAGAAGGTACAAGGTCCATTCAAAGATGAGCTAACTTATAAATCGGTGACATGTCCGCAGCAGCCACCGGGGAGTAATTTATGTGGATTCTACGTTTGCGAGTTCATTCGCGAGTTGACCACTGAGCGGAGAACAACTAATTTGAGCGACCTGCGGGAGACGCTCGAACCAAAACTGCGCGTAGGAGCAATTCAAGAGGAATTGGCGGGATTTCTGCTTAGGGAGGCCATCGATGAAAAGGGAGAACATTATGCTTCGGACGATGAACTAAATATGCCTTGATGGCTTGATCTATCTCCATGTAATTAAATAGTTGTATTCTCGCAAGAGATCGAATATTAATTATATATGCATCAACGTGTACTGTGTATATAGTAGAGCGTATAATATGCGTACGGAAACGATGGAGAGCTCGTCGGCGATGCGAAGAAGGGGGAGACGACGGAGGCACCGGCGAGAGGGAGAGGGGGCACCGGCGATAGCGAGAGGGGGCACCGGCGAGAAGGAGAGGGGGCACCGGCGAGAGGGGGCACCGGCGAGAGGGAGAGGGGGCACCGGCGATAGGGGGCACCGGCGAGAGGGAGAGGGGGCACCGGCGAGAGGGGGCACCGGCGAGATCGAATCCTAAACCCTAAATACCAAAAAAAAAAAGCACTCATTGGTCCCGGTTCGTATTAAGAACCGGGACCAATGAGTCTCCCCCCACGAGCAGCCAGACCAGGCCACGTGGACAACCATTGGTCCCGGTTCGTGGCCCAACCGGGACCAGCATTGGTCCCGATTGGCCAGTCCCGGTTGGGCAACCGGGACTGAAGGCCCAACCGAACCGGGACCATAGGCCCATTTTCTACTAGTGTAAGTAGCGTGTGGACTGCGAGGTGAGCCTAACATACGTACCGGGAGCCTGTGACTGTGATGCTACGTTTTCTCCTCTTCTGTTTTCATTATACAGCTGACTACAGCCGGAACAAGTGAATGAGCAATCGCTGATACCACTAATTTTTAAGCTACTTGTTCGTATTAGGTACGGCTAGGAGCAATCAAACAAAATGTCAATTTAGCTTCTTCCTATAGTGTTAATTTTATATTTTGTAAGTGTTTGTTCATGTTGAAATGTTTATTGGTACAACAGTCTAGGCCCTCTATAACTCTCTTGCACTGGCGGCCACCCTCTCTCTCGCCGGTGACCACTCCGGTCCCGGCAACCACCTTCCTATCGGCGTCATGGCCAGCCATCTTCACTTCTCATATCTGGGATCTTTCTCAGCGTGTTCCGGACACTCTCGCTCTCCTCTGTTCGAGCCTCCACTATCTCCGTTGTGACCCCGCCTCTGCCAGATTAAATTATGGAATCATTACTCTAGTTCCAAAATGCAAAGATGCGAAGTAAATCCAAAAATTTCGCCTGGTCTGTTTGCTTAATGTTAGCTTCAAGATCTTTACTAAAGTGCTTATGAATAGATTTGAAAAAACAGTAGTAAAAGTGATATCTCCTATCCAGACTGCATTTATAAAAGGCAGATTTATCATGGAAGGGGTTGTAATTTTGCATGAAGCCCTTAATAGTATTCATACAAATTAAAAAAAGAGGATGCAGTGCTTTTCAAAGTTGATTTTGAAAAGGCATATTAGAAAATCAAGTGTCCTTTTGTTTGTAAAATGCTAAAACTAAAAGGCTTCCCCGATGTGTGGATTGACTGGACCATGAGCATAATGATAGGAGGCCATGTGGCTACTAAAAATAAATGACCTCATTCGAAAAAAATTACTACTCATAAGAGGCTTAGATAAGGGGATTCCCTGTCTCCCCTGCTGTTTGACACAACAGCTGATGCCCTGGCTATTGTGATGGAGAATGCCAGAAATAAAGATTTGATTACAAGCCTTCTTTCCGAGGAAATCAAAGGAGGAGTAAATATGCTACAATATGTTGATGATACTATTTTTATTGCCGGATAATATAGAAAGTGCAAAAAGATTAAAATTTATCTTGTGTGCTTTCGAGCAGATGTCTAGTTTAAAGATAAATTTTCATAAAAGTGAACTATTTCTTTTTGGAAAGGCCGCTGAGAAAAGTGAACAATATAAACAAATCTTTACTTGCCAATTTGGAGTTTTACCGATGCGATACTTGGGCTTTCCGCTGCATAAAACTAGAATCAGAAATAAAGAGTGGGGTCGATTTTGGATAAGGTGGCCAAGAAATGTGCTGGATGGCAGGGGATATTGTTGAACATGGCTGGGAGAACCACCCTGTTTCAAACATGTCTAACCACCATGCCCACATTTGTGATATATTAATATAACGTCCCAGTTGGGGTCCGAAAAAGATTTGATTTCTACATATCCAAAATGGTGTGACAAGAAGATAAGGATGAACAAACCATTGCCAAATTGTCTGTGGTTTGTCAACCTAAGGAGCAGGGGGCTTGGTATAATAAATATTGATGTTATGAATCAGGCTATATTATCAAATGTGGTGGAAGCTTGAAGATGAAAATGGTTTATGGCACGAAATCATTAAAAAGAAATATATTCCTAATAAATATATTTCCACAGCTAAACGCATACCTGGGGATTTCCAGTTCTGGTCGGGTATTTTGGAGGTCAAAGGAACCTTTTATGCTTATTGCAAGAAGAAATTGGGGAACGGGGAAAATATCAGATTCTGGGAAGATTGGTGGGTTGGTGAGAAACCGTTAAAGTTGAGTTTTCCCGGTTATATGGGATTTGTAGAAAGAGAAACTTCATTGTGGCTGAGGCTCTTAGGAACGGCTGGAATGTATTAATTTCGAAGAACTTTGTGAGGAGATACGCTACAGATTTGGAATTGTATAAAAAATAATTGTGATGGGATCACCTTGGTACAAGGTGAAGACCAGACGATTTGGACTTTGACTGAAAATGGAAAATTTTATGGTCATTTATTTTTGTGCCTCATTTGGCTTAGTTTTTCTCGGTTGTGCCCTACGCGCTTAGCTTTCCTCGGTTTTGCCCTACTTTGCTCTTTCGAGACTGCAGATGGCCAAATGGGGCGTTTCCGTCGGGTCAACCATGTTTGACCGTTATTTGGGTGAGTTGACAAGTGGGACAGGAAGGTGGGGACGGCGTGCACAGTAATTGATTCACACGCCCGGGTTGGGATGTTTAGTCCCACCTCGCTAGTTTGGAGGGTGAACCACTGGCTTTATAAGCAGGATTGCGCCGTATCTAACAAAAAAAAAGTTTATCTACGGGCTTTTCTAAAGTCAAATAAACATCTGATACGTCCATTTTGCATCACATTTTATATCATAATTTACTGCTATTCATTGATATATTTCATATTTGGATGATATAATTATGTTATTTTATCTTGTTTTGCATGTTTGATGATTATTGGAGAATTAACTGCCGGAGTCAGGATTCAGCTGGAAAAAGCATCGTCAAGACAACCTATTTCTGAAGATCGACAATTCACGGAAAATATACAGATGTTCCTATTTTATCAGATGCCGAAGCCAGCCAAAAGGGGAGGCTGAGGTGGGCCACGAGGGGCCCACACCACCCCACGGCGCGGCCCCACCTCTGCCGTGCCGGGGCATGGTGTGGCCGCCCTGGCCCACCTCTGGCGCTCTCCCTTCGCGTACTTAATCCCCCAGAAAACCCTAAGACAGGGGAGCCATCGAGGAAATATTCCGCCGCCTCCACGAGGCGGAAACCACAGAGAGAGAAAAAGCTCTCCGGCAGGGAGAAATCTGCCGGGGAAATTCCTTCCCGGAGGGGGGGAAATCATCGTCATCGTCATCGTCATCACGCTGGACTTCATTGGGATCACCATCACCATCATCTCCACCGCTCCACTCCGTTCCGCTGTAACATCCACTAGTAGGGAAAGGCCTTTTAGTGTCGCACCAAAAAGCCTTTCTGTAGCGCATGGTGGGTGCGCCACTAAATCCTCGCCACAAAAATATTATTTCTGTGGCGCACGCCCATGCGCCACAGAAAAGTGCAAGATTCTGTGGCGCACCCCCAAGTGCATGCGCCACAGAAATATTTCTGTGGCGCACCCCACTACCATGTGCCACAAAAGTTTTTTGAATTTCAAAAAATAGGGCGGCCAGATCTAGATCTGGATCTAGATCTGGCCGCCGGAATTTCGAAATTTCGCCGGAATTTGGCCGGAGCTCGTCGGAGGCCGTGGTACCCGTGGCCATGGCCGTAGGTGGCTAGGCCGGAGGTGGGTGGAGGAGTGGGTCGCCGGAGGTGGGTAGGTGGAGGATGGGGGTCGCCGGAGATGGTGGAGGAGGAGAAGGATGTCGTCGTCGGAGGTCGCCGGGGTGGAGTAGGAGGTGGAGGTCACCGTCGCCGGAGGTGGAGGTGAAGGTCGCCGTCGTCGTCGCCGGAGGTGGAGGTGGTGGAGGAGGTCGTCGTCGCCGGAGGTGGAGGTGGTGGAGGAGGTCGTCGTCGCCGGAGGTGGTGGAGGAGGTCACCGTCGCCGGAGGTGGAGGAGGAGGAGGTCGCCGGGGTGGTGGAGAAGGACACCGGAGGTGGAGGTGGAGGAGGAGAGAAGAAGTGGAGGAGAGGAGAGGAGAAGTGGAGGAGAAGTGGAGGAGGGAGGAGAAGGGGAGAGGAGAAGTGGAGGAGAGGAGAAGTGGAGGAGAAGTGGAGGAGAGAAGGAGAGAAGGGGAAAATAGAGGGAGAAGGAGGGGCTTGGGCTGGAATTCAAAATTCGAATCCCGCCCAACAATTCTGTGGCGCATCCCTAGTCATGCGCCACAGAATTGTCTTTTCCAATTTTTTTATTTTTTTTATTTTGTAGAAAAAAATCTTATTTTTGAAATAACTTTTTACTCTTTTGGAATTTGCCGAATCTGAGAAAAGTTCACCGGGTAAACCCCGGTGAAATCGAGCTCCTTTTTTTCTCACGATTTTTTTGATATATTAAACGCATTTTTTCGACATCGTATGCAAAAGTTATGGCCCTGCAAAGTTTTTTTTTTCTGTTTTTTGCAAAAAAAGGTCAAAATTCATATTTCAAAATTTCTATACCAACTAGACACTAAAACGAAACTACATGTCAAAGGATTTTATTTTTTGAAATTTTTATCATTTTCTTTTCTTGTTTACAGAACTGAAAAGGCGATCCACGTGGGGGGGGGGGGGTTAGGCATGCGTGAGACAGAAAAAAAGATCTGTGGCGCACCCACCTCCATGCGCCACAGAAATGTCACTTTCTGTGGCGCACCAGACTACATGCGCCACAGAAATGTCACTTTCTGTGGCGCACCAGACCATGTGCGCCACAGAAAGTCACATTTCTGTGGCGCACACTCCCCATGCGCCACAGAAAGTCACATTCTGTGGCGCACCTTGCCGTGTGCGCCACAGAAAGTGACATTTCTGTGGCGCATGTGGCCTGGTGCGCCACATAATTTTTTTTTGTGGCGCATGGCTACTTGGTGCGCCACAAAAAGTGATCCACAGAAAGGCACTTCCCTACTAGTGATCTAGGGTTATACTTTGTGTAGTTCATAGGGGAAACTTCCCGGTGTTGATTACTACTTGTGGTTGATGCTATTAAGTTTTATCGGTGAATTGAAGTATATGTCCAGATTGTTATTCATCATTATATCACCTCTGATCATGATCCATATGATGTCTTGTGAGTAGTTCGTTCAGTTCTTGAGGACATGGGAGAAGTCATGCTGTTAGTAGTGGAACTATGTTGAGTAATATTTAATGGTTTGATATTTAAGTTGTGGTGTTATTCTTCTAGTGGTGTCGTGTGAACGTCGACTACATGACACTTCACCTTTATGGGCCTAGAGGAATGCATTGTGTATTCGGCTACTAATTGTGGGGTTGCCGGAGTGACAGAAACCTAAACCCCCGTTAGTAAACCGGTGCATGAGGGAGTGTAGGATCTCAGAGTTTAAGGCTGTGGTTAGATTTATCTTAATTACTTCCTTGTAACGCGGATGCTTGCAAGGGGTTTAATCACAAGTATGTATTAGTCCAAGTTAGGGCAGTGCATTAGCATAGGTTCACCCACACAACACTTATCAAAACAATAAAGATTAATCAGCTGTAGGAAGCGAAAGCACTTGACGAAATTCCCGTGTGTCCTCAAGAACATTTTGCCATCATAAGTAAACCAACCGGCTTATCCTTTGCTCTAAAAAGGATTGGGCCACTTGCTGCAAATTATTACTGTCTTTTATTTACACGTATTTTATTTATCTGCAATATCAAAAACCCCTAAAAACTTGTCTGCTAGTATTTACAGTGATTCCTTGATCAAAACTACTTGTCAACACCTTCTGCTCCTCGTTGGGTTCGACACTCTTATTTATCGAAAGTACTACGATACACCCCCTATACTTGTGGGTCATCAAGACTATTTTCTGGCGCCGTTGCCGGGGAGTGAAGTGCTATTGGTAAGTGGAATTGGTAAGGGAAACCTTTACTGTAAGTGCTGTTTTTATTTCTGCTTGCTGCTTTATTTTATTATGGAGAGATCTCCATTCGAATCCCTATTTGGGAATACTACTGCCACTGCTAAGGTAGTAGATGAACCGCCGCCTGCTGAATTAGATCCATTTAAAATACCTATGAAAATTGTTGAACGTGTTATGGATAACCGCTATGTTGGAGATGGAACCATCCATCCTGGTGATCATTTACTATTTATACATGAATTATGCGAGTTGTTCAAGTGTGCAGGTATTTCAATGGAAAAAGTCAAGAGGAAGTTATTCTCTATATCACTGAAGGGCCGAGCTGCGGAATGGTATAAGATGCTGAAGAATGGCCGATCTATTGGCTGGGAGGAAATTGTACCTCTCTTTTATTCTAAATTCTATCCTCCTAGTGAGATTCATCAAGATCGAAATCGCATATATAATTTTTGGCCTCATGATGGAGAGAGTATTGCCCAAGCGTGGGGGAGATTGAAGTCACTAATGCTCAAATGTCCCATTCATGAGCTCCCAAGTAATATTGTTATCAATAATTTTTATGCAAGGCTTTCTCTTCATGATAAGGATTTATTGGATGCCTCTTGTTCTGGATCATTTACACGTACTGAAGAAGAAGTTAAATGGGACCTTCTTGACCGTATTCAGGAAAATACTGAAGGATGGGAGAACGACAAAGGTAGAAAGTCAGGTATAAATTATGATTACGAATGCATTAAATCTTTTATGGAGACTGATGATTTCCGTAATGTTAGTGCTGTTTATTGTCTTGATTCTCAAGTTGTTGCAAATTATTACAAAGCTTTTGCCTCTTATCTTGATGTGCCTAAGAAGGATTTGAATAAATATCATGAACCTTATAAAGATAAAACCAATTCGGCCATTGGCAAAGTATTGAAGTTCATACTGTTGATCACATTTTGCCAGAACCTTATATTGAAAAAATACCTTTTCCTGTTAAAGTCAAGAACATTCTCTGATAGCTAGTGTGGTTAATAAAAGTGCCAAGAAACCTTTAGAGCCTGATGAACAAATAACTGTTGAACCTGAAGTAGCAATATAAAGGATTTGGTAACTGAAAATGTAGATGGAGAACATATTATCTTTTGTGAAGATGCTTCTAATATTGTTTCGCATCCTGGTAAATCTAGGAAAACAAGTGTTCCTGTGCTTTCAGTGAAGATAGGAGAACATTGCTATTATGGTTTATGTGATATTGGTGCAAGTTCTAGTGCTATTCCTTTTGAACTTTATAAAGAAATTATGCATGAAATTAGTCCCTGTGAACTTGAGGATATTGATGTGGTTATTCAACTTGCCAATAGGGAAACTATCTCTCCCATTGGTATTGTGAGAGATGTCGAGGTTTTATGCGGTAAAACTAAATATCCTACTGATTTTCTAGTACTTGGTTCTAAAGCTAGTAAAACTTGTCCTATTATTTTCGGTAGACCTTTCTTGAATACATGTGGTGCTATTATAGATTGTAAGAAAGAGAAAATTTACACTAAATTTAATGGAGAATCTTATGAGTTTAATTTCTCTAAGTTTGGTAAGAAACTTTATGAAACTGATTTGCCTAATGAGGACTCGAAAATTGAACAACTTGCTGCTATTGCTATTGCTCCTAACAATGCCTTGCAGCAATTTATGGAGGAACACGAAAGTGAGGTCTTTATGGAGGAAAGGAATGAAATTGACAATATCTTTCTTCATCAACCACCATTACTTAAGCATAATTTGCCGGTGGAAGATTTGGGTACCCCTGCACCTCCTAAAGAAGATCCTGTTTTTGATTTAAAACCTTTGCCTGATAACCTTAAATATGCTCACATTGATGATAAGAAAACATATCCTGTTATTATTAGTTCTAAACTTTCAGGTACTGAAGAGGCAAGGTTATTGGAAGTTGAGGAAACACCGAGGGGCTATCGGATATACTTTGGATGATTTAAAAGGGATTTCTCCTACTATATGTCAACACGCCATCAACATGGAAGATGATGCAAAACCTGTTGTGGAGCACCAGCGTCGTCTAATCCCTAAAATGAAGGAAGTGGTAAGAAATGAGGTATTAAAACTCCTCGATGCTGGTATAATTTATCCTATTGCTGATAGTAAATGGGTAAGTCCTGTGCATTGTGTTCCTAAGAAAGGAGGAGTTACTGTTGTGCCAAATGAAAATGATGAACTTATTCCTCAAAGAGTAGTTGTTGGATATAGGATGTGCATTGATTTTCGAAAGGTTAATAAAGTTACTAAGAAAGATCACTATCCTTTACCTTTTATTGATCAAATGTTAGAAAGGTTGTCTAAGAAAACTCATTTTTGCTTTCTTGATGGTTATTCTGGATTTTCACAAATTGCTGTTAGAGCGAAAGATCAAGAGAAAACTACTTTTACTTGTCCTTATGGAACTTATGCTTATAGGCGTATGCCTTTTGGTTTGTGTAATGCTCCTGCTACATTTCAAAGATGCATGTCTGCTATTTTTCATGGTTTTTGTGAAAAAATTGTGGAAGTATTCATGGACGATTTTTCCGTCTATGGAACTTCTTTTGATAACTGCTTGCAAAACCTTGATAAAGTTTTGCAGAGATGTGAGGAAACTAATCTTGTTCTTAATTGGGAGAAATGTCACTTTATGGTTAATGAAGGGATTGTTCTTGGACATAAAATTTCTGAAAGAGGTATTGAAGTGGACAGAGCTAAAGTTGAAGCAATTGAGAAAATGCCCTGTCCCAGGGATGTTAAAGGTATTCGTAGTATTCTCGGTCATGCCGGTTTCTATAGAAGGTTTATTAAAGATTTCTCTAAAATTTCAAAACCTCTTACTAATCTTCTCCAAAAAGATGTACCTTTTGTTTTTGATGATGATTGTAAAGAAGCTTTTGAGCTCTAAAAAAGGCTTTAACCACTGCTCCTGTTGTTCAACCTCCTGATTGGACTTTACCTTTCGAAATTATGTGTGATGCTAGTGATTTTGCTGTAGGTGCTGTTCTTGGACAGCGAGTAGATAAGAAGTTGAATGTTATTCATTATGCTAGTAAGACTCTTGATGCTGCTCAAAAGAATTATGCCACTACTGAAAAAGAGTTTTTAGCAGTAGTTTTTGCTTGTGATAAGTTTAGACCCTATATTGTTGATTCGAAAGTTATTATCCATACCGATCATGCTGCTATTAGATACCTTATGGAAAAGAAAGATGCTAAGCCTAGACTTATAAGATGGGTGCTTTTATTACAAGAGTTTGATTTGCATATTGTAGATAGGAAAGGTGCTGAAAATCCTGTCGCTGATAATTTGTCTAGATTGGAAAACATTTCTTATGATCCTGTTCCTGTTAACGATAGTTTTCCAAATGAACAATTGGCTGTGATAAAGGTAAGCTCGCGAGAAAGTCCTTGGTATGCTGACTATGCTAACTTTATTGTTGCCAAGTATTTGCCTCCAACCTTTACAGCTCAGCAAAGAAGGAAATTCTTTTATGACTTGAGGCATTATTTTTGGGATGACCCACACTTATATAAAGAAGGAGTGGATGGTATAATGCGAAGATGTGTTCCAGAATTTGAACAAAAAGAAATATTGAGAAAATGCCATGGAAGTGCTTATGGAGGACATCATGCTGGAGATAGAACTGCACAAAAGGTTTTACAATCAGGTTTTTATTGGCCTACTCTTTTTAAAGATGCAAGAAAATTTATTTTATCATGCGATGAATGTCAAAGAGTTGGTAATATAACTAGACGCAATGAAATGCCTATGAATTATTCTCTTGTTATTGAACCTTTTGACTGTTGGGGATTTGACTTTATGGGTCCTTTTCCTCCTTCTGATGGTTATACTCATATACTTGTTGCTGTTGATTATGTTACTAAATGGGTAGAAGCTATACCAACATCTAGTGCTGATGGTGAGACATCATTAAAAATGCTTAAAGATATTATTTTTCCAAGGTTTGGTGTGCCTAGATATCTCATGACTGATGGTGGTTCTCATTTTATCCATGGTGCTTTTAGAAAAACCCTTGCTAAATATGATGTTAATCATAGAATTTCTTCACCTTATCATCCTCAAACAAGTGGTCAAGTAGAATTATCAAATAGAGAGATTAAATCTATTTTGCAGAAGACTGTTAATAAATCTAGAAAGAATTGGGCTAGGAAGCTTAATGATGCTTTGTGGGCTTATAGAACTGCTTATAAAAATCCTATGGGTATGTCTCCTTATAAAATGGTTTACGGAAAAGCTTGTCATTTACCTCTAGAATTAGAACATAAAGCTTATTGGGCCGTAAAAGAACTTAATAGAGATTTTAAACTTGCCGGTAAAAAAGGTTACTTGACTTGAGTTCCTTAGATGAATGGAGAAGTGAAGCTTATGAAAATGCTAGACTTTTTAAAGAGAAAGTGAAACAATGGCATGATAGGAGAATCCTAAAGAGAGAGTTTAATGTTGGTGAGAAAGTTCTATTGTATAGGTCTCGTCTCAGATTTTTTGCAGGTAAATTACTTTCGAAATGGGAAGGACCTTATGTTGTTTCAGAGGTTTACCGTTCAGGTGCAATCAAAATTACTTCGCTTGATGGTGACAAATCTCAAGTGGTTAATGGTCAAAGACTCAAGCATTATATTTCTGGGGATTCTTATAACGAAGACGTTGATATTATTCAAGTAGTGACTCCGGAAGATTTTATTAAAAGTCAAATTCAGAAAACTGCAGAGTCTGTTTTCGAATAGGTAACAGTTTTGGTAAGAAAAAGTTCGCGTTTAACTTCCCAACTTATGTTTTTGTTGTTTTTATTAAATATGGAAAATTACGAGCCAAAACGGGGAGGAAACGGTGCCCGAGGGCACCACACCACCCCACGGCGCGGGCCCACCCTTGGCCGCGCCGGGGCATGGTGTGGGCGCCTCGGAGCCCGTCTCCAGCCCGGTTTCGACCTGGACTTTCCTTTTGTTATGAAACTTTTTGCTATATAATCCCCCGGATCCCCCGAGGTCCGTATATCGTTTTCTCGTCGTGTTTTGTTTTCGAGCTGTTTCTGCCAGGGTTAGCTCCAAGATTAGAACAATGTCTTCGTCCGAGGCTCCGAAGGATACCTTCTTCAAGAACGTCGTCAACCCGTACATCAACGAGTTGAAGCAGCACCCACAAGAGCTGCGGCTCGTGGATGGAGAGCTTGTTCAAGAAGATGTTAGGGGACCCAAGGCTGAAGGGGACGTGAAGGCCAGACTAGAAGAAGTAGAGCATGAAGTTTTCCGATACCAGAAGATGATAGAGCGCGGAGTGGAGATCAACCACAAGATTATTAATGAGCTTATTGCTGAACACAAGAAGGAGACTAGCAAGCTATGGGATGATATCTTCATACTCAGTCAAACCACGTCCAAATTGCAAGCACAAATCTATGATCTCCAAAACCAAAACTGTGAGTATGAAGCTAGGTTCAAACGCATGAGTTCTGCTGCGAGTTTCAGGTTTATGGAGACCAATTCATCCTTCGCTGATGGGGAGCCTCTACCTTGGAAATTTGATGATGAAGAGTCTCGTCCACCTTCACCACCGAAGGAGTAATTCATCATTGGTATTGGCATCCCCTCAGCTTGTTCCAAGCTTGGGGGGAGTGCCGCGGTATCATCACCATTATCTTTTACCTTTTACTTTTCAGTCGAGTCATATCATGAGTAGAGAAGTTATCATATAGGATGGTTTGCAGCGTGGAAGTATCTCTCCTTTAGTTGGTTATCTATGTATCCCTTGGTGTGAGTTGCCGTTATTGGAATATTAATGAGAAGTTTTATCATTTACTTTCTGCACACTTTATTTTACTTTGCAAATTTCTGTCATATGAATGATCTTGTTGTTAGTATTGGCATCACTTTGGGAGCATCAAGTAAATCTATTTGGTTTTGGCAAACTTAGCATTGGTCAGTAGCAACAATACTTTGAGGCTTAAGTAGAAAAGAGGGGATTGCATGTAGATACATTATCTCATTATCTTTCTTTCTTGTTGGCTCATGAGCTTAGTATTCTCAAGTTAAAATTATTTGTGTTTACAAGGAAGATTGCATGATTGTTTCTATTACATTTATATTTGTTTGTATCCCTCCACTCTTATGCTTGCTACCCAGCCTTGCTAGCCAAAAACCTGTACTGAGAGGGAATGCTTCTCGTGCATCCAAACCTTGAGCCAAAACCCATGCCATTTGTGTCCACCATAACTACCTATATGTGGTATTTCCTTGCCACTCCAAGTAAATACTTCATGTGCTACCTTTAAACTATTCAAAAGCTACTACTCCTTATTTGTGTCACTGTTTACTAGCTCATGAGGAGTGGGTTATTCTTTATTTAGCTTGTCAACAGACTTTACCACCAGACTAGCGGCATATACATCCGCTTATCTATTAATTTTGCAAAAAGAGCTGGCAAATGGGGTGCCCAGTCCCAATTAATTACAACTTTAACCGCTTAATTCTCTTCACATTTTTGCCCTGATTTATCAGACAAGCAATGATACAGTGAATATCTGCATGTGTAAACAAAAGAGAAGAGGGATGATCTGCCTTGCTGGTAGAAATAACGTCCTTCATGGGAGCCGCTCTTAAAAGTCTGGTTGACAGGGATATTGTTTTCCACTATTCGTTGACAATTCTCATACACCACTCAAAACTTATATTTTTATTCTCTATATGATTTCAAAAACTTAAAAAGCTCTAGCACATGATTTAATCCCTGCTTCCCTCTGCGAAGGGCCTTTCTTTTACTTTTATGTTGAGTCAGTAAACCTATTCCCTTCTTTCTTAAGCAAGCATTTGAGTTGTTGTGATTCAACCATCTATATATTAATATTATCAATCATGTTGTTATCCTTCCTTGTTTTGCACAAGTCTTTTATCTGAAGGAATATAACTTTGAAAGTTATCAATGACTGTAAAGAAATTGTGATAATTGAGCATGTAAGTTCTGCAATATAGCTCCGATATAAGGACTCTACTCGAAAGATAAGTACAATCTGTTAATTGTTCTCTGACCAAGAACGAAGTTTGCCATCACCAAACTATGATTTTCTTTATGCACCTTTATTGTGATTTCCATTACTCGTTTCAAGATAAGTTATATGAGGGGAAGTTGCTGTCTAAAATGATTTGTGTATTAATACATGTTGATGCTTCTTGTCCGTATTCTTTATTATCGACGCTTCACTCCATAAACCTGTGGTCTTGTTTACTGAGTTCAGCTTTCGCTTGGGGACAAGCGAGGTCTAAGCTTGGGGGGAGTTGATACGTCCATTTTGCATCACTATTTTATATCATAATTTACTGCTATTCATTGATATATTTCATATTTGGATGATATACTTATGTTATTTTATCTTGTTTTGCATGTTTGATGATTATTGGAGAATTAACTGCCGGAGTCAGGATTCAGCTGGAAAAAGCATCGTCAAGACACCCTATTTCTGAAGATCGACAATTCACGGAAAATATACAGATGTTCCTATTTTATCAGATGCCGGAGCCAGCCAAAAGGGGAGGCTGAGATGGGCCACGAGGGGCCCACACCACCCCACGGCGCGGGCCCCCCTCTGCCGCGCCGGGGCATGGTGTGGCCGCCCTGGCCCACCTCTGGCGCTCCCCCTTCGCGTACTTAATCCCCCAGAAACCCTAAGACGGGGAGCCATCGAGGAAATATTCCGCCGCCTCCACGAGGCGGAAACCACAGAGAGAGAAAAAGCTCTCCGGCAGGGAGAAATCTGCCGGGGAAATTCCTTCCCGGAGGGGGGAAATCATCGCCATCGTCATCGTCATCACGCTGGACTTCATCGGGATCATCATCATCATCATCTCCACCGCCGTCACCATCATCTCCACCGCTCCACTCCGTTCCGCTGTAACATCTAGGGTTATACTTTGTGTAGTTCATAGGGGAAACTTTCCCGGTGTTGATTACTACTTGTGGTTGATGCTATTAAGTTTTATCGGTGAATTGAAGTATATGTCCAGATTGTTATTCATCATTATATCACCTCTGATCATGATCCATATGATGTCTTGTGAGTAGTTCGTTCAGTTCTTGAGGACATGGGAGAAGTCATGCTGTTAGTAGTGGAACTATGTTGAGTAATATTTAATGGTTTGATATTTAAGTTGTGGTGTTATTCTTCTAGTGGTGTCGTGTGAACGTCGACTACATGACACTTCACCTTTATGGGCCTAGAGGAATGCATTGTGTATTCGGCTACTAATTGTGGGGTTGCCGGAGTGACAGAAACCTAAACCCCCGTTAGTAAACCGGTGCATGAGGGAGTGTAGGATCTCAGAGTTTAAGGCTGTGGTTAGATTTATCTTAATTACTTCCTTGTAACGCGGATGCTTGCAAGGGGTTTAATCACAAGTATGTATTAGTCCAAGTTAGGGCAGTGCATTAGCATAGGTTCACCCACACAACACTTATCAAAACAATAAAGATTAATCAGCTGTAGGAAGCGAAAGCACTTGACGAAATTCCCGTGTGTCCTCAAGAACATTTTGCCATCATAAGTAAACCAACCGGCTTATCCTTTGCTCTAAAAAGGATTGGGCCACTTGCTGCAATTATTATTACTGTCTTTTATTTACACGTATTTTATTTATCTGCAATATCAAAAACCCATAAAAACTTGTCTGCTAGTATTTACAGTGATTCCTTGATCAAAACTACTTGTCAACACCTTCTGCTCCTCGTTGGGTTCGACACTCTTATTTATCGAAAGTACTACGATACACCCCCTATACTTGTGGGTCATCAACATCCCATAAAATCCTTCTTGACTTCAGAATGGCCCCAAAATTAAACATTAAATATTTTGAAACCTAATTACAAATGTTCCGATGAATATTTTTCGTCTAAATCATGCTCAAGATTAATTTCTTTTGTTTAGTGATAATTCTTTGATTAGTACGTCGTTAAGACTGAAATTAAATTTGCACATTTAATTTGGAGGATTATAAGACTTCAATTAAATTTATAAAATGATTATGAAACGAAAACTGAATTGAAACTTACTGGTAGTCAACAAATTAGGAAACTGAAATTTATAAACTGATTTGAAGAAGGAGTACAAAAGATTTTCAGTACAAAATATCCATAAACTGATTAGACTAACTACATATTAGTGCTAATACTCCTACTATACTAGTACTACTACTGCTACTGCTTCTACTGCTTCTTCTTCGCCGACGATGGGCTCCTACTTCTTCTTTTGCCTCTTCGCCTGCGGTGATGCGCCCATGTCATCATCGTCGTCGTCGTCATAGTCCTCGTCGTCGTCTCCTCGCTGGAGTCATCCTCCACATCGGAGTAGTCGACCGGTGGCTCCTCCTCCTCCTCCTCGTCGTCGGAGTAATCGTCGTCGCCATGGCCTTCGCCATGGCCGTCGCCCTCGCCGTCGTCGTCGTTGTCCAGGCCCTCCTGCCAGCGGTCGTGGTTCCCCTCCCACCACTGGGGATGGCCCGCGTCCTTACGGCCAGCGTTGTCACTAGGGATGTTCTCGTTGCGGCGCCACTCGTCGTCCGACATGGCGCTTGATTGGAAGGGAATGGGGTTTTTTGGGAGAGAAGAACTGCTATTGGAACCGCAAAGGCATGCGCATTGGGGTTTTATTGGTGAGAAGGATAGAGAAGAATTTAGTGCGACGGCACATAGATCGATAACCGTCTGCGGGAATGAACATACAGATAGATCGCTTCGTATTTTGCCAAAACCAGTGTGACAAGACTGTACATTACAACATATATTCGTAATCGATGACTGCAATGGCGTTCAGTTGACATGACAGGACAGTAAATGTTCACCACGTCATCTAGAGCATCTAGACGCGTGTTGTACATCTGTCGAACAGTTGATGTGTGATTGCGTGGATCACACGTTCGCTGGGAGACCCCAAGGGAAAGGTATGAAGCAGTGTAGCAGCAGTTTCCCTCAGTATGAAACCAAGGTTTAATCGGACCAGTAGGAGCAAGAAATCACTTCTGAAGGTTGTTGGTGGCGGAATATGGCACGGCGCAATACCAGGGAATCCGACGCCAACGTGGAACCTGCACACAACACAATCAAACTATTTTGCCCCAACGAAACAGTGAGGTTGTCAATCTCACCGGCTTGCTGAAAACAAAGGATTAAACATATGGTGTGGAAAACAGTAGTAAATTGCAGAGAATGAAAAGGAACAATGTTTGCAGTTGGTTGTATTATCAGTGTAAAAGAATGGACCGGGGTCCACAGTTCACTAGTGGTGTCTCTCCATAAAAGATAACTAACATGCTGGGTGAACAAATTACAGCTGGGCAATTGACAAAATATTGAGCGCATGACAATGCATATATATGACATGATGATTACTATGATATTCATGTGGGCATTACGTCAAAATACATAGACCGTTATCCAACAGCGTCTATGACTAATAATCCACCGCCAGGTTGTCATACCGAGTTCCCCGTTGGTATTAAGTTGCAAGCAACGGATAATTGCATTAAGTAATGTGCGTAATGTAAACAAATGCATTAGACCTAACGCGCACCCTTAAGCTAAGCATCGGTTATTTTATCCCTAGTGGCAACAGCACATTCACAATCTTAGAAGTTATTGTCACTCTCTCAGATTACCGGAGGCATGAACCCACTATCTAGCATAAATACTCACTCTTGGAGTTACAAGCATCTACTTGGCCAAAGCATCTACTAGTAACGGAAAGCATGCAAGATCATAAATAACATATAAGATAGATTGATAATCAAGTTGACATAGTATTCAATATTCATCGGATCCCAGCAAACACAACATGTAGCATTACAATAAGATGATCTTGATCATGATAGGCAGCTCGCAAGATCTAAACATGATAGCATAAAGTGGAGAGACAACCATCTAGCTACTGCCATGGACCCGTAGTCCAAGGATGAACTACTCACGCATCACTCCGGAGGCAGGCATGGTGATGTAGAGCCCTCCGGTGATGATTCCCCTCTCCAGCAGGGTGCCGGGAAGAGCTTCTGAACCCTCCCGAGCTAGGGTTGACGGCGGCGGCGTCTCTGGAACTTTTCGTGGATAATGGCTCGGGTATTTAGGGTTTTCGCGTCGGGAAGAATAAATAGGCGAAAGGGCGGCGGCTGCAGAGCCACGAGGGCCCCCCCTGCCGCGCCGTGTTGCATACGTGCATTCGTGTCATGCCACCAAGCGCGAACTGGACGTGAACTAGCACCCGGACTCGCAACCACAGTGCGCTCTGGGACACGGAAAAAAATGAAAAGTGTTGTATTGCAAGTTTATGATTTTTCCCTGATACTATTACACTAAAAAAAGAAGATTCCCCAAGGTTTGCCTTTTTTTATTGTTTCTTGATTTATGTGATTTTTTCATCGGTAAATTCTACTAAACTCATTTAATGAGTGGAATATAGTTAAAAAAACTCAAAAATTCAATATATTCATGGATTATGCCTCCCACATGATATACTTAGTGTGAAAATTGTAAGAGGTCAATTTTCAATCTTATTTATGGTATTTACTTCACACAAAATTGAGATTTTGGCAGTAGAAAATATAACCATAACATTTCAAAAAATCTTAGAATCTTGCTTTGGCAATGTTGTTTAAAATGTCAATGGACATGTTTGTGCCGAGTTTGGTCATCAGCCATGAATAGGGCCGTGACCTTGGTTTTTAGTTTGTTAGACATAAATCTCATAACTAAGGGGCAACAAAACACATTTAAAACATGAAAATGAAAAACTAAGTTTAGATCCTTCTTATTCACCCCAAAATGAAGATTTGATAAAATTCTAGATTTTCTTATTTTTCAAAAAACCCTCCCTCACTTTCCTTTAACTATGTACAACCCTGGTCATGGTAGCTCATTTGTGTGAAGGTTTTTTCAATAAAATACCCGCGGACCAAGTTTATTATTTTTTATGGTGACTATGTCACATAATACGACAATGTGCGCAGGTTTCATAATTTTCGATTTTTTATAAATTAGTTGTGCTCATTTGAACTCGATCATGGTAGCTCACCCGTGCTAGGGATTTTTAAATGAAAATATCCGTATACCACGTTTAGTATTTTTTATCGTAACTATGCCATATAAAACGACAACGTACGTAGGTTCCATACTTTTTCGATTTTTTTTGAATTAGTTGTGCTCATTTAAATGTTGGTCAAACCTCACATAACCCTGTTGACCCGCTTAAAAACCCCGCAGTCCCTCTCCAAACCCTAGCAGCGATCCCTGACCGTTCGATCATACCCTAGCGCCGAACTGCGGCCGTCTGATTGGTCGAACCGCGAGAGGCTTGTTCTGCAACGTGATTGGCCGTGCGCGTAGGACTAGCAATCTCTTTGTTACCCAAAGCACGTGCCCGTTACCCGCTGACGAGTGGACCGCAGCGTACACAATGACAGGTGGGTCCGTAAGCTCACCCACCATTTGCCTCCTCTTCCCCAACAGATTCAATCTTTATTTATGGTATCTACTTCACACAAAATGGGGATTTTGGCACTAAAAAACAGAAAATATTTGAAACTTGTTTACAATGTCAATGCACATGTTTGAGCCCAGTTGGAATCTTCCATTGTTTTTTTTCACGCTTGGCCAACATTGTCAGTGTGACAATTCAGTTTGACATAATTCAAAATTAAAACAACTAATAACTAGACAACATAATATTCATTGGTGTATAGTACATAATTACACAATAGATCAACAACCAAAATTCATTGGTGCCTAATACATAATTATGGCCCCATAATTATACACTAGACCAACAACTGAAATGAACTACCACTCGTCCTTGTCGTCGGAAACCACCACTGGCTTGCCCTTGCCCTTGTCGTCCACCACCATTGGGGTCTTGCCCTTGCCCTCCACCAAGTTGTTCAGAGCCTTGTGCAGGTCGTCCGCATACTTCTTGGCTCTCGCCTTCTTCGCGGCTTCTGCATCGACCACAGAAGCGACAAGGGTATCCATGAGCTGTTGCTTCTCGGCGAAATGTCTGGCCTGCTCCGTGGCTTGATAGTCGGCCCTGGCCCAGGCCATACCCGGGTCCGCGACCTCCTCCTCCTCGTCCTCCTCGTCGGACAGATCGATGAAGGGAATGGTATCGGGAGCAATGGCCCGGCGGATGACAAAGCTGCCCTTGCCCCTGTTCAAGCTCGGAGGAGACCTGCTCGAGCTTGGAGGAGTCCTGGTCGAGCTCGGAGAAGTGCGGCTGCTCGAGCGCCCACGGGTCCTTCTCCTGCCGCTGCCCTCGATCAACCGAAGAAACAAAGGATAGCGCGGACGTGGCAGCGGCGGTTCGAGCTGGGAGTGGAGCGGCCACCACCACCAGCCATGAAAATATCAGGGACTGGGCGAGGATGGCAAGGACAGGAAGAGATGGGCGAGGATGGCAATGAGAGGAAGAGAGGATCACTGGGCGGCGTGGGCACAATGGGAGAGGAAAATGGCTCCTTTTCTAGCCATCTGTGGACTACGTCTGGACCGGCAGTAATGGTGACCGGCCGGTGCATTGATTTTGACTACTCAGCTTGCGGAGGGAAAGACTAGGCAAGAGAGACAGGAAGACGGCGGAGCAGATGCACGGCCAGGCCGACAGCGTAGGCGGCGAGGCAGCTTTTTGCTGGCCAGGGGGCACGCCATTGAAGGCGCGCAAATTCGGGGACGGCGAGCAAGCATGGACGCGCTTGTACAACTGCATGCAAGCACTCCTCCTCCGCTGGTCTCACTTGTAAGTTTTAAGTGGGGACGGCGAGCAGCATGGGTGTGCACGAGTGCATGCAGTCCGCTGGGCCCACAAGTCAGAGCTTCGATAACGGTCAAAGGCTTGTGTCGGGGGCTACCCCCGGGTAGGGTCATGGTATGGTAAAAGCTATACCCAGGTGTGGGCCAAGTTACAATGAAAGCCGACATACCTGGACCTCTGAAATGACCGGGTGTGATGTTGGTGCAAACCGACATAGGAAAACCGAGGTAACCCGGGCCAGAAGGGACCGAGGTACCATGCTGGTGCAAACCGGCATATGTTGACCGAGATATGGGATCCGAGATAAGGGATCCGAGACATAATGACCGACATATGTATGTCGGTATCTTGTGTATTGTCTTATGTGCAGGGAAGGTTATTCTGGAAAGGGGAATCCGGCATATCCATGCCGGATTATCAAGATGAGGCACCTTATGTCGGATGGTGGTCAGCGCTGTTGTCACTTCCCGTCTGACACGGGAGCACGGCGTGCGGTACGGCGCATGTCTGAGGTGACTGGGCTTACCTCTGCTGACCAAGGACGCGCATGGGAGCAGGAGAAGGACACCGCTGACCTCGACTGTACCTAGGAGCAGAGATATGGGACAGGACATGGGCAAGCCACGTCCTGTCCACTGTGCAGAGACAATCATGACGCGCAGGCGTGCGCGTCTGCAGTGCCGGTACGGAGATGTGACCGTTGCTAATGGAGGGGTACTTCCGTAACTCGGTTTCAGCCTATAAATAGGGCTTCACCCCCTCCTGCGTGAGGGACGCTTTGGGACTCATTTCCCCCCTTAGTTTCATCTTCATCCTTGAGCTTTTCTCCATTGTTGAGGCATACAGCTCGAGGAGCACATTGTACTTGTGATACCTCGGATATACAGAGAGAGATAGGCAGGAGTAGGGGCGTTACCTCCTCACGAGGGCCCCGAACCTGGGTAGATCGTGGTGTGTTCTTGTGCTTGTGTGCTTTTCTGTGTGTGCTTCTTAGCGCGCTAGCCCTCTCCCGGATCCACCAGCGTCCATCGGCCCCACTCTTAGCCATCCTATGGCATCTGCCGTGATACCACCACGACAGTTGGCGCCCACCGTGGGGCCAGCAGCGGCGCTGGCTGGTGTGATCATCCGGACGGGTTCCATCATCGACTCGGCGAGCGCGTCGTCTGCGGGCTCATCTGCAAGCTCGGCTGCGCTGAACTTCATCAGCGACAATGCGGGATGCTTCGGCAGCAGGCCGTTCCCGACGAACGGCTGCCTCATCAGCTTCGGCGCCTTCGTGACCTACGTCGCCACCGAGGTTGTCTGCAAGTACCCCGAGCAGGTGCTTGTGGCCGAGGATCCTCCTGCTGTCTGTGCGGCTCGCGGCCGGCGTAGCGCTCGCCCCGGGAGCTGCGCAGAGGTCATGATGACCGGCACTGCGGGTGGTGCCGGTAAAGGAGAAAGGAGAACCCGGCAAAGGAGATGCCGGTAATCCTGCCCCCAAGGCACCAGATCGGCGAAAGTGCCGCTGGAGAGGAGGGAGAACCTCCCGGCCAGGCCGGTACATCCGAGGTACCGGTTAGGCCGGCTCATCTCGAGGAGATAATCGAGAAACTGGCTGTGCCGGTAGCTGCCGGTACAGATGCTGCCCAAATGGAGGCAGAGTTGGAGCACGTCGTCAGAGCTTACATCAGGAGGCTCTCGAGATGGCCGAGGTGAGGAGAGAGTTCGGGATAACTCTCCGTGAGTATAACCAAGCACATGGTTTAACCCCGGTAGCTGCTCGCCCTAGTCGCATAGAGGATGTGCGTAAGAGGGGTAAAAACCTCAATGCCGAGATTGCTAGAGATGGTAGATCTAGTTCCAGTAAGACTCCTAGTAACTTGTCGGTCGAAAAGCCGAAGTATAGTTCCCCTGCTAAGACTCTTAGAGCTGCCGAGGCAGCAAGAGCCGAGTTGTCAGGCTTATCCGGAGAAGCTCTCCGTAGGCAGCAAGACCGAGTTAATGAGTTGGTAGCTGTGGCTACCCGGCAGAATGAGGCCTATCGCAAGGCTAACACAGTTGCAGGTGGGTCCGAGATTGTTCACTCGGCTAGGGGAGCCAGTGGATCTAAGGGGCAAGCTTCATCACCGCATGTCGGTGGAGATCGGGACCGGAGTGTAAACTCCGGTAAGAGCAAGCAGATACAGGTGTATGATCCGGCATGTGCCGGAAAACAGTTAGTTGGGCGAGGCAGTGCCGGCCGGGGTAAAAGCAATCCCGGTCCGGGCGGTCCATGCCGGAGTAGTTAACTCGGCTGGCCGAGGCTATCCACCTCGGTATCCGACACGAAATCTCGCCCAGCAGCAGCAAAATGTCGAGCATGTCCAGCAGCCACAAGGTGTTGACCAGGTGGCTAACCGTTATGATGATGGTTACTCGGCTATGGAGAAAGCCGGGTATCCGAGATATGAAGGTGCACTGGGATCCCGGTTGGGACCTCGCCAGTTGTCACCAAATGATGCACGCTACAAGTTGGACAGGATTATATGTCCGAGATGCTGGAAGAGCAAGGTCCACCTGGCCCTGCATGCTTTGGACCTCGGATCATGAGGGAGCCACCGGTGCGGCACTTTCAGTTGAACCGAGGCGCAAAGACATATGACGGCAGTACTAAGCCGGAGGACTGGCTGACAGATTATGTGTCGGCAGTGCATATCGCGGGAGGAAACCGCCGATGGGCGGTGAGGTATATCCCGCAAATGTTGGAAGGGCCAGCCCGGATCTGGCTGAACAACCTGCGAGAGGGCAGCGTTGATTGCTGGCTGGACTTTGAAGAAGCATTTGTTAGCAACTTCTCCAGCACATACAAGAGACCGAATCGTCCTCAGCAGCTTGCGATGTGCAAGCAGAGGGATAATGAAACTGACCGGGATTACTTGACCCGGTGGAGTACTATTCGCAATTCCTGTGAAGGAGTTGTGGAGGCGCAGGCCATATCTTGGTTTGCCCAGGGGTGCCGACACGGCTCCATGCTCTGGCAGAAGTTGCAGAGGGAGATGCCGGCCACCCTGGCCGAGACAATCCGGATTGCGGATAGCTATGCACTGGGTGATCCGATGCACCCTTGCTGAACTCGGTGGAACCGAGTAGAAGATACCCGGTGAATAACAGACCCGGGCCAGTCAGGCAGAACGATCGCCAGGACTTCGGAAACAAGAGGAGAGAGCCGGATTACCGGTATGGCTCAAACCAGGTTGCAGCGGTAAACCAAGACCAGCCAGATGCCGGCATAGCCAGCGTCCGAAGAAAACGGCCCAGCATGGGGCCAGAATCAAGAAGGGAAGAAGCCATGGAGTGACCAGAAGCAGTCCTTCACTTATGAGGCTATGTTGGATGGACCTTGCAGTTTCCACACCCAAGACATCCGCAGGCCGCAAACCATACAACTCGGCAGTGCAGCTGGTATCAGCGCACAAGGGGGGAAGGAGCTAGAGCCGGAGGAAATCAGGCGGGGGCACCTCAGAGAATTCCGCCGAGGCAAAACTTACCGCTCACCGGAGCAAATGCTATCCCGGTGAATCCGCCAGCTCCGAGGCAAGCAGATCCGAAACCTGTGAATCAGGTGAATGTCGGAGGGAACAACAACAACTGGTCCCAGCAGGCAGGGAGAGTATCCCCAGGGAGATTACAGAGAAGCTCATCAGAGCTATGTGGTCTTTGTGACCGAGCCAACTGACAAGAAGAGCTTGCATCGGCGTGCACTGGAGGTGAACGCAGTTATGCCGGCAGTGCCGAAGTATTGCACTGGTCCGAGCAAGAGATCATTGGAGCAGAAGGGATCATCCCCGAGTTATGCCAACTCCGGGAGGTTATGCATTGGTGGTGGATCCGACATTCTTTGGACCCACCATCAATGTTCGGTTCACCCGAGTTCTCATTGATAATGGGAGTGCTATCAATATCATGTACCGAGACACCATGGTGAAGATGGGTATCTCGGCAAATATGCTGCAACCGAGTAGCACGACCTTCATGGCATAGTGCCGGGTGTTTCATGTGCACCTATGGGCAAAATTTGGGTTGATGTGTTGTTCGGCACCAAGGAAACTGCCGAACTGAGAGCATCCAGTTTGAGGTAGTGGACCTCGAAAGTCCATACCATGCTTTACTCGGCAGGCCTGCGCTGTCCAAGTTCATGATATCAACCCATGTGGGTTACCTCAAGATGAAAATGCCAGGTCCTAATGGCATCATCACATCTCGGGTGATTACAAGCGTGCACTGGAGTGTGCCTCGGCTGGATCGTGCTTGGCCGAGTCACTGATTATCGCTGCAGAGAAGAAGAAGATCCATGAAGTGGTGGCATTGGCTCAGTCCGCGCAACTCGGCATGCCGGGTATGGCTAACCCGGAGCAGAATGCAACTTTCGAGGTGCCAAAGGAGACCAAGAAGATCAACGTTGACCCGGCGTTTCCGGACCACAACGTCATCATTGGTACCGGGTTAACGGAGAAATAGGAAGGCGAGCTCAGTCACTTCCTCCGTGAGAACCGGGATATCTTTGCATGGTCTAATCAGGACCTGCCAGGTGTTCCGAGGGAGTTGGCTGAGCACTCTTTGTTCGTCAGACCGGATATGAAACCGGTGAAGCAACCTATGCGACGTCTCTCGGATGAGAGGAGAAAGGTGATAGGCGATGAACTGGCCAGATTACTTGCATCTGGTTTCATCATGGAGGTGCTGCACCCGGACTGGTTGTCTAACCCGGTCCTGGTGGAAAAGAAAAAAGATGACCCGAATGTGGCCATTGTGTGGCGCATGTGTATTGATTACACAAACTTGAACAAGGCATGTCCTAAGGATCCATTCCCGCTGCCTCGGATTGATCAAGTGATCGATTCCACAGCCGGGTGTGAGCTGTTATCCTTTGTAGATGCTATTCTGGTTTTCACCAGATACCACTGAACCCTGCTGATCAAATGAAAACTGCTTTTATCACCCCGTATGGGGCTTATTGCTATCGTGTCATGACATTTGGTTTGAGAAATGCTGGTGCTACTTACCAGAGATGTATGCAAAAATGCTTGCATGATCAAATAGGCAAAAATGTGCAGGTGTATGTCGATGACATTGTCATCAAGTCTAAGGAGAAATCCACTCTGATTGATGATCTCAGAGAAACATTTGCGAATCTAAGGAAATTCCGGATAAAACTTAACCCGGACAAATGTACATTTGGTGTGCCGGCAGGCAAGTTACTCGGTTTCCTCGTGTCGAGCCGAGGTATCGAGGTGAACCCGACAAAAATCCGTGCTATTGAAAGCATGAGGTTACCGACATGTCTCAAGGACGTGCAGAAATTCACGGATGTTTGGCATCCTTAAGTCGGTTTGTTAGCAGGTTGGGAGAAAAGGCATTGCCTTTGTATCAGCTCATGAAGAAAACCACCCACTTCGTGTGGACCCCGCAAGCAGATGCGGCGTTCACCGAGTTAAAAAAGATGTTGGCAACTGCGCCGATACTGGCCTCACCATTACCCAAAGAGCCGATGTTGCTCTACATTGCAGCCACAAACCGGGTTGTGAGTGTCGTATTAGTAGTGGAGCGAGAAGAAGATGGCAAAACTGTGCAAAGGCCGGTATATTACCTGAGCGAGGTGATCTCGTTATCCAAGCAGAACTATCCTCACTACCAGAAGATGACATATGGTGTCTATCTGGCTGCTAAGAAGTTGAAACATTACTTCCAAGAGCATTCAATCACGTGGTATGTGAGGCTCCTATCTCGGAGATCATTGGGTGTAAAGATGCAACTGGCCGAGTAGCCAAGTGGGCCATCGAGGTGTCCCCTTACACTCCTCACTATGAAAGAAGAGATGCCATTAATCTCAGGCACTGCCGGATTTCTTGGTGGATTGGGCCGAAATGCAATATGAGCCACCATTGCCTGACTCCAATTACTGGAGAATGCACTTTGATGGTTCCAGGACGAAAATTGGTTTAGGTGCCGGGGTAGTCCTTACCTCGCCTAAGCAGGATCAACTGAGATATGTGTTGCAGATTCATTTTGCGGCATCTAATAATGTGGCCGAGTATGAGGCACTTGTTCATGGGCTCAATGTGGCCAAGGAAATTGGTATTCGCCGGATAGAATGCTTCGGAGACTCGGATCTGGTGGTGCAGCAAGTCTCGGGAAATTGGGATGCTTTAGACGCCAACATGGCGTTGTATCGGTTTCATGTCCAGAAGATCTCGGGGTTCTTTGAAGGTTGCGAGCTCACGCATATACCTCGGGCTGAAAATGAAGCCGCCGATGTACTGTCCAAGCTAGGTTCATCTCGGGATCCAATTCCACCCGGCATAGCCTTGGAGCATTTGAGGAAGCCATCAATCAAACCATCGCCCGAGTCCGAGTCAATCTTTATCCCCGAAACCGGAGTCTGGTGCTGTTCCCATGGACGTCGATGTCGGTGCATTTGGGAAACCCGGGGACTGCTTGGCAGAACCGGGGACTGGTTACTATCTCGGAAGAAGCAATGTCGGTTGATCTCATGGAGGTGGATGATCCGGTCTTTCCTGTGCGTCCTGTGCCGGGTGGGCACAACCAATAATGGCGTATATGATGGACGGGAGTTTGCCAAGTAATGAAGTTGAGGCCAGGCAAGTGCAAAGAAGATCCAAGGCATACACCATCATCAACCAGGAGTTATACAAGAGAAGTGTGACCGAGGTACTGCAGCGCTGTGTCGAGCCGCAGGAAGGGCAAGAGATGCTCCTGGAGATTCATCAGGGAGAGTGTGGTCATCATGCTTCATCAAGAGCCTTGGTGGCTAAAGTATTCCGGCATGGGTTTTATTGGCCCAGTGCTTTGAATCAGGCAGAAGATATCGTCCGAAAGTGTGAGGGATGTCAGAGATTTGCTAAAAGATCCACCTGCCAGCCTCGGCACTCAAGACAATTCCAATCACTTGGCCCTTTGCAGTTTGGTGTCTGGATATGGTGGGAGAGTTCAGGCCAGCCCGAGGTAACATGACTCATATGCTGGTGATGGTGGACAAGTTCACCAAATGGATCGAGGTGAAGCCAATCAGGAAGTGTGATGGTCACACAGCTGTGTCCTTTTTGAAGGACATCATTTTGAGATATGGTTACCCCCATAGCATTATCTCGGATAATGGCACAAACTTTGCTGTGGGAGAGTTTGCTCGGTTCTGTGCGGAAAAAAGAATTCGGTGGCACACCCAGAGGCAAATGGGCAAGTGGAAAGAGCAAATGCGTTGGTATTAGCCGGTATCAAAGCCCGGTTGATTGAACCACTGTTGCGAACTCCGGGATGCTGGATAGAGGAGATACCAGCATTGTGGGGTCTAAGGACCACACCGAATCGTTCAACTGGCTATACGCCATTTTTCTGGTCTATGGAGCAGAAGCGGTCCTGCCGACCGACATGGAGTATGACTCGCCGAGAGTGGCGCTGTACACTGAAACCGAGGCAAAAGAAGCTCGGGAAAATGATGTTGATTTGCTCGAAGAAGCACGAGAACTGACCTTATCTCGGTCAGCTATATATCAGCAAAATCTCCGACGCTATCATAGCCGGAAGATCAGCCCTCGGGTATTCCGAGAGGGAGATTTGGTGCTGAGGCTAGTGCAACGCAAAGCAGGCCGACACAAGTTGTCACCTCCATGGGAGGGACCATTCATTGTGAGCAAGGCTCTGCACAATGATTCATACTATCTTATAGATGCGCAGGCACCGAGGAAAAATGTGATGGACAAATCCGGAGAGGAGACCAAAAGACCCTGGAATGTAGCTCTACTCCGCCCTTTTACTCATAAGGGCGCAATGTATGTATCTCGGTTTTCCTTTGAATAAAATGCCGGCACTCCGAAAAGAAACTCGGGGACTGCCTTTGTCATATGCTTGTGTTTTATCTCGGTTTTTTCTGTGTTGTTCATATGTCGGATGATTTTGAGACCTCGTTTCAAAGTTCAAGTAATGTATGCTATTTTGTTGTGATCTTGTGACTCGACTGACGAACGCCGAAATGGCAGTCAAGAGCAGAGGTTATGGTATATGGTAAACATGAAAATGGACTCGGGGACTCGGTCCTAAAAAGATCCGACATATGTCGTTTACTAACCCGGTTTTTCTTTCCTTTTCTTTGTGTCGGATGACTCTAAACCTTACCTCAAAATTTACAAGTATTGTGTGCTATAATGTTGATCTTGTGACTCGACTGTCGAACGCCTAAATGGTAGACAAGAGCAGAGATTACTAAGTATAGTAAACAAGAAAGTAAACTCGGGGACTTGGTGCAAAGTGATCCGGCATTGAGCCTGTCTTGTTGAAACTAGCACTGATAAGAGTAGCACTGCGAAATACTTAAAAGTATATTTACATCTGCACCCGGCATTCCGGGGATTTAATAGTTCATTTGGTAATAAGTTCAGGCAGCCGCAGTGGAGGAACAGTCTCGGCGGCAGGAGAAGCTTCGGTTGTTGGAACAACCTCGGGTGTTGTGCTTCCAGAGAAGTGTCGGTCGCGGTCGGCTTTGCAGTGCCGGCAGCAGCAGTCTCGGTTGCTCCGGAAGCAGCAGTCTCGGTTGCTCCGGCAGTTGTAGTGTCGGGAGATTCGACCTCGATCTCCTCATCAACGTCATCTTCCTCGTCTTCACCCGCTTCGTCATCCTCGTCATCTTCTTCATCCTCCGAGTAGGCTGGACCAGGAAGGAAGTGTCGGGTGGGAGCATAGCTGGCCATGAAGGAGGCTGCCTCCTTGCGGCTTGCGATAAGTGTCGGATCTGAAGTCCATTTTGAGCCTTGGTGCAGGGACCGCACAACATCAAGGTTGATTGCCTCGTACCAGGACATCACAAATGTCAGGGCTTGATCAGCTCCGGCACGAGCTGCAGAAGATCTCCACTCTCGGATCCTGGTCTCGGCCCCCGACAGACACTTGGACAATTCTTCAATGGTAACGGGAGCCTGAGATCCTGGCCATAAGGCTCGGTAAGCTCGGATGCCAGCATCAAGAAGATCGATACCAATGGCCTTCAGAGGAGAAATGCGAGCGTTCAGAGCGGTCAGGTGATCTTCACTGTCCCATTCCTCCGGGATTGGGCCAGCCTCTGCTCTTTTGGCTCGTGCCCTGCGGACAGTGTTGACTGCAGCGGCCTTGGAATGGGAGAAGTGATCTGAAGATAGAGAAGCTATCACCGAGTTGAGTTATAGACCGACATATATTTAATGTCGGTACAAGCAATGGAAACAAAAAGAAAGGATAAAGGAAACTTACTGTCCATCTCCTTGTTAAGCCGGGTGAGCTCACTCAGCCAGGTGTCGCATTTTGCCTTGAGGGCACCCAGTTCTTCTTGTGCCGAGGTAGCGCGAACCTCGGTCGCCTCGAGGGTTTCCTTGTGCTTCTGCGCAGCTTCCTCCCTCTGCATCAGGGCCTTCTCAATGTCGGTCTTCTCGCCCTGGACCCAAGCAAGTTCATTCTGGAGCCGAGACACTTCGTCTCGTTCCTTCTGGAGTGCAGTGGCGTGAGCGGCGTCCTTGTTCTTCAGCGCCTCTTGCAGCTGCTTGTGGGAATTCCGGAGTTTCCTGTGCTCCAAGAGTAGCTTCTTGAACACCTCGGTCCGGGTGTTGGTGCAATCCTGAAAAGAGAAAATATGTCGGAAGAGTGTGAGATTTCACGCCGAATAAGCTTGACATGAGTCTCGGGGACTGCATGTCGGAAATTTGTGAAGATTCATGCCGAGTAAACTCGACACGAATCTCGGGAACTGGATATCGAAGTTTTTTGAAGTGGGCTGGATGTTGAATTTTTTGGGAAGATTCACGCCGAGTGGTCTTTACTCGGTTGAGCTTCAATCAGTCGACCCGAATCTCGGGGACTGGGAATAATATATCTATGTTCTATTGAGAAAAGAAAAGGACTGAGTTGAGGAAGGTTTACCTTGGTGATCTTGCTGGCATTAAGAACGGCAATCTGCAGCGCATGAATGGACTGCGCGACGTGGCTTGGGCCAACCGGGTTAGGGGAGGAAACCTCGCTGGTGTCAGCGGCGTTCCAATCCATGTTGTAGTGCTCCACCGAGCCCAAGCTGTTGCTGCTTTGAGTGCGCAGGCGGGGGAACTCCGAGATAGCTGTGCCGGCTTTGGAAAATCGGGCAACTAGCTGCTGGTGGCTCGAGGAGTGGGTTGGAGTCACCACCACTTGTTTCTCTGGGTTGGCAAGTAGTTTCCCGGTGGCCACTTGACTCTGTGCCGGTTTGGGCAGTGGAGTAGTTTTCCGAGTTACTAGCTCGGTGGACTTTGTGGTGGGCTTCGGCGGTGGCGGCTGCTTTTGTTGCTGCTGCTGTTGCTGTTGCTGCTGTTGCTGCGGCTGTTGTTGTTGTGATGGTGGTTGCTGTGGGTCCGGTGCTACCGAAGTGTCGGCCCGTGGAATGTCGGAGTCCGTGGTGGGGGCACCGGAGCCAACATCTTGGTCGAGGACCACGACCTCGGGAGTGCTTTGGCCTCCTCCGAGTGCGGCATCAGAGGCCGGCAGCAGTATGACGGATGGGGTGGCGTGTACCCCGGAACCAGTTGACCGAGGTTCCGCCACAGTCGGAAGAGGTGAGCGCATGGAGGAGGCGCTCTGATTAACCGCAAGGGCATCACTGTATTGAAACCAGAAAAGATGTTATCTCGGGGAAAGGTTATCCCGGGAAAAGGAGAGCAAGGGAAGCAAGCGTATGTCGGTAAAGAGAATCTTACCCTTGAGAAACTGGCGGTGTCTTCTTGGCACATTTCGGCTTAACCGCTCCTTTCTTCTGCCGCTTCGCTTTGGGTGCCGCTGGATCTGAGGATGTGGAGGTCCCGGTATTCGGGGTACCGGTCTCTGCACGCTTGCGAGATCCAACTTGTTTGCCCGTAGTAGCAGGGCGTGCACTCGGAGCAGGGCCGCCTGGGTTAGCTGAGGCCGAGGTTAATGGGTGAGCATAGGCGATGGGACGAGCATCAAGTACCTCTAACATTTCGCAATCATCGTCATCTGACCAATCTCGGATTCAGGCTCGGGCTCGAGGCTTACCCGAGGTAGGGGCGCCCGCAGCCGGAATCGGCAGTTGATCCTCATCGTCCGGGTCATCTACCTCGGTGACGGCCGGGGCAGGTATATCTTCGCCCCATTTGGCGGAGGGGTTCTCTCCGTCTTCAGTCTTTTGCCGAGCAAACCTCTGCAAGTCAGAAGCAGTATAACCGAGTTATTTTATGAGCCAAGTATGGAGCCGACATAAGAGTTATCTCGGCAGAAAAATGTATGTCGGTATAAGTTGCAATGTGGCACCTCGATCCAGATGATCGAGTTACCCCATATACCAGTCCCAAAAACACTGGATATATGACAGCTTGATAAACAAAGGCAAAACCAAATATATTCATAAGGCTTCGAGTTCGAACAAATACAAAGTTATAACACGGGTGAGGCTCCAACTCTTGCGCAACAGGCGCACACAACAGTATGTACATTATTTTTCTAACATCGAGCCTCTAACGGAAGTCGTAGCGGAAGCAAAGATAGTAGCGTGGCGATAGCGGCCTTATTCCACAGGGTCCTGCCTGGGACACGGGTTCCTAGTTCTCATAGAGCGGGTACTCGGCGACTGGTTCAACAGGGTCTGGCCACATGAAAAGCCAGGTAAGTACTTGAAGTACTCGCAAGACATCAGCCCAAAAACAAACAAAGTCTATCTATATGGCATGGCATGGTTCAGAAAGTAACATGGCATGAGTTCGGGTGCGAGGGAGAGTCCAAGCTTAACGGTTGGACAAAACTTACCTACTTACCTTAGTAGGGACATTTTCATGTCATCAAGTGAGATCACGTTTCTCACTCAACAACTCGTAACCACAACTAGGCTACCAAGCCTCTAGCCAACTCTGGCTTAATTCACAACTTCCCGAGTCCTTAGCCAACTCTGGCTTGACTCCCAACAGTTCCTGTGTTCGTTGGTCTCAACTTAAATTATTTCTCCAAGTTCGACTGGACTGACTCATAGTGTGACTTGACCCAAACGTCGTCCCATAACCCAGGGACAAGGCTAGACATCCAGATTTACACTCTCGAGAGGTTGCAACTTTTATCCACACGCTGAAGTCTAGGCTTGTACCGCCGGTACCGAAGTACTAGAACCAACCATGGCGGACAGCACAAACCCATACTTCCACAGACGTTTACTCTACCAAGACACTCCCTGTATAGCCACCGACATAACTCTATGCCTTATGCAGAAGTGAATCCGGCACGTCCCCAACCCATGAGCGACGCCTAGCTCCGGAACCTTCGCAAGCCTAGCCCCGACCAACTATGGTAACCGACTAGACTTGCCAAAGAGGTGGCATCAAAGGAGGCTGATAAAATACCCGGCCATGGTCCGCCCACACGGACGACGCATGGTTGTGCTGGTTGTGTTTGGTGAGTGGCACTACGTGACTCAATCTAGTCGAGGGAGGTGATTATCTTCTTAGTCATTTTGTTTGATTACAGACATCAACATTAACAAAGTAACACAAGGTAACCACATAATAACAGCACAGAATACACATATCACTTGCAGGTAACATAACAATAATAATACCCGGAGACTATGGCGGTTCCTCCAGCCGGTGTCACCAGGGGTTAGTGTTCACAGAATAAATAACATAGTGTTTCAAACGGATAACCGTGGCGGTTCCTCCAGCCGGTGGTCACCGTAAAGAATGAACCGAAAAGCACTCATAAGAATGAGAGAGCATCCATTCCACTCGAGGGTTATTTCGACGTGGTGTCAGCAATCTCGGCAAAAAGAACCAAATGGAAAGTCAGCGTCCCAAGCGTCGCAGTCCAGGTGGCTTACGCCAACCACGTTTGATGGAGGGACAAGAAGCGAATAACTCTTTTGGCAAATGCCCCAACTCCGAGGATCATAAGACGACATTCGTCCGCTCCTCCCCTCGGCGAAGAGGAAAAAGCAAACAAAGCCCCGCAAGCGCGAGACGCACAGTTGTAATATTTCCCCCATTCCTTCGACTGAGGCGGTTCCTCCGGCCATTGTCTAGGGGATGGGAGTGATGCACAGATAAGCAACTATAAGGTAGTGCAACAATTTAAAATGCAATATGGCATGTGAGGTGCAACAGATATAAATTCAACAGTCAAAATATTTCCTAAGTTCGACCAAGTTTGAAATTGGGTTGGTGGCTTGCCTTCGGGTTCAGAGACAACTCCTACTCCGTCGGAGAGGTTCGAATCTATCCAAAACGAGACAAACATGCATCAAACTCTCTCCTAAATTATTTAAATAAATGCCCAAAAAATAAATTCCAAACAATTCTTTTCTGGTTCCATTTGAAAGAGAAAATTCAAACAAAGCCAACAAAATTGGTTTCATATTTTTCTGACCATTTTTCAGAGAGATATTGCAATTCAAAGTTTGGTTTAATTTCTGCCCTTTTTCAACAGAAAAATAAAACAGAAAAACGTTTCAGAGAAATGTTTAAAAACCTGACCAGTGGGACCCACTGGTCAGTGACTCATAACCCGAACCGTTTTCTTCTCCACCGCGCGGGAAAAAAAAAGAAGAACAGGGTGGCCGTCTCCGGCGAACTCACCGGCGGCATTTCCAGGAGGCTAGGGCGACGGGGAGGTGAGGGAGAGGAAGCAGAACGTCTCGGGGAGGCCTGCCGCAGCTAGTTCGAGCACCCACGCTTGACGGGGAGGTCGGGCTGGAGCGGAGCTTCTCCTCCCGCGGCTCCGGCGATGTGTCGAGGAAGGATACGATGGCTCCAGCCACCGTTCACCCAGGCGAGCACGGCATCGTCACCGTGGTGCTCTGTGGAGCGTCTGGGTGGAAGGAATCGATCAGGGGGAGGCTGGGGTGTGCGAATCGAGCTGGGGTCAGTGCGGCTCGGGTGGTTGTGATTCCGGCGAGGTGTGGCTCCTCCGGACTCGAGGCTGTGGTGGAGGGTTCTAGAGGGAGTGGGAGAGGTGGTGCGGTGAAGGAATGGTGCGGGGGTGGCCTCTTATAGGGTTCTCGCACGGCGGCCGTAGTAATTGGCGCGGCGAGGTGTCGCCATGGCGTGGAGGCGACGGTGGACGGTGTGTCGCATGAGCGCTGGCACAGGAGACGCACGCGGCACAGGGGAAGGAGATGGATAGGATCGGCGGTGGAGAGGCTGACAGCGGGGCCCCGGCGGCGCCGTTCTGGACGGCGCGTCGGCTAGCGGCCCTGGCGTATGTGGCGGCGGCCGTGTCGCGCTCCTCCGGCGACGCGTGGATGCTGGGAGGTGGGGAGGAGGATGGTGAGTGCGAAGGGCTTGCTGGAACGTGAGGGAGCGGGATTCTCCGGCGACCAGAAACGGGCGGCGCCCTGCGGCCACGTCCATGCCGATCCTGGCATGGTCCAGTTCATGCCAATGTCGGCATCGACATGTATCTCTCAGCTCAGAGCTCCAAACGAGATGAGACTTGTGTCACCGTGCGCCAAATTCAAAACCCTGCAACTTTCCTGACTATGGTTTTTGCAAAAACAAAACTTGGTGCGACTAGAATTTGTGAAAAACAGCACTGGACAGAAGTGGGTTTTTAATGTTTGGAGGGGTAGATGGTGTTAGATGGAGCTGCCCTTTTGTCCTGAGGTAGGAGTGAGGAAGGGAAGCTTATCCATGCCTTGGATTCATCCAGGAGAAATGTTTTTGCTAGAGTTAAAAATGTTTTGAGAAAATGGGCAGAATACAAAAAGAATTGTGGAGGGAAAATTTCCCAAGTCATGGCCCCATATTTTTTTATAAAAGTGACCCACATCAACTAGGGAAGGTTCCCTAATTTTTGCAGAATTTTTGGAGACATAAAAATAGGGGTTCCTTTGTAAGGTCAATAAAAAGGGAATTTTCAAAAAGGAAAAAGAATTTCCCAATTAATTATTTGCCAGGGATAAAATCACAAATGCAAGTACCAAGTGGGAGAAAAATGGAAAGCACAAGGTCCCACTTGACTTATCATGTTTGCAAAGGTTCAGGATTTGAAAAGATTTCTCGGAGGTTTAAATCCAATTGCACATGAAATAATGAGACAATGCATTTTGGGAAAAATTTCAAAAAGGCCAAAATTCAGGGTGTTACATGCAAGTTACTTACTTGCTCCAGAAGCCGAGTTCTATCATGAGGTTTTAGACCCCATTCCCATTCCTCGGTCATCGTTGTTCGGGCAATGGCCTTGACGCGTCTTCTGACCTCGGGGTTGGTCAGCTCGTGGGTGCTGGTCCGAGTTGGATCATACTTGCCACTCATGTGGCAAATCTTGTGAACCCGGTCTTGGAGGGGGGAGACTCGGCGGCTGACGAAGGTCCTCAAGAGATCATCGCTCGTTAGGCCTGCCCCCACAAGCTCCTCGACGATCTTGTGAATTTGATTGATCTCGAGGTTCGTCTCCTTCGGGTTGAGTGACCAGTTAAACTGCTCAGAGGGGGTGCCGATGCTGAATGTCGGCAGTTTCAGAAGGTCGACATTGTCTGGGCTCTTCAAGTAGAAGAACATGCGCTGCCACTTCCGGCATGACTCTAGGCCTTGAATCCGAGGAAAGATGGAACCTCTCCGAGGTATAATGGTAGCGGCTCCGCATGGGGTCATCTCCTTGGGGAAGTTCTTGTTTTCCGGATCCGGGACACTCTGCTTCCGGAGTTGGAAATACTTGGCCCAAAGCTCAACGGTGGGCCAGAGTCCGAGGTATCCCTCGGAGAAAGAAACGCACGCAGAGAGCGTGGTGATGGCATTGGCTGGAAGGTGATGGGGTTGAAGACGGAACCGATCCAAGAAAGATCGGAAGAACTGGCTAGCCGGGAGTCCAAAGCCGTGCTCGAAATGCGCGACGAAGACCACGCGCTCGCCGGATTTCAAGCTCGGCTCGGCCTCTGTGCCGGGAATCCGGCATATTACTTGTGCCGGGATTCGCTTGGTCCGGACCAGCCAGTCTATCTCGGCTTGGGAGACATCCGAGCCTTCCCATCCGGCGCGCTCGCTTTCTTCGGCGGGGATGTCGGCAGGCTCCGGAGTATTGCTAGCCGACATCTCTGCAGTGCGGCGAGGAAGTGAGAATCGGATGCCGTGTCGGCGGCTGAATCTGCAAAAAGGACATGAGTTCACCGAGGTTGAGCTTTCTAGCATCTGCACGACGGAGAGAAACAAGAATCTACAAACAAGAAGCTAACCAGAAGATCTACGGAGAAGGATAAATAGAAGATACATGCAAGATCTATGAGTTCAAACCTAGGAAAATCTACGGAGGAACTATTGCAAGGATAGTAAGAAGCGCAATGGAGAAAATCTAGAGGGGGTCTAAGCAACTGAGTTTAAGAGCATCTACGGAGAGGATGAACAAGTTCATCGGAGGGGATGAACGCGTTCATCGGTAATGTCAAGGGCAAGGATCTTACTGGAGTTGCGGCGGCGATGCAAGACGAAGAAGCGCAGGGCGTGCCGGAGTTGAGCGTGTCGGTGGCGGCGCGAGGTGTTCCGGTGGGCGGTGGCTCGCGAGGTCCGGCGTCGTGCGATGGCGGAGTGCACTGCGCGGCGGCGGCGATGGTGCAGAGGATCGAGAGAGGAGAAGAGAACGGCGAAGAAGACGATATGGGTTGCCCCGCTCCCCTATTTATGGGTGTGAGGGCGTGCAGTTAGCGTTTTTACCGCGTGCGTTTCCCGTAACTGCCACGCGGATTAACCGCGCACGATCTGCGCAGTTGCGGTAATCGCGGCCGCACGAACGGCCACATCGTGGGTTGCCAAGAGGTAACCGCCCGGGGCACGATCGCGTGCGGTTACTGGCGCGGGAATCGAGGAGGCACGCCATGGTCAAAGCACTTGAGTGTTCTGTGGACTTGACAGCCCATGGGGCCCGCATGACGTGGGAGGCGTGCGTGCAGTGGCACGTCTGTCTGCGTGCAATAACCGAGGCATCGCGCAGTGTTTCACTGCCACGTGCTGTTGCCAAATCTTGGATGAGATCGAGGGAATCTTCTTGTGTCGAAGAAACCGGCATAAGGGCAGACGTCGGAAGTAGTTGGAGGTTTTATCCTGTTGTTTGAGGTGGACCGACATGGTTATGTCGGATGATTGGTTTAAGTTGAACTGGTTGTGAAAGCTTGACTTGCTCCTTCAGCGGAGTTCTTGTGTTGGAGAAACCGACACAGGAGCGGATGTCGGAAGGAGTTGGAGGTTGAATGCTTGCTGATTTGACTTGGTCCGACATAGTTATGTCGAATACCTTGATGTGGTTGTTTCGGTTGGTTAAACCTGCTGTGGCCCTTCATCCAAGGCTGCAGGACCGCATCAGCTTCGGGGACTAATGTCGGGGGGCTACCCCCGGATAGGGTCATAGTATGGTAAAAGCTATACCCAGGTGTGGGCCAAGTTACAATGAAAGCCGACATACCTGGACCTCTGAAATGACCGGGGTGTGATGTTGGTGCAAACCGACATAGGAAAACCGAGGTAACCCGGGCCAGAAGGGGCCGAGGTACCATGCTGGTGCAAACCAGCATATGTTGACCGAGATATGGGATCCGAGATAAGGGATCGAGACATAATGACCGACATATGTATGTCGGTATCTTGTGTATTGTCTTATGTGCAGGGAAGGTTATTCTGGAAAGGGGAATCCGACATATCCATGCCGGATTATCAAGATGAGGCACCTTATGTCGGACGGTGGTCAGCGCTGCTGTCACTTCCCGTCTGACACGGGAGCGCGGCGTGCGGTACGGCGCATGTCTGAGGTGACTGAGCTTACCTCTGCTGACCAAGGACGCGCATGGGAGCAGGAGAAGGACACGCTGACCTCGGCTGTACCTAGGAGCAGAGATATGGGACAGGACATGGGCAAGCCACGTCCTGTCCACTGTGCAGAGACAATCATGACGCGCAGGCGTGCGCGTCTGCAGTGCGGTACGGAGATGTGACCGTTGCTAATGGAGGGGTACTTCCGTAACTCGGTTTAGCCTATAAATAGGGCTTCACCCCCTCCTGCGTGAGGGACGATGCTTTGGGACTCATTTCCCCCTTAGTTTCATCTTCATCCTTGAGCTCTTCTCCATTGTTGAGGCATACAGCTCGAGGAGCACATTGTACTTGTGATACCTCGGATATACAGAGAGAGATAGGCAGGAGTAGGGGTGTTACCTCCTCACGAGGGCCCGAACCTGCGTAGATCGTGGTGTGTTCTTGTGCTTGTGTGCTTTTCTGTGTGTGCTTCTTAGCGCGCTAGCCCTCTCCCGGATCCACCAGCGTCCATCGGCCCCACTCTTAGCCATCCTATGGCGTCTGCCGTGATACCACCACAACAGCTTGACCCGATGGAAACGCCCCGTTTGGCCATGTGCAAGCCTCGAAAGAGCCAAGTAGGGCAAAACCGAGGAAAGCTAAGCGACTAGGACACAACCGAGGAAAGCTAAGCGAAGTAAGGCACAGAAATAAATAAAAACCCAAAATTTTATGTTAAGTCGTTATACATAAAACTGATACTAAATGATATTGATTATCCAAACAAATTCCTGTGGACATCAAAAGTCCCTCAGAAAATTAAGATCTTTTTATGGGTTACATTATGCTGAGAAATAGTATAGTAACCAAAGATAATTTGGCCAGAAGAGGGCGGCAGGGTCCTACATCTTGTCACTTCTTTGGTGGGGAAGAATCAGTGGAACATTTGTTCATGTCTTGTTCCATGGCTAGACTAATATGGAGTGTACTTCATTGTGCTTTGGGTTTAAAAAAGATACCTACGCATGTTCATGATTTGTTTGGAGCTTGGTTGCGGAGTTTTGTGGTTGAAAAGAAGAATATGGTCATAGTTGGTATTGCTGCTGTTCTCTAGACTATATGGAATGCCAAGAACGAACTATGTTTCGAAAAGAAACAACATCAGGATCATTTTGTTCTCATACATAGGGTTAACCAATGGATTAATTCTTCGGCAATTCTGCAGAAAAAACCGGAAAGCAACAAGGAACTGAGATGGGGGGGGGGGGGGGGGGGGGGGCAAAACTACTCGAGCGAGTCAAAAATGAAGCTTTGAACACATCGAGGGGGTGGAGGCCTGGAGCTCTCAGGATTGCTCTGTGACAGAAGATGAAAACACAAGACAATGAGGAGGAAACGACGATGTTCTGTGAAAGATCGATGTTGATTGATGCAATTAGGTTTAGACAATGCTTCGATTTGTTTTGTGCCATCTGGATGCTAAAATACACGGCATATCTCGCATGTAAGATGATGTGCAAAGAGATATTGCTTTACTTTTCTGTTCTTTACTTTTAGTGTATTGTAGCTCGAACCTGTGGTTTCTATCTTATATTTACTAATTGGAGGCACCATTAAAGACTCCACGTTAATCCACATCATCAAAATTAATTAAGCCGTTAGATCTTTGTTTTGCGGTTAAGATAAACTGTGCGGAAACAATGTCATGTAGTACGTTACGAATAATCTGGCACGATGGCCAGCCTGACATCGAATTGTACATGTGGGGAAAAAACAATAGGGTGGTTACAATCTGGACTCTTGAATTTTCGTGTTATACCTGATAGATGTTAGATTCGCACATGCAAACGCATCCCGATCGAGTTAGCATTGCACACGCAAACGCAAAAAAAAAAAAAAAACAAGGATACGGTTAATTAGGATCTGGGGTCCTGAGTTTAAACGCTATTTTAGTCCCGATCGAGTCGCGGAATAGATAGAGTTCCATGTAGCTGGACAAATAAATCAATACTGAATCAAGTTATTTTAGTCCCGATCGAGTCGCGGAATAGATAGAGTTCCATGTAGCTGGACAAATAAATCAATACTGAATCAAGTTAGCTCCCGCATACGCATGCAGATGCAGATTCCAGCGGCGAGGTGACGCGCATGAACGGCAGCCGGAAGGTCAACTGTAAGATCGAGATTAGAGATTGCACAATCCACGCATTCCACCCTCTGCTCGCCTACCAAACCTAAACAAATCTCCCCTTATCAAGGATTGCTTTTCAGATTTCCTAATAGTTGTTTTGGAATCATACTAGCCTCTTCTTGGTCGCTGGTGGCAGAGGAAATCGTGGTTGTGGGCATCGGCGTCTTCAATTCCACGGCTGAAGAAAAAGGTGTGGATGCATGGGCGGTAATGCATGTGGAGGAAAGCAACGGAGGGCTGACTCCTGCTATTTGTTCCATAATTTTTGTAGCATAAAATTATCGCCTAAGTTTTTGGGGGATTTCGATTGATGTTTTTTCTGTCTTCAGGAGTTGTGTGAACGCCAACCTTACTGTTCGAGTATGACGGGAAGATTTACATTGATGGAGCAAGGTTCCGCTACCACCAGCTTAACTGAGGTACTTTTGAGCCAGTACGTGAGAAAACCTTCTATGGAATAGTAGAAACATTCTGAGTACATACATGGCATGGATAGGTATAACTCTCCATGACCACTCCATCTTGCCTTGACATATACAAGCCTTATTTGCCAGGTACAGCTCCAGTATGACAACAGAGCGTACTTTATTTGAAAGTGAAACGTGCAAAGCACAGAGAAGTAAATTATTTCAGTTTGCATAAGAAATTATTTTGAGATAAAACTGATGCACATAGTTTAGCCGGAAGAAATGAAGGTTGCAGTGGTGAATTTTGGGGTGTTGTCCTTTGTGGTGATATGCGTTATGTACTGTCTCCCTATTGTGCATTTAAAGAAACCTTATCTCTCCGTCTATAATAGACAGAGACCATAATTAGTCTGTTATGATTTTTTTCAGTGACGAAGGTACTGCAGAATCATAATACTGGACATCCTCAGCGTACCCACTACTGTTGTTCTTCCATCCTAGGAAATGCAAAAATGAAGGAGGGACCTGTGTGTTTTCCCATTGATTAACAGTACCGGGTGCCTGTCAGAGAAGGAGATCAAGGGGCTCAACGATATTGTCAAGAAATTGACAAGGACAACAGCAGCACCATCGCACTCGAAGACCTCAAGAACGGGCTGGCCAATCAGGGCACTTAGCTTTCAGACAATGAAATTCAGGAACTGGCAGAAGTTGTCAGTATTAATTCAGAAAAGATAGTTAACACATGCATCGAACGTGAATGCAAAATATTTTCTAATTCGATTTTTAGGTCGATGCGGATGCAACGGATTGATCGAATACAAGGATTTCGACACTGCGACGGTGCACATGAACAAAATGGACAGGGAGGAGCATCGTTACACAACATTCCAATATTTTTACAAGGACAACCGTGGATAAGTTCAGCACCAGAAGTGGATAACCACGTCTCAGGCATCTGGATTCTGGATTTCCAGAGACTTGATCGCACAAGATCTGGAGCAAGCCTTGCAGGAGCAAAATTAATCTGTACGACGCCTTGGAGTTCAGGGATGTCATGCAACAGAGTACATAGTTGTAACTGTAAGTATGTGTTTCTTTTTTGTATCAATCCACATGAATTCCACAAGGTTCACATAGAAAGCAGTTCAATTCACATAGAATTCAGGGAAAAAAGTGTGTTCCAAACAACGGAGTGTTGGCAGCCTACGTGATGAGCAAGGCGAGATATTTGTGGTACAGATGCTTGAGTAAGAAAGCTTCTGCTGCTTACTAAGGGTTGATAAGATGAAATAAGATTAAAAGGTTATTGGATTTATCTAATTTAGGGTAAAGCTGATCGGTATTTAAGTCCTGAACCTAACATATGGTTCGATTTAGTTTTTATCACCAGGATTTGAGAAAGACCAAAAAGTTACTGCAGGAAAATTGAAACAGAGAAGTGTGATCACCAGTTTATAACATAAAAGCTACTCCATCCTCATCATACGGCATCAGGTTACGAGCATGCAACACCCGGATCAATATATGATAAGATAATATTCAGATGTAGTTTCAAGGAATATTCCATCAAGCCTACTTACCTAGGTTGTCGTCAAATCCAAATAGAATTTAGGCAATTTAGCTTGCATGTATGCAATATAGTACTTATGTTCCAGCATGGGTTTAATTAAGAATACATTCTGCAGTAAATATTCCGCGTAATGCCCGTGTTTAGTGAGTCACATCAAACAAAAGAATTGAGCTTCTCATTTAACTCCACTATCAAGTTTCCTTACAATTATGCAAAATTTTCATGTTATAATTGATAGTCTTTGAGCCTTACGGTAGTCGGTAGTTATAATACTACGTCTAATTTAAGGTTTAGGTAAACTTACTCTAATAATGATTAAGTTTGGGATAAGCTTGGATACAAGAGGATATGACAGTTTTGCGACAATTATTATTAAGTAAAATAACACTATATAAAAATGGATCTTTAATGAAAATTTCTTGCATATATGTAATTTATGTGTAATAAGGGATCTTGCATATCACATTGCCAGCAATTCTTACTGAAGCTCTGATACAATGTGCTAAGTAATGTCGAAACCGGAAGATGAAATTCAGTTGTACCAAACAGAGTTGCTAAAACCTGGTCATCGGTGCTGCCGAAATATCAAAGAGATAGCTTATGCAACTATCTGTAGCACAACTAGCGAAGTTGTTCTTCAAAGCTTGAATAATAGCAGGCACAAAAATTGAAATAAGGACTGAGTTTCACGAATAATCATGCCACCAAATGGATCAAAAGGTTAGTTTGTGTTGAAGAGGAGATAATTCATAATATATGTTTGTTTTGTAACGTTGTACTATATCTACGAAAGCAATTGTGCACATATAGCTTCATCTAAGTAGAGGTATTAGGACAAGTAGAGACGAACTTAAATTCTCCTCTGAGACGCAAATACTCAAGAAAATAAGTTTACAAAAAATTGTAAACAAGGAGATCCTTTGGTCACCGAGACAGTTCAATCTATGTAGGGTTCTTAAAGAGGAATTCTTTTAAGGCTATCATATTAAGAACTAATCTTAAAAATAAAACATAATTGCCTAGATGGCGAGCTACCCTCGATTATATGGTGGAGAAAATAATCAATGTTAAATCATATTTACGAATAATATTTAACATTACCATCTAATTGTATAAGTGTGTTGAAGAGTTTGGAAAAGTTGTCAAGCAGTGTAATGGAGTTTAATTTACTTGGAATCATGAGACTTTGCAATGGTACATAGATTCAAATTTATCAAAATATAGGTCTCACAGTTGAGTAATTATTATATTTAAACAACAAACATAGTGTATATATGTATATTAAGATATTATAAATACTAGCCCGTGCGAATGCACGGGTTAGACGGCGGCAGATCCACCGGAGCGCTGGCTATAGGCGACGACCTAGTTAATAGAAATCGGAGAGGAGACTCTCTTTTTTTAAGAAAATAGTGGGTCCCATGTCCATGTCACCCAACAAATTGTTTTTTAGATTTTCTTTTTTTAATTAGACTGACAAGTGGGGCCTACTGCCACGTCACCAGACATGTGGGCCTGGGGCGTCAGATTCGGTGTCAATTTGTCCTCAAAGCCGGATTTGGGTTTTCCGAGAGCGGTTGGGCAAAATGTGGTAGATTTCTGCTACGAGAACGTCGACTGGTACCAATTTGGAAATTTAGCTAAGGAAGTGGTATGTTTATGCTGCTCCTTTTTTCAAGTCTTGGTGGCAACCTTTTCATTATCGTAATTGATATCTTTTTCTTGATGTTATGATATTAGTATATTACCATTTATCGAAAAATAAGTACATCCAAGCGTGTGGCAGCAATACGCTGCAACGACATTTCACTTGCTCTGCAATGCCAATTCGTTAGACTAGTTATCGAATCATAGGGTTAAGGTGTCATGTTAACTTTGTTTTCTAAGAATTAAATATGCAGGCACATGCGCACACATGAACATCACCAGATGCATGCACAGTGAAATAAGTGAAATTTCACCCACACCTTAGCATGCGATCGGCCTACTGACAAATTCCCGCCGTTCCTTGCTAAGCGTTGTCTTACATGGATATTAGTCGCGACTCACGACTCACGAGGAAATTAAATGATCAGCTTCTTTTCAAGTCTTGGTGGTAGCCTTTTCATTATCATACACACCAACTGAGCTCAGGTATGTTTTCTCGGAGCGTCCAAGATGTTTCTTTCTGTTAAAAACATGTGTGGCAATTGGCATGCATGCAAGACGCTGCACTTTCCAAACACAATCAAATGAACTAACGAATAATCAAAGGAAAGAAAACAATGATGAATGCTGAAAAAAAGTGCGTAGTAAAAAAATCGCCAAATTACGTACAACGTGAAGTCGCTCGCAGAATGAAATTAAGAAACAATCGAGATCGGGTGGTCCTTCAGCATGCATGCACCGAGGGACGTACGCTGCTTCTAGTACGAGTTGATCGCGCGGCAGTTCTTCCTGATCTGGCCGTTCCCATAGCCGGTCTTGACCTCGACGCTGGCCAGCTTCACCATGGCCTTCGCGAACTTGCCCTCCCACCACCCGGGGATGTTGGCGCGCGTTGTCCGCCACCATGCTCGCCGTCTCTTCCGACGTGAGGAGCGCTGCGTCGGAGGTGAAGAGCACCGTGTGCGACAACACGTTCTTGTAGTATTGCCTGTCCAGCTTGTTGGGCGTCACCACGTCCAGCATCACAACCGGGTCGTTACCGCCGGGCGTCGCGTCGGCAGGGCACTGGCTCCGCAGGAACCAGGCGAAGCCGGCGTTGATGTCGGACGGGGCCTGGAGGCGGTCGGACACGAAGGAGGAGCAATGGGACCGGCCAATGGTGTGCGCGCCAGACAGGATTACCAGGTCCTCTGCGTCGAGCCCCTTGACAACGAAGCTGTCGACGAGTTCGCTGAGGGTGGATGTGGGTGGCACCAGGAACTTGAGCGGCTCCGAGGCGTTGGAGAAGGTGCCGTCGCGGCGGCCGGACGGCATGTCGAAGCTCACCTTGCCCTTGCTGAGTATGCAGGACGCGTCGCGGGCCGCAAAGGCGAGAATGTCAGCGCAGGAGACAACGCCCGGGCAGGCCGCCTCCACGGCCTCCTTGATCGCGTCGATCAGCTCGAAGCCACGCACGGATGGGTCGTTCGGCGGGCTGAGCTTCTCCGGCGTCGGGCTGAACGTGGTCGGGTCCAGGAAAATGGAAGCATCGCAACCCTAATCATCATTGATCAACAGTTTAATCAAGTCTCGCTCATCGATTATGCATATACTACTACGTGTTTGCAAATTCTTTTTCTTACACTAACTTTGGTGGCTAATTAAATTTCGAAAACCCACACCATCGATCGATCGCAAGATTGTGAAAAAGGCTATATATAGTTAATACCTCGACAAAGCAGTCGTGGAAGAGCATGCGGATCATGGCGGCGCCATTGCCAGGGTTCTGGGAGATAGCATACTCCATGACGCCCTTGACGACGGCCTCTGCCTGGGGCACTTTTCGTGGTAGAAACCAACCTCCAGTGGCCAGTAAGGGCTGGCCTGGCACCCCACAGCGAGGAGAAGCAAGGCACAAGCCACCAAAGCGTGCAGCTTTGCAGCAGCAGCCGCCATTTCTGAAGCTAACTTGCTTGACAAAGATGCGAGCTAAAGAGAAGTTTGAAGTGATCGATCGGTCGAGAATTTCTGTTGTGTTATATAGCTCGAGGTAGAACCTACTTATATAGGCGTGGCAATTAGAAGACCTAGCCTTCGCCAAGAATACAATGTTAAGAATGTTTCCATGTGCTTAACATTAACAATGTTCTGTTTTGGATTGTTTTGCTTCGCTGGAACGTTACGATACCGGGTAGTAAGGTCGTTGCCACTTGCCAACAATCTCAATTCAATTTGATCAAAGTACCCCTCCAGGCCTTCACCCTCCTCCTAGTGGCATCGAAAAAATCAAAGCGTACCAGTAATGAAAGTATACAGAAATTGTGTAGTAACAAAGAGTTGTTTACTAACCCTGATGGTTACACACGGTTGACCCTGACATATATACGAATGGGCCTGTCTATGCTGGAGCTGATTGATGTAGCCAGCTCCATGTTTCCTTCGTTTCAGTTTTGTAAATACTCCCTCCATTTTTTAATATAAGATGTTTTAGCATTTGTCCACATGCACATGTATACAAATGTATGTAGACATGTATTAGAGTGCATGTTCACTCACTTTAGTATGTATCTAGACAACATGTGCAACACCTAGAACATCTTATATTAAAAAACGGAGGGAGTATAATGTAGTACCAGTTGCAGATGGGGACGCCTCTTTTCCCGGTCGTTGAGAGGTCAGGTCACTTGAGAATATCTTTGTCTGATGGCGTGTGTGTGTGCGCTTTTCTGTTCTTTAAAATCTGTTTAGGGCTTCTGGCAAGTAACGGATTAATGTAGCGTGTTTGGTTGGAGGTAATTTTGACTAGGGAATGGGAATTGGCATGGGAAGCATGAGACTAAAATTCTGTTGTATGGCCAGAGGGAATGGGAGTTGAGGAGGGAGTTGTGAGGGAATTAAAAGGACAAATTCCCACAATTTTCTTCCCTGGAGGGGGGCAGGTAATTCGCCCGAGGGATTGGGAAATTTTCTGCGAGGCCAATCTTGTAAGAGCAGTAGTCCTGCTTGCCTTCCACAGTTTGGGACACGGACACTCCGCTTAAGTGTCAGTTTTTCGCCCGGTTGGCGTCGCTCAGTCAGTGCCTCACTGACAACGTTCAGAAAAGAGGATGGCCGTGTAACTCCATTTGTCAACTGTGTTTCTAGCAATCGGAGTCCTGCCTTGACTTGTTGGCTCGACGCTTCTTCTCGCAACAAGTCTGGACGCTTGTACTGCGAAAGCTGGGGTTAGATCCCAGCTATCGGATCCTATGATCTTACCCGATGGTGGCCGAACAGTCTGCTAGCTCGTCCAAAAAGGATTGTCGTTCTTACAATGCAATGGTCACGTCGGTTTGGTGGCCGCTCGAAGGAAAGAAATGCAAGATGCTTAACAACCTTCATTCCACTCCGGCAGCAGTTTTCATTAGGATCGTCGACACCGCAGCAGATTGGCTCTTTGCAGGACGCTTTCTTCCTCAGAGACCACGCGAGCCAGACTAGAGCATTTTTTTTAGGCGCAAATCGTAGAACAAAATGTTCTACGGTAAATTTTTAATATATCTCAAAGTTGAAATATTTACAAAGGCAAAAACACACAAAAAAAGATTATCCAATTCCCGATCTCTCTAATATGATGGCAAACTAAGGGAACGTGACTTCAATCCAGTTCTTCAGACAAGCCACATGCTTGGTCTTAACACAACATCCCAGTACTTGAAGATCCTTTTTGAGAAGATGTCTCCAGGAGGTTTCAGCAGGGCGAATTACATGAAAGATTTGTCCATTTCTCTGCATCCAGATATTCTAGCATCCCATTATCACCCTATCAGTTGCAATTTCTTTGGGGAGTGTAAGCATGGAGAGCATACACTCGTCTATCACTGAGATTCCTCTGTTTTTTCCATGGTAGATTGAATTCCAACAACTGAGAGCAAATGTGCAATCCCTAAAGAGATGTAGGGAGGTTTCTTGTTATAAACGATAGCAAAGAAACGATGAAGTGTGGAACGATCAAATCAATGGGGACACGAGATTTTAACGTGGAAAACCCCTCCAACAATGGAGGAGAAAAAACCACGGGCGCCAGCCAGCAAAACTTCACTATAATCGGGTGAGGTTACAAACGCCGAGGATTTACACAATGCGACTTGTCCCAACCGGCGGCTTACAAGAGGTATATATGGTGGCATAAAACTCTAGGTCGGCTGCAGTCCGACCAGGAAACGATCCGTACCGTATGGGCCAGCGGACATTATGTATAAACAAATTTGAATCACCATAAAACAACACTCCACTTGAGACAAATTCCGTCATGAACGAGAAACTTCACCCTGAAACAACAAAGAAAACACCTTCGGCGCCAAATAGCCTCTTGGGCTAGACAGTGATACCAACTAAGTCTGAGCAAAGCTCAAACTTAGTAACAGGAAATGGCTTTGTCATCATATCAGCAGGATTATCATGAGTACTTATCTTGCATACCTTGAGCTTACCTTTTGCAACAACATCACGCACATAATGGTATTTGACGTCAATGTGCTTTGTTCTCTCATGAAACATCTGATCCTTAGTAAGGTAAATAGCACTTTGACTGTCACAAAACAGGTTAATGCAAGTATCATCTCCACAAAGCTCAGCAAACAAACCTTTCAGCCAAACCGATTCTTTACATGCTTCAGCAATAGCCATGTACTCTGCTTCAGTAGTAGACTGGGCAACAACGGATTGCAACGTTGCCCTCCAACTCACGGCACAACTCCCGCCCCCCGCACCCCCCTCCGTGCATCCCGGATGGGCCAGCGGACATTATGTATAAACGAATTTGGATCACCATAAAACAACATTTCTTCTGCATCTAGGTTGCATAGGACACACGAGTAGCTTTGGATGTGAAAGGAATTTCTGCGAACCATGCTTCTCCACTAAAACGACCCGATTGGTTTGTCATCAATTGGTCTGTTTGTGTAGTACTTTTCATGCACCAGCTTCACCCAAGATAGATCATGATGATTAAAGAACTTGTGCAAGTGTTTTAACAACAGTGCTTTGTTATGAACAGCTAGATCTATCACTCCAAGTCCTCCTTATTCTTTAGGCATTGTGACTTTTTCCCAGGCAATCAGAGCAGTTCCTTTAACTTCCATTCCATACTTTCTCCAAAAGCAGTGTTTGAGGAATTTATTTAGTTGCTGATTTACTGATGCAGAGAATTGTAAGATACACATCTAGAATGTTGGCAGACTTGTGAAAAGTGATTTAATCAATTGCAGTTGTCATCATAAGACAGGAAGGTCGAGCATCCCATTAGTCTCAGTTGCACTCTTTGGAAAAGTGGAGTGTAATCTATTAAATTCGGCTTCGAAATGCACGGAGGCAGACCTAAATAGTTGAGCGGCAACTCTCCAATAGGGCATCCAATGGCAGCAATCAAAGCAGGGAGGATTTCTTGAGGAACATTGAGAGGAACCAGTACTGACTTATCATAGTTCACCTTTAGTTCAGTGTGTCCAGCAAAATGATGTATTAATGTCTTGGCATGTTGCAGTTGCATAGGACATGCTTGAAATATAAGCAGGGTGTCATCAACATATTGTATAATTGGGAAATCAGGTATAGCTTAGGATGCCAGGGGTGCTTTGATTAGATCTTCTCTCATCGCTTCATTAAAGATGCTATGTAGGAGGTTAGATGCCAGGACAAAAATTAGAGGAGAAAGAGGATACCCTTGTCTTACACCTCTTTTGCATAGGAATTGCTTTCCAGGTATTCCATTGAGAAGAATTGAAGACAAACTAGTGGAATAAATCATTGTGATCCAATTAATCCATCTTGCTCCAAAACCTTTTGCAATGAGAATGTCTTTTATAGTGATATGCTCAATCTGTGTGAGTGCCTCAAATAACTATCATTTGAGGCACAATCAAAACTGCCTCAAATAACTATCATTTGAGACACTCAAAACTACCTCAATCCGCCACTCCACCCGCTGGTCCCCGCGTGTAACTATTTGTTTAACAATCTCATAAACGATGTAACTATTGTTAATTCAGTAATGCTACACCTACGGGCAAAAGTGGTCACGAAAATCATACGCGCTGACGAGTTATGCGACGTGGAGCCAGCGTGGATAATTTCTCAAAACAAAAATCAGCGAGAAAATTAACAAGGTAACCCATCTCTCACAGTCGACCGAAGCTTCGGCCGTCCGGCCGCGACCTGCCCTTCTTCGTAAGCACGGACGAGCTGCGCAGCGAGCTCCCCCTCTTGGCAGCTGGGCGGCAACCTAACCGTCGTCGGAAACGGCGGCGAGCTCTTGGTCGTTATCAGCAGCGCGGCCATCTCGCCCTCGTTGAAAGCAGCGCGACGATGTCCTCCTCTCGGCGGACATGGACCTCAGTTATGGCATGTTGGCAGGGAAGTTTGGGCTCGACGGTGATGAGCTGCTCGTTTGCCTCCAGCTTCCGGTTCAACTCGTTCTGAAGATTCGCAATTGGATTAACAAATTGGAAATTGGATGATGCAGACAAAATTAGTTTGGGATGTGAATGCTTATTTACAAAGTTCTTCCAATCGCATCAATTTGTTAAGTTGCAAATCAATACCTCATGCATTCTGCAAGCAAAAGAAGATGTACAGAGCCATGGCGTTTGTGGAGTTAATGGTGTACGTGGGCTAATACTTTGACATGGTTTCATACATGTCGCGGTGGGGTGGCGCCGATGGCGAGTAGCTCGGCCAGCGGCATGACGGCCGGCCCAGTTGCGGGTTGAGGATCAAGGCGTGAGCGACCTGCGCGCGGCCAATCTGTTTACCACGGCGCGGTGGAGGCAGGAATCTGCCGTGAACGAGGGCAGTTCTTTTTTCCTTTGAGATGGAACGAGAGAGCACAGCAAAGCACTAACTTTTTCTTGCGGAATTAGCGGCACGTCCTATGTTTTTTCCCCTTTCGTTCTGCTCTTGGACACGTCGGACCCTTTCCTAGTCAGCGCGTAAGAATCCCGTAAGTCGTCCGTAGGTGTAGCATTATTGTTGTTAATTATCAATAAAGCTCGCAGCAGAGTCCGACCAGACAAGAGACATGTATGCAGAAATGCAACATCAAAGATCAAACTTCAGTTCACATGCAGGGACACCGGCCGGACACGCTAGAACACACCACGCCGACCCCAAACTCCACACGACGATCACATCAACGTCCATGCATGCGCGCAGGCAGCACTCACGCGTAGGCAGCCGGCACGAGACGCGGCGTGACGATGGCCCTGAGCGGCACGGCCTTGGGCAGCGCCAGCCCGAAGGTCTCGGCCATGTCCACCTTCTCCTCGCCGTCCGGCAGCCGCCACTCAAACGCGTGCACCAGCGTACCCAAGAAATACTGCACGAACAGCATGCCCGCGAGCTTCCCGGCGCAGATCCTCCTCCCGGCGCCGAAAGGGATGAGCTCGAAGCTGTTCCCCATGGGGTCCACCTTGGCCGCCGGCCCGGACAGGAACCGCTCCGGCCGGAACTGGAGGGGGTCCTCCCACGCGTCCGGGTCACGGCCGATGGCCCAGATGTTGATTAGGAGACGCGTGTTGGCGGGGACGTGGTACCGCCGTCGACGTCCTCGCACTCCTCGAAGGAGAAGTGAGGGAGGCTCAGCGGCGTCGAGGGATGGAGGCGCATGGCCTCCTTGCACACGGCCTGCAGGTAGGGGAGGCCGGCGATGTCGGACTCCTCCAGACGGCGTTCCCGGCCGACGACGCGGTCCATCTCCTCCTGCGCGCGCGCCATGATGGAAGGGTTCTTCAGCATCTCCGCCATCGCCCACTCCACGATGATCGACGACGTGTCCGTGCCTGCCGTGAACATGTCCTGCACCCACGCATGCGCATGCACCAGTTTTTATTTAGTTATTATCAGAAATTAAGCGTTTTTTTTTTTTGGGTATGTGGCTGTGCCCATATCGTTACAAGGAAAAGCAAAGCAAAGGCAGAGCACCTATAGTAACTAGAGAAATCGATGAAGGGACTCTGAACTAACATATCCTCCCGGACATGCAGAATCAATTTGTTTACAGGAAAAGGGTGAGCAATTTCTATCGATCGATCAAGTGCGGTCGTGAAAAAGGTAACACTGTTATCTTTAGACCCGCATCGATCGTCCGTCGGTGCCTGTATACATGTGGACTTGTGGAGTGGAGTGCAGTGCAGTAGGTAAGGCCACACAACATCATGACGAACGCCAGCATCTTGAGCAGTGCATATATACGTCAGTGCCTAGCTAGATGTGGTTCAGGATTCACCTACTTCAGATCGAGACACGCAGATATGCCATATGTGAGCTGCATTCTAAAACCTTTTAGATCGGTATGTAGGTGTCAATTGTGACTTTCTACCTAGCTAGGAATAGGACTCGACAGTCCTCAAATTTGCTCAAGTTCTCTATATCCCAATTTGTGCATGATGGGTTAATAGTAGGGCCGGTTTGGTTTCTTCAGTCGATTTCTACGCTAACTTGTATATATAATTGCTAAACTCAACATGTCGCAATCTTCCACCAAAGAAGAAATGATTGCATGAGCATAGTACGGATTTAGGTTAAAGTTTACGCAATGGTACTTATTGCGTGGCAATGATTGCAAGACTTTGTAGCATGAGCATAGTACGGATACTGGACCATCTGCGTTTGGTTTGAAGTTTGAATCGAACTATTCATCAGCTCTATGCATATGTGTGTTCTGTTTTTTTTTTTATGAAGGCTGGCCATATATAGTTTTGAACTTTAATTTGATCATACGTAACGAAACCACTACCCTGACGGATTAGAACTGTAGCCATCAAAATTTGTCCGAGTGCTGCTCGATGTGTGTCTCTTTTCAACAACTCCACTAGCTTTGTAGGACAGTAGCTAGGAGGAGCAAATTGCCCACCAAAGATAACTTCACTACTCGATAGATGGCATTTTTGTGGTTCCCATGTGCTACGCTCGATATATTTTTTTCTCTTAAAGAGTACAAATTTAAATCGGAGAAAATGTTGAAATTTATGGCTCAAATTAAATGTTGCGGCGATCAGTCAGAAAGAATGGATGAAAATTTAGCCGTTGAGAAAAAAATGCAAGTGTGTGGGGAGCTTACGAAGATGAGTCCCTTGATGTTGACCTCGGTAATGGTCTCGCCGTCCTCGTCGTCCTTGCTGGCCCGAAGCTTGTCGACGAAGTCCAGGCGTCCCTCCCGGGCGCGGTCCTCGGCCGTGGCGGCGTGCTCCGCCAGCAGCTTGGTGATGAGCCCGTCGAACTGGTTGTGAACCCGGCGCAGCTTGGCCTGCACGCCCTGCAGGTCCATCCACGACAGCGCCGGCACGAAGTCGCTGATGTTGAACAGCCCGGTGCCGGTCAGGAGCGACACGATCATGTCCTTGTAGCTGCATGTACAAAATGCAGTTAGTTTGTTTTGTATAGTTTCAAGCGTACAAGCATACATGGATCAAATAATTCAACCTGTTGGACTCGTCACCCTGCGCATCGAACACCCGCTTGCTGACGGTGATCTGACCGACGATGTTGGCGAGAGCGCACACGAGCACCTCCGGCACGACGACGGGCCGACCGGCCTCGGCGGCCTCCGCGATGCCGCGCAGGGTGCGCCCGGCCTCGTCGCGGCGCACAAGCGCCCAGTCCGCGACGGCGCGCGCCCCGAGCAGGTGCACGCTCGACAGCTTCCGCATCAGCTTCCACTTGGGCCCGTAGTTGGCGAACACCATGTTCTGGCACCCGTACGTGATGTCCGCGGCGCTGGCCACCGCCGGCCGGTTCGCGAACCGCGCGTCCAGCGCCTTCAGGAATGTCCGCGCGGCCGACGGCGACGAAGCCACCACCACGCCGCAGGTGCCCATCTTCAGGTACATCACGGGGCCGTACTTTCGCGCCAGCGCCGCGAGGCCAGAGTGCGGGGCCGGGCCGACGAATGGCAGCGCGCCGAGGAGGGGGACGCCAGGCGGGCCCGGTGGGAGCCGGTGACCGGAGGCGGACGTGGGACGCAGGGAGCGGAGCGCAAGGTGGAGGAGGAGGCAGAGGAAAGTGCAGGAAATCACGAATGGGTCGGTGAACAGAGCGGCGAGCGGCATGGCGGCGCTCGGCGGTGGCGCGCGCTATGGGAAGAGAGCCGAACGTGGCAAAGCGTCGCGGTTGTGTTCACTAGCTCCTGGAGTGTGGTATTGGCTGATGCTACATGAAGGCTACACTTATGCGTGCATTTCTTTTCTGAGATGGAGCTCATCCATTTCTAATTAGCGCTAAACACATACTAGAGCAAAGCTGTCGGATCAACACCTGGGGTTTGACCATTCGTTTAATTTGAGACCCTGCTTTCCATAGTGAATACTAGGTAACTCAGCGCGGCGATACGCCGCGCCCGTTCGTTAACCCGTCGGAAAAAATCATTGTCCATCACGGTCAGCTCAGTTACTACAGCACCGTCGGAGCTGGAATAGAAAGAGCCACTGAATTCAGACCTTCCGTGATAAAATTCAGTTTAGCTATATAAAGTGTTAACGATGAGAGCAATTTCATATAAAGAAAGCAAGAATGAAGTCTGATAAGCAGCTTGCATAAGATGTAAACGGAAATATTTTGGTGTCCAATAAGGTGAACTCTATTTTCAGCATCTTTTCAGTACACAGCATAATTAACATAAAAAATCGTTCATCTTACAAAATACATGTAGCACGAAAAAGAATTAATTTCTCCTGCAACCTGCTTGGATGAAATTGAACATGTCTTAGGCATCAATAAATAATAATTTGCAGTTGGAAGGAATATATAATAAGGCTACAAAATACGTAATATTTTAGTGTCCAATAAGGCAAAACTTCATTTTGAACATTTTTCGGTAAACATCATAATTAACATGAAAGGAATTTCTTTCAGCTTACAAAATACATATTGCACAAAAAGGAACAAATTTCCCCTGCAGCCTGGTAGGACTTTCATCGAACATCTCTTATGCATGAATACATAATAATTTGCAGAGATGCAAAAATTTGCTTACCGAGTAGATAAAGGAGCACAAAAATGATATGCATGATTACCCCAAACTCCTTTGTCAGGTTGACTCAATTAAAATGAGCATAAAATGGAAAAGAGTAGTAAGCGACCTGTATAATTGAGGGAAAATATTCATATAAAAAAAAAAAAAAACCAATAGCTTTCACCTCCGCACTGAACTACTGAAGGTTTAAGCCACTATTATCTGCAGCTAGTTTGTAGGCACTACCAAGTATTGAATATGCAACAAAAAAGAATAGTGGTTTCATTGACTTTAAGCAATACATATTAGAAACTGTAGAAAAATATTCAGAGTGGCAGGAGTACTATAGCCTACTATCTAGGTCTTGGGTGCTCTTCTAATCTTGCTCTGTTGGTGCACTTGGTGGTGGTGGAAGATAGATGACTACTGGTAGCATCGTGGGAGGAAGAGGCACAGCCATTTCTGCAGGGTGATCATATCCTCGAGAATATCGATTTCTATAGTTGTTGGTGTATCGCGGCGGCTGCATCATAGCTAGAGGGTCTGGCTCGTCTGCATGGATTAGCCTAAGGGTATAGAACACAGATCCATCGACATATACGGGGATGGGAGCGGGCTTCATATCGTCTACAATTTGCATCTTGGTACCATATAAAAAATTAATCTACACCACACATGATCAAATGTCAAGACATCTATAAATCATGGCAAAGTCCGTGAATAGCAAATCTTGGCAGTTAATTTCACAAAGATAACCACACACAGAACTTAACATGACATATATAAGAATTCATGGTGGCACACACAGTGCAGTTTCCTATATACCTTCGACAACAGATAGTTTATTATGTTCCCTCACCTACATTACAACTCAGAATTGGCTTGCATATTTTGTTGTATTATCTGGTTAGTTAAAACTTGCAAATAGTACCTTACGAAGCATTCAAATATCTAACATTACACTCTGTAGTTAGTGAACGGTCAAACGTTGTCGTTATTTCTTTCCGGTCATTAAGCATGACAGATTAAAATTCCATTAATACCATCGGACGCAGGCCCTTTAAAGCAACCTAGGAAAATAATTTTGATGGCTTGCTAACAAAGATATATTGCGTATTGTCAACATACACGATTTAGCATCCGACACCATGGCTGTGCCATGACTTAGTTTATAGAAAAATCTGTCACTTCAAAACAAAATACAAAATATTGAAAACATCATTTAGATGCCATACGATGCTAAATTAAATGAAGTTATCATGTAATATTATTGCTTTCCCAACTGCGGTGGATATACTAAAAAAGTATCACATACATGTAATAACTCTAACAGTATAATTTTGTTGCATGTTTTATCAATTATATTTTACCACAATACTGATGAGGAAAAGTGGAACTTTGTTATTAAGAGTAAAGCAATGCTGCAAGTACAGATGAAGAGTGAAAGCATCACACTGTAAAATATCATACTTTTTTTCTGAAAAAATAGTATCAAAATCTTCAGAAGCAGCAAAGGTCCTTTTGTATAAAAAATAGAAAAGACTGTAACTCATTTATTGTTGCTTGAAGATTATAGATATATTACCATTTGGCAAAGACTTGCTATCAGTAATCATATTTTGAAAGCTCTTTAGTTCATAGCTTGCTTGTAATTTAGGCGTATTACTCTTACATCTACATCACTTTAACTTAACTAAGGGTATTGTCATTACAAATTAGGAGCAGATGATCAAATTAGAGAGAACAAAACAATTACAGTGTAGCGTACCTAGTATTTCGGTCAGACGTTCGAACATGTGTGGCGCCCCGACCCGACTAGTATACAGTGATGCTGCGTGTCACCGGTTAAGCGATACAAGCGGAGGTTACGGGTTTACCAATCCCCGGCCAAAACCTTTGGCAGGCGTTGCTGGGCACACCGCTCCCAACAACACAACACCCCGATTGATGCCTTAACACGGGCGCAACCCTCAAGGCATAATAGTAAGATCAAGACTTGTGGAACAACTGGCTCTTCACAGACTCTACGACACAAAACATATAGTTCAACTCTTATAAAGAGAAAGATAGCAAATGACAACCAGAGGTCACTGACCCAACATTACATCAAGCGGAAGCAAAATAGGTTGTTCTAAACAACAAGAACCAAATATGGCCTAAGAGGCCTACAGATAAACATCACAACGCCAGCTGTTCCAGGATGTCCCAAGCTGCCACCTGGGAACCCCAGACTACTCGTCGACGTCCACAAAGAACCCACCTTCGAGGTCGGTGAAGTCCTCCTCTGAAACAAAAGCAAAGACGTTGAGTTCGACGAACTCGCAAGATTAAATATAGAGCTTTAGCTCGATGAGGCTTTCAAAGTTGTAGGGCTCTTTTGCATAAAGCTGATTTTATTTAATAAAAACATGACTCCATGGCAACGACTAATCAGAATATTTTCAAGAGGGGTAAGAAGTAACTCTTTTCTTTGAGATCACCTTTCTCAGTCATCACCAACATCACCATTGTACCTGTTCATCAAGGCACCTCCCCGAATCACCCTCGAGGAAGTCAACCTTACATTCGTGGAAATTGGTACCTCTAGTACCCAAGTTTTAATCATTCCGTTAAAGTTATTCTATGATCATCGTCCATTCCCAAGTCGTCCTTAACCGTGGACACGGCTTTTCGAAAAGATTAACCCTGCAGGGGTGTACAAATGTTTGCCACGCGTACCGTCCGGCCCATTACCTGCGCATTAGCTCTCTTCCATGGAAAGCCGGCTGGGTGGGAGCGGTGTCGACTTCTCCCTCGTTAAGGACTCTCCAGGATCATCAGTGGCGGTAGGACTGTCAGGATCACAACACCCCGCCCCACGGCCACTTATTTTCCTAACACCACCATCCTCATCTCAGTTCAAACCACCATCACGCACGCGCAAATGGAAAGCCAAACTAGAGGACCCTGGCTAGCCCCGCTCGAGTTATTTAGTCTATGAGGGTTCCTGCAATTGCATAGGCCTCACGCATGGTTGCACGCTCAGTCTTGGTTCAGGAGGTACAGAACTCGCACCTAGGCGGCAAGAACGAGACAACCCATCACATTCCATGTGGCCTCTCATCCCCACCTTCTTAGCATTTTATTATCCATCTCCACAATTCTCCACCATCAACATCACTGTCACAAGTTAACACATGTTTCCAGCATTCACCATCCCTAGTACAACTAGGCATTTCACTAAGCATGGCTAAGCACTTGCATAGCATAGTAAGTATTCCATGGCCAACAATACAAACCTATGGTAATAGGAAGGTAGAACAAGTATTGGCAACAGGATTCTAATGCAACTAGTAGGATACTCTAATCCAGGCAAAAGACATTTAGAACCGCATGCAATATTATAGTGGAGAAAATAATTGCGGAAAATAGGATAAAATATGCTCAGAGGGGGGATTACGCTTGCTTTGTTCAGAGTGCTGGTAGTACTGCTCGGCGGGGTATTGAGGTGGGACCCCGTATGCTTGATCTAACGAAGCACACAACGGAAAAACAAATCAATCACCACACATGTGTACCATGCAATGCACAATCACATGATGTCATGACGAGTTTATGCTAAGATAACATCATTTAGTTTATCTAGCAACATTAAATGGGGAGCCAAATAAGTAGTGCAATTATTTGGAAGCAACCCCATATCTAGCTTAATGACCACATTGTTCATACATTTAATACATTACTAAGAAGTGGCTCAAATATGCATGAACATGGCATGAAAGGATAGGGTTTGTTCCTCTGATCAAATTGGTACCTCATTTGTAATTTTCCGAGTACCGATGAATAATTAGTGAATTAAATAATTATTCGAATTTAATTCTTTTAATCGATTTATGAATAACTTCAAATAATTATTTGTGATCATGATGTGAGATTAGCATGGTTTGATAACATTTGAACTGCTGATCATTTTGATACCTTATTTGTAAATTTTGGATCAATATTTAATTAGTTATTAAATATTTAAAATTGTTTTATTTTCCAAAAAGGGAAAATAAAACTGTAGACAGGCCGGTCCACAGCCCGGCTGGGCCGGGTGTGTGGCCGGGTAGGCGGCAGAGGGCTCCGGCCTCTCGGCCGGTTTGGGCCGGCCCAGCAGCCGGGTAGTGGCCCGTGAGCAACGGCCTCGAGGCCGGCTTAACCGGCCTCTCGACCGGGCGTGCAAGGAAAAGAAGATGGCGACGACGGCGTACGGCGGCGACGGTGGAGCACGGTCCAGCGAGGGAGGGGGAGAGGGAGGAGAGGCATTGGCGCGGGAAGCTCACCAGGAGCTCGTTGGTGCAGGCGGAGTGGCCGGAGATGGCTCGGCGGCGACGGAAACGTCCGGCGAGGCGGCTGCGGTGGTCGGAGGGGAACCGGACGGCGGCGGTGATTCACGACGTCCTGGCTCGATTCCGCGGGCAGGGAGGTAGCAGACGACGCGGCGATGCTGATGGTGGACGCGGCTTGGCTCGGGGAGCTCCCGAACGGCGGCGATGTGGCGGCGACGGCGGCGGCTATGGGAGCGCCATGGGGGAGGAAAATGGGGAGAAAGCGGGGAAGAAGCAGTGGGGCCTCGCATTGGCGTGCTCCTCGTGCAGGGAAGGGCAGGGCAAGGGCCGGGCGCGGCACGGCGAGCTGGTGCGGTGCGGCCCGAGCAGCTCGAGCTGCTTCGGTCGCTACAGAGGAAGGAGAAACAGTTTTTGCAAATAGGCCCCTGGCCGAATTTCTTCCATCACGAACAGGTCCTCCTGGAATTACAAAGAGGTCCTTTTCCTGTTTTAAAACCAGCAGCAACTTCAAGGATTTTATTAAGGCACTAAACAATTTTAGAAAAATCTGCAAAAATTTGGGTAGCCTCCCAACAGCATGTAAAGGCACCACAAAAATTGGCATGTTGAAATAAAATAGTTTGGTACCACTTTGTTCATGAAGTTTGTTTATTGCAATTTTGTTAACTTCCAGAGAATTATTCTTTTAGAGTTTTGAAGCAAGTCAAAATATTGATTTCAACTCTTGGAACCTCCTTGACAAATATGAGATGTCAAGGTAATTGTTTTGCAAGTTTGAGTGTCTTCCTTGTTGTGGAATTTGTGGTGGCAAGTTTGACATTTTGTTTTCCCTTGTTTTAATTTGTTGTCCAAATTCTTGGTTTCCACATGAACAATTGAGTAAAGATGCAATGATGCATGCATGATATGCAAAAGCGAAAATTTTACTCAGGTTTTGAGGTTCACAAAATTTGGGCTGTTACAACATGATTTCTCAATATAGTTCTTAGCGAGAGATGAACTGTAAAACATATATCCAGCAATGTAAAAAGTAAAGCTATATGAGAATCATATGTTCTTACCTGTAAGGAGCTTATGAACTGAAATTTCTTCGGCTTAAGAGTTTGATGTGGTTTTTCCTGTAGCAGCTGAGGCACACTTAATTTACTGAAATCACGAACAGATCTACTGGAATTCATCCTAGACCGTAAACAAAAACAGACAATTATTAGTCCAGAAGTTTCATGGAGGCTGAAGCAAGAAAACATGCTGAACGGCAAAACTAAAAGCAAAAAAGAACTAATTCCTATAACCAGCAAACGCCTATAGCATGCTTACCTAGATCTCATCTAGGACATGAAACCAAAGATGACACTTGACTTGTACACAGAGCTTTTCACATACATGAAACGACAGATCAATATTATTTGTGTGCAAATAAGATCCTAATGCTGCAGATTTTGCCATAGCTTTTTTCTTTCACCATATATGTACATATATAAGTCCATGTGGAACAGCACTGTAGTCAAGGGATTTTCAAATCATATGAGAACATCTATAATTCATAAACTTCGCATACATGTGAGAATGGAACTTGTAGTCTAATAGGGTGGAATGAAAATTTTGGGAAGTGAAATAACCGATAAGATAATATCACTTTTTAATGTCTTTTATAGAAAAAGTGGGAAAGAGCATAACTGGATCACACAATGCAACAATAAATATTAAGGCATAAAAGAACCTGAAACTTGCCTCATCTGATGTACACACAACCTTTTAAGATCTGTTTGTTTGAAAACTAAATATAAACCTCATCTTATTCAGTTATGTTTGGTACAGAACCGTGAACCTGAAACACACAGTAGAAAAATGTAGATATAATTCGCAGGTTCAACTTTCATGAGCTCAAAATAGAAGGATCAAAGTTAATGTTATCCCTTCAATATCCAGGAAGTTTGATCCACTCAAATCATTGCAATAATCCAATTAGCTGCATGAGACACAATATACATGATACCTGCATCAGGTTTGAGAGAAGAATGAATCTCTCAAATATAAATGGAAGTTTGGATCAACATACTTCTGGATGGAACAATTAGCAAGCACAACAGATAGTAAAATAACCAATTCGTGAAAGTCCAAGAGCTTTACTGAAATGGAGATAAATCTCCACTGTGATGCTGAAGAACTAAATCAAGGAGGTAGGCGCAACGACCACGGACCTGGGCGCTGGAGGGCGGCTGCACCGTCGGCCGGACGCGGCAGCGACGAAGATGGTCAGGCGAGGCGGCGGTCCACCTAGCGGTGCAGACCAGCTGGCTGCGGTCCTCCTCTCCTCCGACGGCGGTGTCTCGATGGAGGTGTGGCCGTGGCGGCGGGATCTGGAGAGAGGGAGAGAGCTCCCGTGCGGTGGCGGCAAGAAGAGAAAAGGCGGCGCGGCGGTGGCGGCATGAAGGTGAAGAGGAGCAGGAGCCGCAGGGGGACGACGCCCGGCCAGAGAGGAGCATGAGGCGAGGAGAACAGGCTTCCTGCCGCCGGAGGAGAGCCACCTCGGGCTGGAGGAGGCAGGACAGGTCGGGGCGGCGGCAGCGTCTGGGCGGAGGTACCGCGACGGCGAGCAAGGACGACCGGACGGACGCGGCGGGAAAATCGGAGAGACGACGGCTGCCTGCTGTTGTTGGAGGGGAGGTGGAGGAGGGAGCTGTGGGAGAGTGCCGGCGCGTGGCCGCTTCTGGAGGGGAGGTGGAGGGAGCCGACGCCCGCAGCCGCCTGATGCTGCTGGAGGGGAGAGGAGATTAGGGCTGAGAGAGTAACCGGACCTCTCCCGCTGCTCCCGCGCGGCGACCGGAAGAAAAAAGGAGAGAAGGGCAAAAGGAAGAGAAGGATGACGGGGTGGAGGCGTGAGATGACCGGACGGACGCGACGGGAAAACTGGGATGACCGGGTGGAGGCGTGAGATGACCGGGCGACGTGGCAGCGTATGATTGGAAGAAAATGAAGGATGAGCAGTGCGTCGCGAAATTGGAGCGACGTGGTGGAGTCTGAGGCGTCCGTCGCGCGATCGAACGGCCGACGTTACGCCGCGACGTGGAACGCTGGTTTGGGTGTGAATCTTTCCACCGTTTATATATAGTATCTATACTAATTTACGGGCGCGCGGCTAGACGCTCGAATCAACCTCATCCTATTTTGGGATATCCAATCAGATCGTTGCAAGATTTATCAGTTGACCCCATAAAAAATCATTGACAAATGTTGCAACATTTCATACATATCCACGCAACAAAAAATCAATGTATATAGCAAATCCCACTTTAGCAGTAGAAAGTTTGTAAAATGGATCACAACAGATGCAACATGAACTGTTGATAACTCAACACAAACAACATATAACAGAATAATGTAGGACATTTAATTCAACCCTCAGTAACATACACCCAAAATCGTTGCAACACATCTCATGTGTACGCAACAAACAACCGGATGTGATTGCAGCATGTCAAGACAACCGGCGCAACATAAATAGTCCATATCATTTGTGGCATTGGTCCTTGCCAAATAGAACTCATCATAGTCTCGCTGAGGAAATTGCAGTTTCTACCAGCTTCACATGGCGCTTTTGCAAAGGTCAACAGTTTCTACAAGCTTTTTGTAGTTTCCACTTCTATGTCTAATCTATTGCACATTCCACTAGTTATGCATTAATGCACTGCTTAGCTCAATTCACAGCAAAACTGGTGATTGGCTCCTGCGAATTTGTGCTCCAAATTTATGCACAAACTATGTAAAACGCTTAAAACTTATAGATCAATAGTTATCCATCCAAAATATGATTTTTTTTTGCGGGTGCACTATAGGATTTAACATATCCATTTTATGTAAAAGATAAATGTTTACTCAAATCGTATATTTTTGCAAAACAAATAATCATGTCAAACTAAATAAATTGTAGGAATATAATTAGCTGCCCAAATATTATGTATTTTTTAGGATGCTTTTGAGGTTTAGTGAACCAATTTTTTATCCAATAGTTATAAATTTGTCTAGACCTGGATAATGTAGCATGTTCAAGTAGACATTGATACTTAAAAATAGATGGATTAACTAACTGTGGATTAACGGAGAATTGATAAAAATGTAAAAGTGGTGAAAACTACAAAAAAAAAAAATCATATAACCGGTGATGCATTATACGACTCTCCACCCCACGCCTCGCCTTTTCCTCCCTCATCAAATCATAATTTCCCGTGATGAAATTTGATTTTGTTCATGTCGACGGTTGGCAAAACGGCTATGGATCCTTGCAAAAGCTCTTAGTGAAAAAGGTGGAAACTGCAATTTTTTGGAGCCCGTTAAAGCTAGATCAAGAGACCGTGTACCTATTACCTACAAATCCCCATCTTCCGGAGGTCTATGGATGTGCTTGATCTACCATGAGGTCGAACATCCATGGCACGAGCTGCCGCAAACCGCAGCCACCATATGGGCGAAGGATTGACCACGAGGGAAGATGAGTTGAGGAGAAGGAGCACCTTCACCTACATTTTGGATTCAAGGTGAGAAAGTATGGCACTATAGTAGAAAGGTGCATGAATATCGGAAACCCCAAATGCAGTCCGAGCTCCAGAAAGGTCATTTTTTTCAAAAATTCAAAGTAGGTATTTGTAAGGTTTCAAAAAATTGAAAAACAAAACCTACGTGTAGGTAATGTCGAAATCTACTAGGGTGCAAAATCTCAATGTGAAGTTTGTATTATCTAGACAACAAAAAAATAAAAAAATGACAAATTTGACAAAATTCAAGTTTTTAAAAATGTGCATTATTCACCAACCAAGATTCACACTTTTGTCAGTTTTGCTCAGGCTAAAATATAACGAATTTGGGATTGAGTTTTTGCACTCTAGTCGATTTTTGTCATTATCAACATCAGGATTTTTTGGAACTTCCAAATTTCAAGTTTGAACTTTCAAAAAAAACGAGCTCCCTGTAGCTCGGCCTTCAAAACGCCACGCTCTATGAATATCTACAAGTAATCTATCTAGAAAATAGATGACTAGATGGCCATCTCTACCGGTCGGTGGCACCTGAGATTGAATCAAAATAGTATCTTCTTTACCAAAACGCATCGAGTATTGCTCGGGTTTACTGAATGTAAAACAAAATTGTAGGCCCTTAAGCCAAACTGAAAACCAAAATTACCGTGTTTCAGTGCTGCCTAAATTGTTGTCGGCAGTCCACAAAGGTGAACCCTAGCTTGAGTTGGGAGCGGTGGAGACGCAGTGCGGTGGTGTCGATCTGTGCCTGTTGATATCACCTCGGTGTAGGTGCGCTCTGCACTTTACGTGGTTGGGCGAGTGATCTGTTCACGGGAGTAGGTGAGGGAGAGTGATGGACAATCCACATTCGGAAGCGCGGGAAATGCATTTGCGACGGTGTCCTTCTCACGATTTGGTGAGCTTAACCACCATCCATAATTCCATATCGATCGTAATCCCACACATGTACAGACAAGGCAACTGAACTAGTAGGACTTTAGGAGCTACGATCTTGACACGCTCGCTCGCTGTGAAAGCAACAAGTTAACCAGCTCTGCGAGTACACTGCTGGGATCAGTATAATCTCAGTCTACACCGGGTCCAGCGTCACTATTTGCGCGCTACGGTAGTAACGGTTCATCGACCGTGCGAAGACTTTCAAGCATGGGACGGCAGGCTTGTGGTACAGTAACAAATCAGACTTCATCATAAGTAAAAATAATAATCACACTTCATCATAAGTAGAACAGGAAGATAGTCTGGCTCAAGTCTGTAACGGAACCTGCGGCACCCTCCATTAGAAGCATAACAAAATGTAGTGCAACTCCACGATGGATTTCACCACATTGTGTCTGGAGGTATCAGCTCTGCACCAGCACCCCCAACAAAAAACAAAACAATAACCCTGCTTCCAGTAATGCATTAGACACAAGCAGGGACTGATTTTCAGTGTTACAAAAGGCCGTGCTTCCTCGCCATTTTCTTCCGTCACTCAGACAGTCCATATACATTGGTACAATTTTCATACATAAATTCAAAGAGTACAGCTTAATTCTTTGTACACGAGGACTATATGTCAGAAAGCTCCAAAAAAAATTGTTTACCATTACGTTTCTACTTATTCCGGTAGTGGTATAAATGCACCTGCACAGAGTTTTCTTTTAGAAAACCTGCTTAGAGTATTGTGCACCTGTTCAAACCAAGAGAGGAGAAAATCCGCCTCGCTGAAGGCCATATGCGACCAATAAGTCCTGGCCTCTCTTCCTTGAAGGCGTAATCCGGTTCTGCACGTGGGCTAGACTTCCCGCTTCCATCTCTATCAGTACTTGTCACTGCCTCAGTACTTGTCCCTGCCTCACCAGAGGCTGTCGTGTTGCCCACATTCTTGGCACCCTCCAATTCCGCGCCAACTTCAGAAATCTCTCCTGGCTTCTTATCAAAAAGTCCTTTGAACTGCTTCCTTGCCTTCTTTTCAATGTCCTTTATTTATGCATCAAATGTTAGTTACTAATTTTGAATGGTACGAGTTATTCATGTATTGTTGCGTACCTGTTCCTTCTGTTTAAGTTTAAGAAGGGCAGCTGTAGCATCAGGCTCTGAAGACTTGTCCACTGTTATCATCTAATGATATGCAATGACATATAGCTTAGGGTAGGGTTCTACCAATAAAACATGGTACTTGAAGTATGGTGCCACTAACCTTCTCAAAATCATTCTTTGCATCATCAAAGTCCCCACATAACATGTATGACATTCCTCGACGGTAAAGAGCTTTAACATGCACAGGATTTGTGTCTAGCACCTGTTCAAACAGAAGTAAACAAAAGAACAATAGCAGGATCATGATGCGAACCTTGTGCAAACCCATATTTAAATACTATCATCCACATTTTTTTAAGAGGCTGCTGGACAAGTGTAGCAGACGAGGGTGGAGTTAGGGAGGTGAAGTGCAGAATTTTAACCCACGAGGGGTTAATAAAAAATGTAAGTCCATATGACCTTTGGATCCCCCAACCCTAGTCCATCCAGCATTCATCAACAGCCATGTGGCTTTTTCATGGTAGCACCCACATATAAGTCTGCACTACCTCTTTGATGTACTAGCTACAGAAACTCTAAACCCAAATTATTACCGATAGACTACAAAAGGCACCCAATAAAAGATGTTATACCCAAGTTCCTTTGGGAAAATTACCTTATTGCACGCTTCAATAGATTTTCTGCACTCTCCGGTCTTCTGGTAGCAAGCAGCTACATTTAGATGTAGAGAACTCTGCATCCATAACAACACAAAATGTTTAACATGTACATTTGAAAACAGCAACAAGTAAAAAAAAAGATAATACTGCTAACCGGAGGAGAATGTGTGTTGAAAAATGATCTAGAGATCAGCATGTCAAACAGTATGGAAGAAGAAAAGCTGAAAATACAGTATCATCATACTCTTGAATTGGCAAAGATTTTCCCCTCTTCGTCATCTTGAGGATGCACGTGGTTATACTCCCTAAGCAACTGCATCATTACAGGAGAGAGGAACCAAAGTCAGTGCTAAAAGAGCCTTTGACATGGCTAGTTCACATCTCAGCAAACCTTTTATCAAGTAAAGAAAGTTTTGGCATGGCTTTTCCATGGACACCTGCATGGAATTGCATACTAGGTTGTGCTACCTCAGTCCATAGATGGAGCAGGAAAGAAGTTCCACTGTAAAATGTTTTTTGGAATAAACTGTGCATTAGAAAGGGCTAGTTCTGCCAAAACTAATAGATCCTGCACTCCAAGTCTCCAACCTATTTGTCCCAACAATACCAACTGCAGAATTTGCAGGAGCGCCACGATTAAATGAAATATCATTCCTCGTTATGGTTCACATCTCAATTTTCAAAGACATGGTAGAAAAGAGACAGATACAGGAGCTAGAGCTTAGCACATTATTCTAATTGGTACGGAAGGGGTAGTAACCATCGATTGCTCTGAGCAGCATGGGTTTGCCGGAGTGGATAGAAGCAGGACCCGACAACCTTGCGCCGCAGGCCATGGAAGCTATGACAGCCAGAGGTGCATGTCTCGAGCCGAGGGAGGGTTAGGGCGGTGCTCTAGGGTCCCAGACCTGGGGAGAGCAAAGGATTTCTGGTCACCTCGACTTTTGAGCTTCAACAGATTTTGGGGAGCCAAGATCAGCGCAATGGGGTGTTTAGGGCTGATGTGTGGGACAGCAGTACAGGTGAAGGAAAAGGAATCGTTCGGCACACGTAAATAAACCGAGGGACAATTAGAGAGCACTACGGCATGCTCATGGTTGCGACTGGCATAGCTGTGGTATTAAGTTTTGGATAAGTACCACTAATTAATTTTTTAAGCATCAAGTTATGGTACACAAATTCAAATTCCCATGGAGGACATACCTTCTCGTATTTTGCCTTTGCAAGTTCAAATTTCCCTTCTTTAAATAATCTGTTACCCTGCAATAGTGTTATATCAGTCAGCTAAAATCCAAAACAGTAATGAAGTAGCAGATCACAATGATGAAGCAGCTTGAAATCTAGTATTGGTTGAACTCTTATAAAAAGGCGCTTAAAATCACTATAAACTAGACTCGGCTGATAGCCCAAAGCAAATATCAGGATTCTCATATGCTTATACTTTAATGACATATTAAACCAGTTAACCATCTTGGGGCTTGCCAGATGCCAATCCACGAAATAATATTCAAATAGCAGCTGAAACAGTTTGTCCAAACAGAATGGAAAACAGAGAGAATATTTTATATTTTATTTATCTGATAAGTTTCTTGCATATATCCATTTTCAGCATAAGTACACACCACCGATAGGCTCCTGTGATACAAATTGGCAGATTAAAGCAAATAACAAGATTTGTCAGCATACCGTGTTCTTAATTTTATCTGCCTCTTCCATGATTTCTTCGAAGGTCATGCCAGTCCAATCCTACATTCATATAAAGATCATATGTTAGAATAAAGGAAAATTTACTAATAAAAATCATATGACAAGCATAACCAAAGAGGAAATACATAATATAAACAATAGAAATAATGTCATAAGTGAATGCTGTACTGATTTATGAGAAAAGCTGCCAAGACAATCATTTTCATCTATCTTGTGCACATAAGCGACACAAGTAATACTTTTTACTCCCTCCATTCGGAAATGGTTGGCACAGATTTTTCAAAATATGTCTAGATACATCCGTATTTAGACAAATCTGTGTCAATCATTTCCAATCGGAGGGCGTACTTTCTTGTGGCATTCAACACAAGAAAGGAATTACAGATGCCCAAGAAGAAATAATCGAACAAAAATGGTTGTATGCCAATCAGTTGCAGAACTCACCAGAATCATGAAACAATAGATCCAAAACAAGCATTGCTTAACAAAATTGGTTGAGGGCTACATCCGATCCCAACCAGTACACACAATGGTAAGAAAAAAAAGGGTTTGCTACCTTGGGAACTTCAAATCCAAGTAGTTCAATTTCCCATCGAATATGAGCTCCTTCAGGAACATTCGCTGGTCTGTTGCAGCCATACCAGATTATTCAGAAAACTCCATTACAAGAAGAAAATGTTGCTAATGTAAAGCTTGATACGACCTTGGGAATTTATCATATGCAAAATCTGGAGGGCAGGTGACAATAGATTTTTCACCAGGAAGCATTAGTCGAACACACATTTCGAATCCTTCAGGAACCTACAAAAAATGCATAGAAAGATCTGTTACTCTTCACTGAATTCAAATGATGAAACGTATTTTAAAATTCAATACTAGCGGTATGTAACTACAGCTATAATATTACCAGCCCTTCTCCAGAACAGAACTCCAATGGTTCACCATGATTATCAACTTGTGTATCATAAAATACTGACTTTGGTTCATCAAGGAGCATTCCCTTATAGTGAACTCTTAACAAGCTATCGTGAAGAGGGCAATCCATAGGAAATTCACCTGATATTTGGAGGAAAACAAAGAAGCAGCATAAGTAAGTGTCTAACATGGTATATATAAGAACAGAAAATGATAAGATCATGTCCATTGTAAAACAATCACAAGGGTCTCATGTGTGAGATATCCCTATAAACAAACTTGCACTTCCAAAGTAAATATCATAGTAAACAGAAATATGTTTGTCTAGTTTTACATTCCTTATATCTGCTCTTAATCTGACATTTGATTTTCTTACACCTGTTACTTGGATTAAACAGCGCACCATGCATCATTCAGCTTCATCTCACAGAATGATGATGCATATAAGTAACTTCCTTGGTTAGTAAAAACAGGACAAAAGAAAATATGAAAACTAAAAAAAAGAGTAGAAAATCTATTTAGTATTAATGTGCTATTACATTTATGTACCTCCCCCTCCTTATCTTATAGATGAGCACTAAATGGCTGTTCTACTAAAAAGTGTAAAATCTTCATCTGGCAAAAAAAAACTATAAAATTGTGTATCCGATACAAGTATCACAGCACATAAAGGACAAGAGAAACAAGTAGGGAAAGGCCCCAGTTACCAGTAGCTGGACAACTGGAAACAAAACAACATTTATAGTATAGTTCTGTGAAAGATAAATTTTGGCACACTACACAGGTCAAAGGTGCTGGGATCAGAGGGAACATAGGTAATATGAACATGCAACAAATGCACAAGGCTACCAACCTCTTCCATCAACTACACGGCGCTTTATGAGGCGGCCATCACCAAGCATATCCCTCACCTATTAGTACACCAAACAAACTGTTAACGTAACTCCTATGCTAATAGACATATCTATGGGCTATGGCTAAAAGAGAATAGTGTTGAACAAATAATTCAAAGCAAACTAGATCACGAAGCCTCCAATCTGTTGCATCTATACTACCAGACTACCTGTCATAATATGACCCTATCATCCCTTACCAGACGAAATTATTTTCGTAACAAAAACATCAGTCATGCATATTTGGAAATTTTGAGAGCATGCTGTTATTCTAGTATCAACCTCACTTTGCTGATTAATCACAATAGTCTGATTTTGGTCTTAATATTCTCAAGTAACATGGAATTTCTAAATTTCCTAGGTAAATGCATCTTTCTTTAATGTGCATAGATAGCCACCAGAATATTGATGGTTTGTCTGGGGCAGATAGTCACCCAAGATTTAATCGATGACAAAAATTGATGGCATTAATAGCAGTGCTGCTATGCAGGTGATTGGTCTTGATATGCACATTGACTAGGCTACCTTGTATGTTTTAGAAGGCAAACTGTAGGTCTAGAAACCTTGATTAAGACTGCTGTTATAAAGAACAATTGACAATAGTGTGATACTACTGATGACAAGTAACAAATTGATTCCTACACAGGCCATAAAGTCATTTGTGATGTAATGCTCCCCTCGCATATGAAGGATAATCATTTGGTGAAAAAACTAAAAAGTATGACTAGATGAATTTCCTCATGGAGAGCCTGTGATGCCGTGATCTAACACAGCCCTAAAAAAGCACGGGGACACGAGATATGTCATGGAAACCCCTTTGAGATTTCATAGGCCTTAGTTCTGATTCTAAATTAGCAAATGTTTGATGGAAGTATCTAACAGCTACTCCCTCCGTTCCAATTTAATTGATTTGCTATGCACCAAATATGGATGTATATAGACATGTAACAAGTCTAGATACATCCACATGTGGTACATAGCAAGTCAATTAAATTGGAACGGAGGGAGTAGTTATGACTGTACCTGAGTAAATTGAACAAGTTCAACCTCAAAATGAACTTCTTCAAGGCCTTCAAGTTGTGGCATCAGTGAGGACTTTGTCAAATAGGGACTGCTAACATAAATAGTTGCTTTTTCCTTGCGTGCCATTGATCCAATTCCCATCTCAAGCCCTTTAGGTACCTAAACTAAAACAGTAATGATAATATTGCATAACAAACAGAAGTTAGGAGAATCAATGAGAACCACATAAGCCTTCAACGCATTTTAAATTGATAGAATAAGCAGACGAGTTTACATTACACAAAGGGCATCATATGCAACATCTAAACTAGATGGACCAAAATAATTAGTACAGTGAGCACCATGTGTTCGCAGAGAAGTTGGAAAGTTTGACATAAGTGTTCAGAAAAGCACATGATATATCTATATCTTGCATTCCTTTTAGATGCAATTGAATGTCAAAAAGGTATTTCAAAAAGTGCATAAATCTTATTTTATGCTCCTACTACATACAATGAGAACGACACTGACCTCAGATTTACCCAAAGTAAAGAAATATGGCACTTCTTTACTTGGAAGAATATCTTTTCCATCTGCTGTTCTTGCAGTTATCCTGGAGATGAGAAACAAAATGTCGTGGGTAAATTAATTTTCGTAAGAATCCAAGATTTAATATAGCAAGAGCAAAATAAAGATACTCCCTCCGATCCATAATTAAGTGTCGCAAGTTCAAACCTGCGAATCTCTATAGGGTTTGTTATATTAGTTTCCTTTAGGCCCCTGAGGGCCTGACATTTGGCTGTTGTCAGGACGTCGTCTACTTCTCCCATCCCCTCATAAGTAATCGGAACCCCCCCCCCCCCCCCCCCCCCCCCATCCCAGCCCGCACACACCCCACATTTGTACCCATGTCATGGCTGCACATATCAGACAGAGCAATTATGGCAGGCAACGAATATGAGAAAGCAGGCATGCCTATCAGACGAAAGGTGTGAACCAGGGTAATATAGACACAACACCCTGAAAATACCGATGTCTTGCTCTTCACACCAACATGGTGTAACAGACGTTAATTTCTTTTTCTTTTTTCTCTCAAGAACGGAATAAGCATTGTGCCTTGTACGATAGAGCTAAAACAAGTTATTTACAAGCCCAAAATATGCTAGAGCCGAGAAAACAAAAAGAGCCTACTCGAACCACTGGGGGCAGGAGATAATTACAGCTTCTTTGCACCAGCTGTGACCCAAGAGTTTGCCTCTGACTTGATCGTGTCTAGGAGGCCTGGTATGGTTGGGGTATCATTGCAAAAAATACATGTGTTCCTCCGCTTCCACCAAGCAGTAAGATGGATGATGGACCCGTGTCTCATCAAGGATGGAGTGGCCGTTACTGCTATTTTCCACCAGTCGGCAAATTTTCTACTGCTCACCAGTGGTGGCACAGTTGATCTTATTCCATGACAGCAACATGAAACAAACCAGGCACGAGAAGACACAGTCGACGAGCATGTGATTCATCGTCTCAGTGTTTTTTTTTAAGGAAAAACTAAAAGGGAAACCCCAATAAGTAGGAACACAAATTCATGTCCATGAGGGCTTGAACTGAGAACATGGATTGTACATCCACTCCTTCGACTAAGTGAGCAGTGAGCTAGGATCAGTTGGTCTCGGTGGTTTGGTACAGAGATATTAATGTCAATTGATCAAATGCAACTTAGCATGTAACCCTCCCCTTCTTTTCTGTGCAGATTGACCAATTACCCCATTTCAATTTTCCAGTAATCAAATTACAGGCGTTAACTACGTACAGAACTTACAGGCACTAAGAGAAAGTAACAACCATAAAGAAAGAAATTTTATGTGCTAATGCTGCCAAAGCACTGACCAGAATTTATTTGAATAAACATTTACCGTGCTGTCACTTCATACGGTTCTCTAGGTGTTTCCCATCCTTTGCCTTCGTCAACTATCTGCCACATCCAAAGGACAATGATAAGTTTTCCATGATGCTGAAGCATGCGCTATCATTTACGTGACCTCTTATTGCACAATAAACAAAAAAAAGTAACATTGATAACATTTTAGATATCCAAAACATGATGTTTAAATCCTTTTACGATGCTAAAACTTTGCAAAGGACCAGGATCAAAGATACTCCAAGCATGAAAAAAGGAAGAATTATATGGAAAGTCTGCTCACCTTCTTTACAACCCCTAAATCCTCAGCCACTACCTGATGAGCGAGAACACAAGAGTTAGTAATCAAATCGAACATAGGAAATAATATTTTGATGTATCTGATTGGACGTGTTTCAGTGAGCACTATGTCACGGAATCAATCAACTATCTGGAGACCAAAAAGGAAATGGAGAAACTTTACGTGCGAATGGAACTTAAGTGAACAAAATAATATAATGCTTCTCCGACTAATATGCTTGTTTGCATGCTCCAGTTAACTCGATAGCTTCCATAGGCGATGCATCTTATGATCAATATTATTTATGAAAATATAAAAAACAAATCACTATTGTTTACAAACATTTTTTATGTGGTACAGTTGTAGTTGTCTGTGAGATATATTGGCTCAATAACAAAGATGGTAACATAATAATCAGAACCATGAATGTTTTTGAAAATGGTAAACATGGTATTCAGTAATAACTATGATGTTTAGCAGAGGACGCATGCAGGAACAGAAGCCTTTTAGTAGTTGCATTAGCTACCACACATATTACGTAATTTAATTAGATGTGTATCTCAACAGTTAGTTACAATCCTTTCTACGAGTACTATTCAAAAAGGTGTGAGAAGGCTTTTAGTATCTCCCTCACACATCCAATGGCCTTCCGACTCTTAGAGCGTCTATTGCTATGAGGATGTGCATATGAAATAACATGGTAAGGCATGAAAACAGCCGTATTAGATGCATACGATGTTCTGCACAAAGTGTTAATTAACATACATTTACATAACTTTCAGAACTCATATCATGCTGGAAAACAGTAAAATTACAGGTAAACAATGGCTGGAAATATGCTAGCACATCTTTGGCATCATGATTCTGAAATAAATACAACATCTCACACTCAAGCCACAGCAGACTAACCTTGGCTTTAAAGAAATCCAGCATCTCAATCTCAAATTGAAGGTCAACATCTTTTGGGAAGCCATCTGGAGCTGTAACCGGACAATCATCCTCCGAATAGTGTATTTTTGGCTCCATTTTGAACTGTAAATATAAATTGGAGGGAGGGGGATGAGAGACAGCAGTAGATGATTGCACATTAGGGACATGTGTATTTTGAATCATTGCAATCTCAGAAAATGAGTCCTTGTTAGAACATTGTTGTTGTTATTATCACAAAATTTACAACTGGCACTCTGTTTAACAGAAATACCATAGCAATTTCACCCTTCAGCATGGTTGGACAGCCTTCAGCAAAGCCAAGAATCATTTTGCTCTTTCCTAACACAAATCTGAGTGGGATTCCTTTACCTGTTATAATAACAATAAAGAAGACGTTTAGTGCCCCAGCACCCTGAGCTGACTACCAAAACAAACAAGAATGGTATTGTTGCTGATTCGGCGTGGTGGATTACAAGATCAGACATCTTCACAAAATATTTAGTTTTGTCTAATACTCCCTCTGTACCGAATTACAAGATGTTTGGATATTTCACTATGGACTACATATGGACTGAAATGATTGAATACTGAATAGACGCACTAAAACGCGTCTATATATACATGCGCAGAAAAGGCTAGAACATCTTATAATTCGGATCGGAGGAATTATGTTGTAATGGAGGAGGAAGGAAGCATATGGCAAGTGCTTTTGCTGGAAGGGTTAACAAACAAGGCTATGGATCATTGAATTTTTTCTCTTTACTAGCAGCATGCACAAACATTCATATCACAGCTGCTAAAAAGGACACTTGCATCATACCAGCACCATGGCATTACAACCAGGACATAGCAGAAGACTGAAAAACGGTTGATAGTAGAAAACTACATACACAATCTGGATCCGCTCTCTTCATAAAACAGAGGCTGAACTTTTACTAACTGGACGATGGCTACTGAAGCAGCAGATTTCCATGAAGATAAGAATGTATCGAGTCCAAAGCATCCTGATGGTGTTTCAAAACTAAAAAACCAATAGATATGTACTGCCATGCTAAAAAAAGTTTCATAATCACCTCCATGTTCCCTTCTTGTAGAATTGACAACAATGCCATCCATGGTGCGAGTAGTGCAATGAAGTATGACCTGCAAAATTGCTAGAATTAACAAAGATTTTGAACACCAAATGTCTCCCTATCTCCTATAACAAAATAAATCAGGGATTTGTGTAATGACAGGTCGAGACAGCCATCACGAGGACCCTCAGCATTTAGGACATAACGGAACATGACTTCGCCTGGACTATCACCTAAAATCTTGAGCCATGAATGGGATCGTCCTTTTTCAAATGAAACGATGGATACTGCACAAGCTAATAATCCGCTCAATCAACTAGAATTAAAGGACTTCATCATTATTCTATAGAAACATTACAAGGGCACCTTTTATATTATCATGTAAGCGGATGAGATCAAGGAAAATCATTTCATGAAAGCCTTCCGCGTGAAATATTCCCATTTAACACCATTTCTTTGTCATATGGCTTCCAGTAATTTCTGGTGTACAATTAGAGATAGTTCTCACTAGAATATCCTTGGAGTTGTAAAGCTAGCCCAGCCGTCAACCGAACATTTAGCCTTGACAAACATGCGTAGGTCATCACATCATCCCAAGCAACTGTTACTATATACTCGCATTTCAATTCAATGTACTTACTTTTTTTCAACTGTTCATAATTTCGACTAGCAATGGCAATGAAGCTCTTAGAGCATCTCCAAGCGGAGCCCCCAAATCCACCCCAAACGTCCGGGCGGACAGCCCGGACGGGGTTTGGCCCAAAAACCGCAACCCAACGACGGCCCCTATAGCGGCCCCAAACGACCGGACGGTCCGGCACACCCCAAACCCAGCACAAAACTGGGGCGGGTTTGGGGGCGCCCGGACGCGTCCGCGCCCTCACTCGCTGACAGTGGGACCCTCCCTTGACCGGCCTACCGGAGCCTACCGGAGGGGAGGATCTAGCCTTTGACCGGCGCCGGCATTCATGGCGGAGCGGCCAGGGGCAGCGGCCAACCCCCAACTACCCGCATTCATGGCGGTCCGGACACCACTATATCTACCGGCGACGCCGGAACCCCAATCCACATCCACATCCGCCGCCGGAACCCTAGTTCATCCACATCCACCATGCCTCGCCGCCTCCCCACCATCTTCGCCAGGATGACGGCGGAAAAGCTGAGGCAGCAGGCCCAAATCCGAGCTCAGGCTGAGGCGGATGCGGCGGCGGAGGCGGATTCGGAGTCGTCGGCCGTCAGATACTTCATGGTCTCCGACGACGCCGAGATCGTCGACATCACCGGCTCGGAGTTCATCCAGGATGAGGATGAGAGGATGCGCGTCCGCGCGGAGGCGGAGCACGAAGCCCGACGCGCGGCGGCGGAGGCGGCGGTCGAACGGCAGGCGGCGGCCTGCGCGGCCGAAGCGCTTCACAGCCGGGCGGAGGCGGCGGCCGAAGCGCATCGCGCCCGGGTACGCGCTGCGACGGAGCGGTGGAGAGCTCAGGCGGAGGCGGAAGAGGGCCGGATCCGCGAGGAGGCGCTGCGCAACGACGAGCGGCGGAGCACCGTGCGGCGGAGGCGCAGCTGAAGGCGGAGGCGGCGGACCGCCTCTTCATGAGGCAGATGAGGAACCGCTCCGGGTTCCTCGACAAGCAGTTCGAGGCGGAGGCGGCGATTCGTGAAGGCCGCCCTTACGCCGGGGCCTCCTCCTCCTCTTCGTTCGGGTTCTTCTCCGACTCCGAGCAGGGTTCTTGCCCGGCTCCGGCCGGCAGTGCGGGACGGGGCGGCTCCGCCGGCGCAGCGGCAACGGTCATCGTCCTCTCCGATGACGAGTAGGGAGATTCTAGCGTAGCAAGGCGGATGCAATGCAAGTTTCCATTCTAGTGTAGCAAATGCGGACGTGTTGCATGCCTTTGTAGTAATATGTCAACTAGAAAAGAGGAGTGTGGTTGTAGGAGCATGTTTTTAGGGGTTGTCCGGTCACCCTCCGCGGACGCGTCCGGATGCGTCCGGGCGCAGTATGTGGTCCGATTTTGGGGGGTGCGGTTGGAGATGCTCTTAAGAGCACAACGTATGCACAAAGTCCGAGGAGTGTAAGATGGTAAAGATATGATGCAGGGACGCCCTATGTCACAACATTTTGCAGCAAATAAAGCTTGGTAACGAACAGAGTAGTAGTCCAAACCTGATCTCCGTCTTCAGGGGTCGCATCGCTGCTGCCTGATCGTATAACTGCCTTCATCAAACTCCCAGGAGTAAGCTTCTCCCTCCTGCGGCACAATCATGGCGTGAATAAAAACTCAGTTCGCAGCTTGATCCATCACCAGGTAGCTAAATGACCGAAGGCAAAACGTGCGCAATTCTACCCCAGAAAAGTGGAAAAATAACTAAAACGGTCGTATAGCAAATTCTCTCGCGTCAATTCCTGATTTCTCGACGTAGACTTCCTATCCGTACGGACTGCCGCGGGGAGGGGGTAAGAATAGTGCTGACCTCTTTTCGGCAGCCTCCTCGGCGGGCGATTTCTTCTTCGCGGCAGCCGGCGGGGGCGCGCCGGCGTCGTCGTGGGACATGGCTGAAGCTTCCGGAACAGCGGCTGGCCGGCGGCGTCGAGATGGTCCGATGCGGGACGGAGAAGAGGATTGATCTATCTACTCTGTACCAATCGTGCGCGTGAGTGATTAATGGCGGAGCTGGGAGCAGTGGAGCAGCTGCTCACCTAGACTGGGTTGGACACTTGGACTTGGACGCTTCAGAAGCGGCCGAATCACCGGCGTCAACGGCCGGCGGAGAGTCCAAGGGTAGAACACGCGGTCCGGTGGACGACCCTTACAGGCCTGGGCGGCTGGGCCAGTGGGCCTCCATACAAGGGCATGTTTGCTGGTCCACTGGCTTTGCGAATTTCCACCTCTCATGGCCCAATGTGGCTTGTAAGAAGAATGTGTTCATCAATCAACAAATTAGCTGGGAGTCAGACAGAATCCCCGTCTTCTTAGCTCCAGACGTATACTCTCTCGTTTCCCCTTTCCCCTGCTACAGTAAATCGAGGAGGAGAAAGGGCGATTTAGGTCTCCGCCGGCGAATCCGCTGCTTCCCTCCGTCTCCGGCGCCGTTCCGGCGTCGCGAGATGGGGGGAAGCCCCGGATCTCGACCGTGCGGGTATATAGGTGTAGTTTAGTAGGTGTTCTCGTCTTCGTCGCCGACATCGGGCTGGGGTGGTTGTCGGCGGCTGTGAAGAATAAGGTCTCCCCTCCTTCTCCAGTCCGGCGGCGTGGCTGTCGGGGAGGTCGTGGAGTTTTGTGTACCTGTGTGTTTGTCCGGTTGCTCTTCTTCACTCTTTCTTCGGCCGGCCGTGGTGGCGAGGGGAGGAGGTGGTGGTGGAAGGCGTTTCCGTTTTGTTGCAGGTCTCCTCTGGTGGTTCTCTGGCCGGCCTTGGCGGCGAGGGGGGTGCTGTCTGGAGGTGGCTTGGTGTGGAGGTGCGTGCTGTGCGGCGACGAAGACGTCGACGGTCTACTGCTGGCTTTCTGGAGCTGGATCTGGGCGAGGAGAAGGTGTTGCCAGGTGCGTTCATCGATCAAGATCTCGTCGCTCGTCGACGAGCGACTCAAGTGGCGGTTCCAATGTTTCGACGTTGTCTTCCTAGCGGGTTGGAAGGCGGTCTTCCTTCTTCTTCTCCAACTCCGGTGTCTGAGGCCCAGCGGTGGCTGGTTTGTGGTCGTCGTTGGCGTAGAGTGCGTGGGTGTGTGGTTGTATTGTGTTTGTTCTTGTACTAGGATGAACACGGTGGTTTTGGGCTAAAAAAAAAAAAAAAACAAACAAACAAATTAGCTGGGAAGTACGATCCAGCGACACTAGAGGCTTTAGCATGCAGAGAAGCTTTGGCTTTGGCGCTTGACCTGGGAGAGCGTCATCTCTGCATTGCGAGCGATTGCCTGGAGGTCATCAACAACCTCGGCAGGCCGTGCAGTTCGGTGCTCAAGGAGATTTAGTGGAGGTCTCACGGCTTTGGGAAGGCGACCTTCATCCATGAAAGCAGGAATTCAAACACAGAAGCTCACAATCTAGCACGCTCTTCTTCATCCCTGAACCTGGTCGTCGGGTCTGGTTTACTCAGCCACCTGACGGTATTGGTATCCTAGGAACATCACTATGTAATAGGGCTAGCTGATCTAAAAAAAAAATCAACAAATTTGAAGGTTCCTCTCAAAAAAAAATCAACAAATTTGAAGCACATGCTAGCGCTCGACGTCTATCGAGGACATCAAGCGTTGCGTCCATAAGGACAATAAAAAAATTATTGTAAATTCTTAACATAAGTAAGAAAAAAATACAAATTTTAAAAAAATTAACATAAAGAGACGTCCTTTAGTAACATGAAGATTGTTACAACCATATTTCCCTCTCTCATAATAATTATAAGTAGGAGCAGCAAGCACATTTTCATACATAAATAACAGTAGCAAAATCATCTCCATAAGTATCATTCATAGGAGCATCATGGTCATAAGTATAAAAAACATCAGGTTCATAAAAAAAGACATTTCAAATGAATCTAAGTGATCATAGCATTCATCAACATAGTGTGCCTCCTCCGGTAAGTATGGAGGGAATTCAAATAATATATTATTCAAAGAGTTACTCTCATTATAGGGCAGACACGGATAGTCCATCCGCTCTTCCTCCTTTTGTTCTTACTTCTTCATCTATAGGTTCCTTCAAAGAGCTCTTAGTTTTAATAATTTCTTGTTCTATAGGTTTGTAGAAAACATTAGTCTCTTTTTCGACAGTGGGGACTCTCTCAATATAGTCAATAATATAAGCATTGTTGTCATAATTTTCAAAGTAATATTTAATTATAGCAAAATTCTTCTCAAATTTATAAGGAGCATTATCAATCTTTCCAAACAAAGAAGCAATTTTATAGGCTCTTTTAAAATCAACAAAAAAAATTAAAATCATAATCACGCTTAACATAAGAAGTTAAGATTTAATTATCATTGTACTTACATTGGAAAGAAAGGTGCTTAGTGTCCTTCCTAAAACAACTAGTTTTATCATTATATAAAACACAAATCATCAGCGTACAAGTTCAATCGGTTTATTACGTTGGTAAAAAAATCAATCCCACTAACCATTTTGATATTAAGAGATCATTTTCGTATTTGTTTTAGATACAGTATGTGAGCAACATCTTTTTTTGCAATCCAAAATGTGTTAGGTGCAAGCACGATCTTTTTTTACCTGCCATAATCATGTTCTATCATCCCTGATTTCCGCTAGAGGAATATTGACCGCTTGCGCACGTGACAAGTTCGGCCTAAGGTGCAAACCAGGATCCTGCAATTGCAAGCCATGCTGAAAAATCTATTATTTTTGCTAGGCTGGTGCATGTCATTAGCAAGGTGTTTTAACAAACGGAGATTAGAGATTGTGGTGGTATTTTGTAATTAGTAAAATAATAACATCATTGCCACACAACTATAACTCCACTTCTATCTATTTTGTTGATGCAGTTCATCACTTTTTTATGCAACCAGTTTAGTGAGAAAGATATAATTAATTAGACCTATTTAATTTCACCTCTAATATAAATAATTTATTGTAAAGAGTGGCATTGTTAGGACAGATAATTAATTAGACCATTTACTTGTATTGCATGTCATGAGATTGGTTAGGAAAGATAGTTAATTATACTTTTTAATTGTATCGAAGCTCCTGATACTTTGTGTGTGGTGTTTTCTTAGAATTTATCATTTTTTTTGTTGATCATGTGTGAAACTAGAATTATACCCCGCACGTTGCAACATGTACCTCTTAAAAAATCTAATAAAACACATGAAATTGTTGGAGATATGCCCTAGAGGCAATTAATAAAAATATTTTATTGTCATATCTCAATTGTTCATAATATGTTTTGTACCATGCTATAACTGTATTAAGCGGAAACATTAATGCACGTGTGGTATGTAAACAATCAGGTCCCTAGTAGCATCTTAACTAGTCCATTGGGCAACCGATGATCAAGATTTCCTGATCATGGACATTTATGTCAATTGACAATAGAGTCATGTCATTAGGTGAATGATGTGATGGACACACACCCAAGATATATAGAAACGTAGTGTTCATACCTTTGACCGTGAGATCATATCTAATCGTTGCTTCTGGAAGGTGCTTTGATTGCATCAAACATCATGACTTATTTAGCGTGACAATAAAGGTGTCCCTTTCGGGTATCCGAAAGAAGTGGGAGAGGCGAGTGGTCAAGAGCGGGATTTGCCAATCCACATAGCAGGATAGATACTCTGGGCCCACTCGATGAGATTACATCAATAACCTTGCAAGCATGTGACTAGGTCACGGGAACGTAATATCACAGACGAGTAAAATAGAATTGTCAAGTGACGAGATCAAGCTCGGTAAACGTGATACCGGAGAACGAGTCTTGGACAATCTAAGTATCGTCAGGCAAAAGGTTGAAACTGTACGTCTAAGGTTCAAATGATAAAAAGACATTCGTGGACGCACAGGGACTGTCACGGTTATCCAGCCACCGTTGATAGTCATTGATCGGAGAACGTGTCTCGATCATGTCTGGAGTGATCCTGAACCGTAAGGTGGCACACTTAAGGGTAGGCAACAGTTTTATAAAGATTGGATATTAGGAGAAACTTCGGAGAACACCGAAAGTGTTCCGGGACATGTCCGATGATGATCGGAGGACAACGGAATAAGTTTCGGAGCTCGAATAAATTAAATAGTATTTATATTTAATATTAATTAGTGTAATTAATGATTAAATATATATTTTATTTAATTAAATTCGAATTTTAAAGGCATTTACACCTAATTGGGCCTTAAGGGCCCATGAGGGGAAAAACCCCAAAGGGAAAAGGGGGAGGGAGGGCCAGCCGGCCTGGCTGGGCCAAATGGGGCCCAACCAGGGCCGGCGCACCCCCCATGGCCGGCGCAGCCATGTGGGAATAGTCCCACATGGCTTAGCCAGCGGGGGTGGCAGCCCTCATCCTCCTTTAAATAGGGGTGCACCATTTGCCTTGAAATCGATCCCTCCTCCTTCTCTCCTACCTTGAGCGTGGTTCCGTTTCTGGAGCTGCGTACGAGGATTGAAGTTTCTCTACCATACGCACACCACCGTGCTGCTGGGTCCAAGTCTTCGCTTCCACTGCTTCGCTGGATCTGGAGCTCGGAGGTCGTCGTCAACTCCGTACGTGTGTAGAGCTACGAGGTGCTACACGGGTGGCATTGGAAGTACATCTTCTTCCACTACACGACCTTGAGGTCGGCGTCGTCGGCTTCATCAACAACGCTTGTGCGGGAGCGTAATCCCCGCTTTCGGTCTACAAGGGTATGTATATCGATCCCCCCGTTACGGTATATCTGCATAGTAATAGATCTTGGCTAGTTTATGGTTATCGTTGCTAGGAATTTTTTGTTTTCTTCATATGATTCCCTTCAGTGGTATCAGAGCCGATCTATGCGTAGATATAGCTGTGCAGTTTTTAGAACTCATGTTTATGAGGGCATTGTTCTAATAGTTGTTACCCTCTCGCGTGCACTTGCTTTTGCTGTCGGCATTGAGTTGATGAAGCGGCCCGGACCGACTTTACGCGTACGCTTACGCGAGACTGGTTCCACACCAGACATACGGTTTGTACCGTATTTGTGGCTGGCGGGTGTCTATCTCTCTCAATAGATGGCCTTTGCATTTTCAATGGAGGGCCCGAAAGGGATAAAAAATATACAACTGTCGGATCGTTGTTGTGGTTATAGGTTCATAGGTATGAAGCGGTTATATTTACGAAAGCCCCTAGAAGCCACGTAAAATATGCAAAAGATAAAATAGAAAGTGTCTAACTTTATTTTGCAGGGGCAATGTGATATGGTCAAGGTAAGTTTAGTAAATTGTTTATAAACTGTGGGCGTGAAGGAGACCATCGGCGCAAACCATATCATGTCGCATTACATTCATTTTGATGTTATGTTATTGTGTGCATCTTATATTGTGTATATATATATATGTTTATATATTAGTTACACGGCGGTAGTAATATAAGATGATCTCTCTAAAATACCATATAGTGTTCTCCCTTTAGCGTGCACCACCGAAATTTCTCCGATACGAGGCAGGCTGTGACGATCGGGTGTCAGACGTATCTGCGTTCGCATAACGTGGGTGTAAGCCACGTTGCACAAGCAATACGCTAGAGGTTATTTTGGCGAGCCTAGCATGTACAGACATGGCCTCGGAACACAGTGACCGAAAGGTTAAGCACGAGTCACATAGTTGTTGTGATCGACATAGCGATGTCCACTTTTGAAGTTATGCTATCGGCCGTGACGATCGGGGGTAGTATAATGGATTAGGATCGTGTAATCACTAAAACGATGTGGGGGATGTTCGTTTTGAGTGGGAGTTCTGTAGTTTTATTTTACTAAAACTTGAACCCATATTTTATTATGAACAAAGTCTTATGTTTTTGCAAATTCCATTGTAGATGTCTCGCCCCACCTTTAACCTAGGCTGTTCCTTGAGAAAGAAAAGCTTAAGACCAATGGGTCGAACTTCATGTCCTGGTTCCGCAACCTGAGGATCCTCCTCACTCCCCACAAGGTGGCCTACGTCATTGAGGCCGCCATAGGTGACAAGCCCACAGATGATGCTTCTGAGGAGACAAGAAAGTCTATGCGTCCAAGATGGACGATTCCTCCTTTGTCCAGAGTGGCATGCTCTACGCCATGGAAGCCGACATGTAGAAGCGCTTTTAGAAGATGAGTGCTTTTGAGATAATTTCTGATCTCAAAGCTGTCTTTGCGCCACAGGCCAAGGCTGAGAGGTATGAAGCTTCTGAGCTCTTCTTCTCAGCCAAGATGGAAGAGCATAGCAGTGTGAGCGAGCACGTGGTCAAAATGTCTGGCTACGTTCAACGCCTGAACGCTCTGGAATGCAAGATTCCTGATGAGCTGGCAATTGATAGGGTGCTGCAATCGTTGCCTCCTAGCTTCAAAGGCTTCGTCATGAACTATAACATGCAGGGCATGGCTAAGTCCCTGTCTGAGGTGTTCGTGATGCTCAAGACTGCTGAGGTGGAAATCAAGAAGGAGCACACGCTGTTGATGGTCAACAAGACCGTCGATTTTAAGAAATCTGGCGGCAAGGGAAGGAAGAACTGGAAGCCCAAGAAGGATGGCAAACATGTTGCCAAATCCAAGGCTAACAAACCTGGTCCCAAACCTGGCGTGGAATGCTTCTACTGCAAGGGAGATGGTCACTGGAAGCGCAACTGCCCCAAGTACCTGGAAGACAAGAAGGCCGGCAAGATTGTCGGAAGAGAGAAAGGTATATTTGATATACATGTTATAGATGTTTACCTTACTAGCGCTCGGAGTAATGCATGGGTATTTGATACCGGTTCTGTTGCTCATATTTGTAACTCTCAGGTGGAGTTGCGGAATAAATGGCGCCTGGCAAGGACGAGGTGACGATGCGCGTCGGCAATGGATCAAAAGTTGACGTGGTGGCCGTCGGCACGCTCCCTCTACATCTACCATCGGGATTAGTTTTGGTTTTGAATAAATGTTATTTTGTACCACTTTGAGTGTAAACATTATCAGTGGATCTTGCTTGTTGCAAGATGGATATTCGTTCAATTCAGTATCAAATGGTTGTACTATTTCGATGAATGATATCTTTTATGTTAATGCTCCTGAGAGTAATGGTTTATTCTTGTTGAATCTCGATAGTAGTACTCACATCCATAACGTAGATGCCAAGAGGATTAGACTTAGTAATGATACCGCCATGTATATGTGGCATTGCCGTCTCGGTCATATTGGTATAAAGCGCATGAAGAAACTCCATTCTGATGGACTTTTGGAGTCACTAGATTTTGGATCTCTTGACACTTGCGAACCATGCCTTATGGGCAAAATGACCAAGACACCGTTCACGGTTTTATGGAACGGGTGTCGGACTTATTGGAGTTATACATACAGATGTGTGCGGTCCAATGAGCGTGTCGACACGCAATGGTTATCGTTATTTTGTAACCTTCACTGATGATTTGAGTAGATACGGGTATATCTATTTAATGAAACACAAGTCTGAAACGTTTGAAAAGTTCAAGGAATTTCAGAGTGAGGTTGAAAATCAACTCAACAAGAAAATCAAACACCTTCGATCCGATCGTGGTGGTGAATATTTGAGTTTTGAGTTTGGCACACATCTGAAGGCATGTGGCATCGTACCACAGCTTACGCCTGCTGGAACACCGCAACGCAACGGTGTGTCAACGACGTAATCGTACTTTATTAGATAGCGTGCGGTCTATGATGTCTCTTACCGACTTGCCCGTATCGTTTTGGGATATGCGTTAGAAACAGCCGCATTCATTTTAAATAGGGCTCCATCCAAATCCGTAGCAACGACACCGTATGAGATATGGCATGGCAAGAAACCTAAGTTGTCGTTCCTGAAGGTTTGGGGTTGTGAGGCGTACGTTAAGAAACTACAGCCGAAAACTCGAACCGAAATCGGAGAAGGTCGTCTTTGTAGGATATCCGCGGGAAACCATAGGATACACCTTCTACAATCAAGCCGAGGGCAAAACGTTTGTCGCAAAGAACGGCACCTTTCTCGAGAAAGAGTTTCTCGCTAAAGGAGTAAGTGGGAGGAAAATAGACCTCGACGAGATAGTTGATCCTGAACTCGAAATACCGAGTGGCGCAACGGAAACTGTTCCTGAACCGTCCTCCATAACAGATGGAGTGGGAGCAAATGTCGAGGAAGCTATTTTACCTCGTAGGTCTGGAAGAACCCGTGCCCCTCCTGAGTGGTACGGTAATCTTGTTTGCACTGTCATGTTAATTGAACAAGACGAACCTACGAGTTACAAAGAGGCGATGGAAGGACCGAGTCCGAGAAATGGCTTAAGGCCATGAAATCCGAAATAGGATCCATGTATGACAACAAAGTATGGACTTTGATGGAGATTCCCGAAGGGCGCAAGGCCGTCGAGAATAAATGGATCTTTAAGAAAAAGACTGATGCTGACGGTAACGTGACCTCTATAAAGCTCGACTTGTCGCAAAAGGTTTCCGACAAATTCATGGAATTGACTACGATGAAACGTTTTCACCGGTAGCGATGCTGAAGTCTATTCGGGTTTTGCTAGCAGTAGCTGCATATCATGATTATGAGATATGCAGATGGATGTCAAAACAGCGTTCCTAAATGGAAACATTGAGGAAGATTGTATATGGTACAACCGGAAGGTTTTGTCGATCCAGAGAATGCTGGCAAAGTATGCAAGCTTCAGCGTTCTATTTATGGACTGAAGCAAGCATCTCGGAGCTGGAATCTTCGCTTTGATGAGGTGATCAAAGGTTTTGGATTTGTCCAAAATGCGGAAGAGACCTGCATATAAGAAAATGAGTGGGAGCTCAGTTGCATTCCTAGTTCTATATGTGGATGATATATTACTAATTGGGGATAGTGTGGAACTTCTGAATGGCGTGAAGGAATATTTAAACAGTAAATTTTCGATGAAGGACTTAGGAGAAGCTGCATACGTATTAGGCATTAAAATCTATCGTGATAGATCAAGGCGCCTATTAGCGTTAATTCAAAGTACTTACCTTGATAAGATATTGAAAAAGTTCGATATGCATAAGGCAAAGAAAGGTCATTTGCCGGTTTTCAAGGGTAAGACATTGATCCAGGCTCAGTGTCCAGTGACGGCTCATGATAAGGCTGCCGTGAATAGCACTCGGTATGCTTCAACCATAGGATCGATCATGATTGCCATGTTAAGTACTCGACCTGATGTAGCATTGGCTCTTAGTTTGACGACCGATTCCAAAGTAATCCTGGCAAGGATCATTGGACAGCTGTTAAGAACATTCTGAAATATCTTAATCGGACCAAGGAAATGTTTCTGGTTTATGAAGGCTGTGAAGGAGAACTTGGCGTAACATGTTACGTTGATGCAAGTTTCTGCACAGATCCAAATGACTCGAAATCTCAAACAGGATATGTGTTTACGGTGAACGGAGGCGCTGTGAGCTGGAGAAGTGGGAAACAACCCATAGTAGCCCAATCTACAATGGAATCGTAGTATATTGCTGCTGCAGATGCCGCAAATGAAGCTGTTTGGTTGAGAAAGTTCGTCATCGAGCTCGGAGTGTTCCCAAGACAGTATGTCAAGGAAGGCGATGTAAAGATTTGCAAAATACATACGGATCTGAATGTTGCAGATCCGCTGACAAAAGCTCTTCCACGAGACAAGCATGATAAACACCAAGATGCTATAGGTGTTAGGCTTTTACCAAGTTGTAAACTAGATTAAATTGTACTCTAGTGCAAGTGAGAGACTGTTGGAGATATGTCCTAGAGACAATTAATAAAGATATTTTATTTGTCATATCTCAGTTGTTCATAATATGTTTTGTACCATGCTATAACTGTATTAAGCGGAAACATTAATGCACGTGTGGTATGTAAACAACCAGGTCCCTAGTAGCCTCTTAACTAATCCATTGGGCAACAGATGATCAAGATTTCCTGATCATGGACATTTATGTCAGTTGACAATGGAGTTATGTCATTAGGTGAATGATGTGATGGACACACACCCAAGATATATAGAAACGTAGTGTTCATACTTTTGACCGTGAGATCATATCTAATCGCTGCTTCTGGAAGGTGCTTTGATTGCATCAAACGTCATGACTTATTTAGCGTGACAATAAAGGTGTCCCTTTCGGGTATCCGAAAGAAGTGGGAGAGGCGAGTGGTCAAGAGCGGGATTTGTCAATCCACATAGCAGGATAGATACTCTGGGCCCACTCGGTGAGATTACATCAATAAGCTTGCAAGCATGTGACTAGGTCATGGTGATGTAATATCACAGACGAGTAAAGATAGAATTGTCAACTGACGAGATCAAGCTCGATAATCGTGATACCGGAGAACGAGTCTCGGACAATCTAAGTATCGTCAGGCAAAAGGTTGAAACTGGACGTCTAAGGTTCAAACGATAAAAAGACATTCGTGGACGCACAGGGTCTGTCACGGTTATTCAGCCACCGTTGATAGTCATTGATCGGAGAACGTGTCTCGATCATGTCTGGAGTGATCCCGAACCGTAGGGTGGCACACTTAAGGGTAGACGACAGTTTTATAAAGATTGGATATTAGGAGAAACTTCAGGAGAACACCGGAAGTGTTCCGCGACATGTCCGATGATGATCGGAGGGCAACGGAATAAGTTTCGGAGCTCGAATAAATTAAATAATATGTATTTAATATTAATTAGTGTAATTAATGATTAAATATATATTTTTATTTAATTCAATTCAAATTTTAAAGGCATTTACACCTAATTGGGCCTTAAGGGCCCATTAGGGGAAAACCCCAAAGGGAAAAAGGGGAGGGAGGGCCAGTCGGCCTGGCTGGGCCGAATGGGGCCCAACCAGGGCCGGCGCACCACCCATGGCCGGCGCAGCCATGTGGGAATAGTCCCACATGGCTTAGCCAGCGGGGGTGGCATCCCTCCTCCTCCTTTAAATAGGGGTGCACCCTTTGCCTTGAAATCGATCCCTCCTTCTCCTTCTCTCCTAACTTGAGCGTGGTTCCGTTTCTGGAGCTGCGTACGAGGAGAGAAGTTTCTCCACCATACGCACACCGTCGTGCTGCTGGGTCCAAGTCTTCGCTTCCGCTGCTTCGCTGGATCTGGAGCTCGGAGGTCGTCGTCAACTCCGTACGTGTGTAGAGCTACGAGGTGCTATACGGGTGGCACTGAAAGTATGTCTTCTTCCACTACACGACCTTGAGGTCGGCGTCGTCGGCTTCATCAACAACGCTTGTGCGGGAGCGTAATCCCCGCTTTCGGTCTACAAGGGTATGTATATCGATCCCCCCGTTACGGTATATCTGCATAGTAATAGATCTTGGCTAGTTTATGGTTATCGTTGTTACGAATTTTTTTGTTTTCTGCATACGATTCCCTTCAGAAACCTGAAGTTTACTATAGAAATATGTATTATTTAATTGATCATTGTATCAAGAGGCTAAATTTAATAGACATGAAATGTATATGTATTTTACAATTTAAAGGTTGTTATAGTTCAAGGGTATACTTGATTGATGTAACTAAGGTGAAATCAACGGGTTGAAAAAATGGATGTGTATAGCTTGCATGAAAATGACACGCAGGTTGCCTCATAATATTCTAGAAACTTTTTGAGTGGCTAGATGTAGAAGAGCACATAATCTTGAATAATAGTTATATGATTTTCATCTTAAAAATAATTGGCAAAAAGTTCACTTGATTGGCGAACTAAAAATCGTTCTAGAGTTCAGGATAGAACGGGATTTACAAGTTGAGAGAGTTAACTTTCGAAATTCATAGTCTAGGTTTCAATTTAGCTAACTCCGTTTAAAATTGGGAGCGGCATTTTGACTCCGGTGCATATGCACACTTTATTTAAAATATATCTTCAACACATATTTAAATGTCAAAAAAAATTAAAAAGATGTTCGTACATGGATCTTAACATCCTATCTGTTCATGAAATCGTTTCACGAAAAAAGACATGTTTTGTGCCTTGTGTAACAAACACAAAATCTAATACTAAAATAATGCTTTCACGGGACTTTTTTTACACAGAACACAAAAAATATCGATTTTCCGTGAAACGACTTTGTGAACACATAGATGTGAAGATGCATCCGCGAAATTTTATTTCAGAATATTTGTCATATGAAAATATGTTTTTGAAATATCGGGTGTGTATGCACCCGGGTGCCAAAGTGATTGTCTTCATGGTACGGTGTCTCAGCTTCACTGAGTTTGGAAGGCAAAATCACCGAGGCAAAGTTATCATTCTGGACCCTTAATTTTACATCTTACGATCCAGATTTATGTCTAAAAATTTCAAAGCGTTCAGATTTTTCTAAAAAATATCCAGAAAATCGTAAATATTTCGTTGTGTATTCTATGAAAATTCCATTCCATTTAGATGGTTAGTTTGTGAGTAAATAGTTTTTTATGTATTCAAATGTAATTAGCTATTTAATCACAAACCACTTAACCAAATGAATTGAAACTTTATCAGAATACTCAACGAAAAATTTCTGTTTTTCTATTTTTTTAAAAAAAATCTGAAATTTTTAAGCTATGAAACTCGGTAAATCAGATGCGTTGGAAATCAAGGGTCTAGGGTTTACCTCGGTAAGAGCATCTCTAGCATATACCCTAAATTCTCGTACAGGATATATCGTATCCGGTAAGCAATAAAATGATTTTGTGGTACGATAAGAGCTGGGGCAGAACAGATCTAGATAACACGTACTGCATATTGAAACTAAAATGAACAAATAGAGTTCGCGTGAGTTTTTTACATAGTAGGGTGCAAGAACTACAACCAGAAACTGAACTACATGATCTTCTTCTTATTCTTCGGCCGATTTAGAAGCTGAGCTCCTCCTTCTCCAAGATCCTGCCTATCGCCCACGCGAGTTCGTACTCGTCCACCGCCGCTTGGAGGCGTTCCGCAGCACCGGGAGCTCATGCCTCGCTCGCGACGTGGCGGCCACGAGCTCTTCATCAACGTCGTTGGTCCACTTGAAGACCGTCATGAGCTCCTCCAGCAGCACGTGCATGCTGGTGCCACCAGAGCCACGCCGGCCACAACTGATGACAACCTCATCGGCCGGCAATGGAGGCAGCACGTACTCGTCGTCGTCCTCCTCCTCCACCACCTCCGGCTTCTTCCTCCTCCAACAACCGGACGAGCTTCCCGCATCTGCGTCGTGCAACCTCGAAGGGATGAGCTGCTCTCACCGGCGGCCTCGGTATGATCCGCGCTTGCGCGCGTCCTCCGAGCGGCGGCAACGGGCCTCCTCGTCCTAGCCCGGAGGCCCACGGCCTCCGCCGCGCCACCGGAGCCGTGTAGAGAAGAGACGACCATGGATATGCAGTCGAGAAGGAGAGATTTGCAGCGGATCTCACCTAATTGCTCGCCCGAGATGAGAGGCTAGCGACGGCGGGAGAGAAAACGTGGCAGAGGGATTCGGAAATAAAACCCTATCCGACCCTCGCTACCGGTTTTATAGCGCCGAAGCTGTCGCTTATCCGGAGGTTCGAATAAAAATTTCTAGACCGGCCCGATATGCGGTATCTGGTCGGGCCAGAAAAATAGCACACGCCCGCATATCGGCCGAAATTTTCTGGGCCGAGGGGCTTATCCGATATCTGCTGCTAGAGATGCTCTAAGGCCCAATTCTTTTGGCGGCTTAGAAGCTGCCTCTCCCCCAGCTTCCCGTGGAAGCCGCCTCCAAAACTTGAGAGGGATTCCAAACTCAATGTTAGGTTCCTATTTTGAAAGCCTAGCTAAATTTTGGGGGCGGCTTCCCCATTAAGCTGGAGGAGTGGCAGCTTCTCACAGAAGCCGCCTAAAGAACTAGGGCTAAGTTTGATTCTCAAAAGTCACTGAAGACACAAGCTGTAGACACACAGCCGCCTCCTGCTCCGGCCCGCCCGCATCTCACGTGCGCGCCATCGTGACTCCCTACCTCCACCCGGTGGTCGGTTCCTTGCCGCCGTGCTTCTCCCCGTACTCCGGCGAGCGGGCTTCTTCCCTTGACTTGATGGACGACTCATATGATACCCTGCCTATTAGTTAAGCCCCAGGCCACCGCGATCGCAGATCTTCTCCTCCAACAGGTAAGGCTAATTGCTTCCTTTCTCCCCTCTCCGTAGAATCGCGTCGTCGTTGGTTGCCGCGGTTGTACGGGGGTTGATGATATTGGAATTGCACTCAAGGTGTTCGACGAAATGTGGGAACTAAACCGTAGCAGCAGACCTATCTGTTGACTGATTCACTTGGGCGCAGAGCACTTAGTTGCGTACTTACAAGTTGAAGCGTTAGTTACAATCTGGAAAAATCCCCTATTTAATTAGCACTTGAAAAGCTTAGGTAGAAATGTAGAATTGTAGATCAGATCAGATTAGTCGCCAACGCCAAGGACTCCTGTGTGGCGAACTGGATATTACCTCGAGGTTTCATTGCATATGTTCGCTTACTTTGAAGAAAACATGCCTTTTTTGTTTGCCTTTTCACCCTGTATGATAAAAGTTGTGAAGCTCTAGTTAGATCTCTTCTCTGAACTTCCATGGTTTTTATGCAGAGTCAGCATGGACTCCCTTCATCTTGTGCATGTCAAGCTTTTGGCTGCCGACCTTCTCTCGCTAACTGCCCGACACACATCGCCGCCTTCTTTTCTACGCTGTGGCCGTACCGTTGCTCGCGCCGAGGTTGTCGGAGTTGTGGTTTCGCGTGATCGCAGGGAGAAGTTTCTCCGATTCCAGGTTGATGATGGCACTGGCTGTGTGCCTTGTGTCCTGTGGCTGAACCACCAGTACATGACTGCAAACATTTCACCTGGGGCACTGGATTCTGATCCAACTGGAGAAATGGCATTGAAAATGTCGGAGCTGGTAAGCCTGGGTACTCTGTTGAGGGTTCGAGGGAGGATTGTCATGTACCGTGGTGCAATTCAGATTACTGTTAGAGACGTTGTTCTGGAGAAGGACCCTAATGTGGAGGTTCTACATTTGTTACAGTGTGTTCACTTGGCCAAGGAATGTTATGATTTACCACCACCTTCTGCTTGAGGTGTGCATCGGAGGATTTCATGCTATGTAATGATCACAAATTGTACGGTGTTTCTTTCTGGAGTTACTAGTGAACCAACTTCTTTTAAGGCAATCCAGTGTGTTTATGAAAAACCTAATTAATTAAATTCCTTTCTGGGTTGACTGCGTGTTACTTCATTTAAAAACTAGTGTTGTTTGCAACTGCCTTATGAGGTCTAATGCAGAGTCTCCTACTGATAGGACACTGCACTTGGGGCGAAGAATGTGTGGATGTTTGCTCTGAATGGTATTGCAGCTACTCTCTCATTTAGTTTATGTTTGATGATGTAAATGCTTGGTTACAGATATGGTTTCTTCATCTTGCAGGATAGCATGATAACTGGTTTCATAAATTTTGCATTCTCGTTTAAGAAGTCAATATATCTGGCCACAGTAGTGAGTTCCCAGCTGCAAATGAAAGAATATCAGCAGACATTATCAACTGCTAACGAACATAGCCGGGTCAGAGCCAAGTGTGTAGGTACAATTGATTATTGCAATATTAATGCCCATGTACAGAACCAAGCTGGCAGAAAAATAGGGAGGGGCTAAGATATGGAGAATCTTATGAAGTTATGGGTACAGAGGAAGTTCCTATGCTGGGTTGAAGCCAAATGCTCAATGTTCGCTTTGCCAAGATAAACATGTATCTTATGACTTATGTGTGCAAGAGTGATAGACTGTACATGTTACGGGTATCATGGTTCTCAAGGGTACAACACCTTGAATAATCTCATGTTGAAGACAGACTGTGATTTTTCTACCAAACGACAGTTCTGATATTGAAAATATTTGAATTGTTAGCAGGATGCAAACGAAGACAATAAATGAGTCAGAAAGAAGGAAGTTAAAGAAAAGAAGAGCCAGTTAGATATCTATGCATGAAATGATAGAAGGGAGCTCCATTTTGATCTGAATCATCAGTGAGAACTAAAGAAAAATACAATCCATAGGCCTTGATTGCTGCCAGCTGCCAGAGAATTAGAGAAGGTACTAAGGATGATGTCTACAGAGAATTTTATTCACTCACATCGTAGATTTTCTGTTGATATACATATTGTCGTGCATGTCTGCACAATAACCCCTTAGGATCATATGTACATTGTTGCTCCCTGAATACTAGAGCTATTTTAGTTTTCTCTTCCACAGTTCTGACTAAACCTGCCTCTTATTTGTATCATGGTTTCTAAGGTGGTAAGGCGACCCAAGGCGAACCCCAACCGCCCAGACGCCTAAGCGCCTAAAGTGGGCGTAATTGCAAGGCGCTGCCCGGGGGCCTTGCCGCCTAAGAGTTGCCTAAGAGTCCAAGGCTCATGCCTTAAAAACCATGATTTGTATTCAACGATGTTTGCAAAAATCGGCTAATCATTGTGTAGTTTGGCATCACAGAAGTTGATTCATCCTATGGCAGCTAGCCATAACTTCTGATATTGGACAGGGGACTAATGGAACATGTTTCATATTTAAGGTGTAGACCTATTTGCATGCAGAGATAAATGTGCAAACTACTACTGCTCTTTCATTTCCATGATGGGATGTCCGAATCTCTGACCATCAGTCTGTCCTCTGACAAGTAACACTTGAGGATCTTGTAGATTTTAGTGTCAATAACAGTAAAATACTGTCTAGCGATGATTGTATGAACACACATTATTATAACTGATAAAAGAAATTATGAACCGAAACATATTGAACACCTACTGCGGTAAAGTAATATCTTGTGTGGTTATACGTGGTATTCTGTTATGAAACGAATTAATGCTTGGTGATGCTAACAAGTGACACATGAATACTAGTCATATGACCAAATGTGATCCATTATACATGAGTTGGGGCTGTTCTACTTTGAACCATCACGATAACTCTTTGGGATCAATAGCTTGACTGTATTTATGCTTCAGTTAGGAGATACAAAAGTAAAGATCAGGTTGCCATTATATCTAGAACCACAATGATTCACAACAACTGGAAGTTCAGGAGGCATTTAGATCATTACTAACCAGTACCACAAAATCTAACATCATATTTAATGCTAAGGTTTGAATTATATCGTAGGTTGTACATTTACTTCCTCATAATTTTATTGTTTTGCAGTGATTGAATGATCTATTTTTCAGTTATTTACAGAGGTTTGCATATATTGTGTCTGACAGAACAATTGTGACAATGTTTGGAATACTATTAGCTTATGATTTTGCGAAGTATATTGTATTACATTCTTCCTAGGATCCATTGCCCTTCTTGGTATCTTGTGAAAAAAAAATGACTTCTTTCTGTGTAACGCACTTTCAAAGGCTGATGTTTCTGACAGTGACAATCCGATGGAAGGCCATGTTTCCATTGAACTTTAAAAGTGAGATCGCTTTTCTGCAGACTTGGAAATCCCTTGGACAAAAGGAAGATTCTAAAGGAATCTACATGTTCTCTTTGGATTTATACTTCTTTCTGGAATTTATTGCACCAACGTATGCAGGCCCTATGGCTCCCCTCTTTCCTAAGTGCTGCATGTGTGTACATGTGCTTTTCTTTCTATTCTTTCACCATTTATTTTTACAAAATCTTCCCTTTGCTAAGTGAGTTTTCAATATTCATTCACTCAATAAATTATGGCGGACAACGTTTAACATGGCATGCGAGTTGCAGTTTATTTATTTTCATTTTCTAAGTTAAGGATTGAAAACTGCATCTTATATGTTCAGGTTTCTGTTAAGTTTAAGTATTCACTTCTTATTTTATTACAAGTGCTATAAAATCCTGCATTGCTCAAGGCATTCTCTACCTTCTCATTGGTAATGTGTTGCTTCTTTTCCCTGTAAAGACAGGTTCCACCTTTAGCTATATCATGTTTAAGACAACATCCTTTTGATATATTACTCATCTTTCACGGTCATTGGACAAATTTTGATCCTTACTGGACCCACTTGTTTTGGAAAGTTGGCATATTCTAATGATTCCCACTTGCTTTTCCTCTTTCTTCCCTCCCTCCCGCTTTATCCATGGAGATCTAAATCTTTGTACCAGAATCTGCTGAGACCGCCTCAAGGTTGGCATATCAAAAGAAGAGCTCACTAGGACAATTATTGTACGCAAACATTCTTCAGTCACTTGGTTAATTCCCTGCATCTGCACTTCGCTACAGGTTTCATTTTGAGCACACTGTGTTAATTTGTTGCTCGTCAATTGCCCATCTTCTATATTGTCCTTCAAGTTGATGCCAGTATGCTAGTCATATGTTCTCTGCTGTGTTTGTCAGACCATAGATTTGTAACAAAGAATTATTTGTGTCTAGTCTTAGATATGAAAAACTGTCATGATTGGAAATGATACGCTGAAAGTAAATACACACTACATTTTCTTGTCAATATGTTCGAGTAATATATATGTCTCTTCATGAACTATACATGAACAGGAAAGCCGATCTAAACCGCATGAAACTCAAACTGTAACAAGTCATTCATATGCGATTGAGCTCACAAGATGCACTGAAAACCGCCCAAAGAAGATGCATGCCAAGGCGTTCCAAGAGGTTAGGTACTTAGGTTATGACTGAATATACACCATGTTAAGTTTAGCAGATATTGTGTTTCTCTGGGTTGTTTCAAGCCATGTGGTGAATCTTGTGATCTATTAAATGGCTTGGTACTTCATTTCTGTATGGCCTGGTACTTGGATAGCAGGAAGCCTGAAATTTGAACCGGTGGAGCAGCTCAGGGCAGGGCTGCATGATGGGATCCACTGAAACCACAGTGAGTGCAGTTGTCTTGTTTTCCTTGGTTTCTTTTGAATCACATGTAAATGTCTTATTTGAAGCTCTCTGAAGATGTTTTTACCTTGCTAAATTGTGGCACATGGCTAATCATGCCTTCTATGTACTGGTAGGGATGTGTTTGCTATACCTTATACAATTATCCTGGTAGCTGATCATATGAATAGAATCAATTTGACTTGAGAAATGAAGAAAACCTCGCCCCCCGATGTTTTTGTCATGGATCATGTGATTTGATTGTTTCTTCGACTCACATTGCTTAATCTGAAAAGGTGGCTGAATGATCATCATCTACTCTTGTTGAAACTAGAGCCTCCCTTTAGATGCCCTATCGTTCTTAGTCATATGTTACTGTATGACGGGTGAAGCCGTGAAGATGAACCTTGACAGGAGCTAGCAATAATATACTTTTTTTTTGTAAAAAACATGGGCACCCTCCGTGAAAAGCATGTGGTTGATGCATTCACAAACTTAGGTAACTTCTCGTCACCTCTTACCAAACACACTGTTGTTTGTTTTATTGTTCAGAAAAATCACGGAATGCACTGTGGTTTTCTGCCAGTAGTGCTGAACCCAGTACATAGCATGATTAGATTCGGGAAGAAGGGGTAGAAAAGATCTGTGGGTCAACAACAGCTCATAGGGCCAGCACGTAAAGAGAAATTAGCTTCAGATGCATGCAGAGAGTCAGAGAGGCGATTCAGGCGAACAGTAGATACACACAGGAACATGTAAAACTGTTCTCGTCTGCGAAACAGATTGTGCCGAGATGGAAAGGAAGGATGCATGTGAACTCCATGTCGACAGGCGGACTTGTGTTAGCTGCGCGCGCGTGGGTGAGAGAGATTACTACTCCAGTAGCCGCGCCTCTGCATCATTGCAGACTGGTTAGCCCGTGCCGTGTGGTTCAAGCTTAAATGTGTGTTGGAACCTTCATGCACATGAAACCCTGGTGTCAACTCACGTGTGCAGTGCACGGGCTTGGACTCATGTCTGCCTGGCCGTGGCCGGCCACTGCGGGGGCTGGCAGCTCCATATATAGGCAGAAATAATTAGTGAGACAGCAGTGCCGCATGCATGGGCTTGTCTCTGCTGCTAGCTCAGCTGTGCACCCGCTCCTAGTTTCTTTTTCTGTATAATACTATATCTCAGTGCAAGCCAGTTGGGTGACGTGGCACATCATATATAATATATTTGTTAGTATATGCACAATGGGATGAAAGCAAATGTTTGCTGTGATTATAACTGTTCTCTTGGATATTCTAATTATTAATTATCAGATATTCATGTGATCTTGTGAACTTACTCTCCGATGTAAAATGATTCTATGCAGGGAATGTGGTATATATTTTACTCTTGACTTTCCTCATGTCTTGTTTCTATTGTTCGAGGTAACAAGCAACAGTGGCCAGAACTTTGTGGATGTTTGATCCGCTGGCTAACAACTACGGGTGCCCAGTAAGTGCCTTCTCTTTTCCGAACCCTTTTCCTAAGCGTCGTTAGAGCAAGTCCAGCAGTTCCCCTATAGCCACCCTGATACGAGACATAGGGGAGAGAGGAGGAAAAACACCACTCCAGCAGTTCCCCTAAACGTCTCCCCTATAATCGGGTTCCCCTACCCAAGGCTCCTTCTCCCCTATGTATCGGGGAGAGAGGAGGAGTCCCCTATATGTCTAAAACAACAATCAATCTGATAATTACTCCCTAATTTTTCTCCCCTCCTCTAAAACAAGTAATCAGTCTGATAATTACTCCCTAATTTTTCTCCCCTCTACTTTGCTGCAATTTTGATACTGCATGCCTTGTACTGATTGCCGCTAGCTGATGCTACTTTGCTGCAATTTTGCTAGTGCTATTGGTACGCTATATTTGTGTTGAATAAATTGTTGCTTCTTGTTTCGAATTATGGCACTTATAGAAATAACCGATAGTTGTTTCAGGGTTACTCTCATTGAGAGAGGATGACACTTGGAGAGTTGGGGCAATTTTCGTTGGTTTTATTTCTCACACAATGGCATGCCAACCTGAGGGGTTGGGGATACATATTTATATGCTGCTAGCCAGCCACGAATATGCTAGATGCTAGTCTAAGATGCTGTCCTAAAAGCTATCCTAACAACCAGTCCTAACAGCCAGTCCTTGTGCTCTATCCTAACTGCAACCTGTCCTTGACACAAGGACCATGTGCTGCAGTCCCACAAAGACCACAGACCAAAGACCAAACCCCACAAGACTACAGTACAGAGGCTTATCCATCATTCTCCCCCTAAGTCTTGTGCGTTGTCTTGTGGACGGTCTGAACCATCCCAATCCTGGAGCAGAGTTCAAGGAACTTGATCCTCCCAAGAGGCTTGGTGAGCAGATCAGCGAGCTGATCCGTGGTGTTGATGTAGCTCGCCTTGATGCTCCCTTCCTCCAAGCAGCCTCGGATGAAATGATGCCTCAGCCGGATGTGCTTGCTCCGTTCGTGGAAAACGGGGTTCTTTGCCAGGGCCAGAGCAGATTGCTGTCCACCATGAGCTGCACTGCTCTAGCATCTCGGCCAAGGAGATCACCAAGTAGCCGAGCGAGCCACAGCGCCTGCGTGCAGGCTGTGGAGGCTGCTATGTACTCAGCCTCGCAGCTGGACAAGGCAACCACCTGTTGCTTGACCGACTGCCAGCTCACGAGGCACTTGCCGAGGAAGAACATGATCCCGCTCGTGCTCTTGCTGGTGTCGATGTCGCCGGCGTGGTCGCTGTCGCTGTACCCGACGAAGTCTGCTGCCCCAGGACATCTAGGGTAGTGAAGGCCATGATCAAGAGTCCCCGCAACGTAGCGGATGATCCTCTTCACAGCCTGCTCATGCTCCGTCGTCGGTCGCTGCATGAAACGACTAACGTAGCCGACGGAGAACGCCAAGTCCGGCCGAGTGTGGGCGAGGTAGCGAAGGCTCCCCACAAGACGCCGGTACTGTGTAGCGTCCACTTCCTTCGCCGTGCTGTCACGGCTCAGCTTCAGCCTCTCCTCCATCGGAGAGAGAGCTGGGTTGCAGTCGGTGAGCTTGGCTAGCTCAACGATGCGCTTGGCGTAGGCGGTCTGTCGAAGCGTGATCCCGGAGTGGTCCTGGTGCACCTCGATCCCCAGATAGAAGGAGAGGAGCCCCAGATCACTCATCTGGAAGGCAGCCTTCATCTCCTCCTTGAACGCAGCCACCTCTGCATCCTTGATGCCAGTGATCACCAAGTCGTCGACATAGACGCCCACCAACAGGGCATTTCCTCCACTGCCCCGTCGGTAGACGGCCGCCTCGTGCGGGCTTTGCTCGAAGCCCATCGTCTTCAGCGTGGAGTCCAGCTTGGCATTCCACGCCCTTGGTGCCTGCCGGAGGCCATAGAGAGCCTTGTGCAGGCGAAGTACCTTGCCCTCCTGGCCGGGGATCACAAATCCCGGCGGCTGCTGCACGTAGACCTCCTCCTTCAAGTCGCCGTTGAGGAAGGCCGACTTGACGTCCATGTGGTGGACAGGCCAGCCCTCCTGGGCAGCTAGTGCAAGGATGAGTCGCACGGACTCCATCCGTGCTACAGGAGCGAAGGCGTCGTCGAAGTCGACCCCCTCCTGCTGCAAGAAACCTCGCGCCACCAAGCGAGCCTTGTGCTTGACGATGGCGCCGGCCTCATCCCTCTTCAGCTTGAACACCCACTTAAGGGTGATCGCGCGATGACCACGAGGGAGATCAGCAAGCTCCCAAGTGCGGTTCTCCTTGACCGCATCCATCTCCATTGCATCGCAGCACGCCATGCCGCATCTCTCTCAGCCTCTGCAAAAGACTGAGGCTCACCATCCTCACGCGCAAGCTGCAGCTGCGCCTCCAGCTCACGTGGCACCAGCCCCGGCACCGGCTGGTCACCGAGAAGGTTCTCCATCGTCCGGTACCGCAGCGGCTCGTCGTCATGATACGCGTCGACACGCTCCTCGTCGTGAGAGAGCGGAGAAGCGAACTCCACCGGGTTGTGCTCGGAGTGAGCTGGTGGTGGTGTAGACGCGCCCGGAGGAGTGGCTGCTGGTGCTGGAGTGCGTGGCGTTGCCGGCTGTGGTGTCGCCGGTGTAGCTAACACCGGGGTCGATGGGGACTTGGGGGCTGAAGTAGACGTGCTCAGCGAGGAGCTGCTGCCTACTGCCTACTCCCCCGGCCTCCTCGAAGTGGACGTACTCGATGGTGAAGTCGTCGCACGTCGGAGTCGAGCCGTCGTCCACCGCCTTACCCCACGCCCATCCTCGCCCTTCGTCGAACACGACGTCTCGCGCCGTGCGGACGCGCTGTGTCTTGGGGTCGAGGATGCGGTAGGCCTTCGAGCCCTCCGAGTAGCCGATGAACACTCCTGGAGTGCTCCTGTCATCGAGCTTGCCGATGTGACCAAGCTCCTTGGCAAACGCGAGGCAGCCGAAGACCCGCAGGTGGGAGACTGCCGGCTTCCGCCCATGCCAAGCCTCATACGGCGTCCTGCCGTCGAGCGCCTTGGTAGGCGAACGGTTGAGGATGTAGACGGCCGTCAGCACCGCCTCTCCCCAGAAGACAGCCGGCATCCCTCTCTGCTTGAGGAGGGCCCGAGTCATCCCCACAACGTCTGGTTGCGCCGCTCGACGACGCCGTTCTGCTGGGGGCTGTACGGCGCGGAGTAGTGGCGCTGGATGCCTGTATCAGCGCAGTACGACGCGAACTCAGCTGCTGTGAATTCGCCGCCGTTGTCGGTGCGCAGCACACGCAGCTTGCGGCCGCACTCCGCCTCCGCAGCAACCTGCGCGCGCCTGATGGCGCCCGCTGCCTCCCCCTTGCTGCCAAGGATCACCACCCACATGTAGCGGGAGAGATCGTCCACGAGCAGCAAGAAGTAGCGTCGTCCTCCTGGTGTGGCCGGTGTCACCGGGCCACACAGATCCCCGTGCACGAGCTCGAGCTTCTCCTTGGCTCTGAAACTCGCCTGCCGGGGAAAGGGCATGCGTCTGTGCTTCGCCAGCACACAGACGTCGCAGAACTGCTCCACGTGGTCGAGGCATGGCAGGCCTCGCACCATCTCCTTGGCACTGAGCCGCTTCAGGGCCTCAAAGTGAAGATGCCCGAAGCGCTCATGCCACTGCCACGCCTCGTCATCCCGACGAGCAGCGAGACAGATGGGTTGTGCCACCTGCACATCAAGGACGTAGAGCCGGTTTGCGCCTCTGGTTACCTTAGCAAGAAGGCGATGATGGCGATCCCAGATGCGTAGGATCCCATGCTCGATCAGCACGCGCGAGCCGTTCTCGTCTAGCTGTCCCAGGCTGATGATGGAGTTCCTCAGCGCGGGGATGTAGTAGACACCGGTGAGCAGCCGGTGCTCTCCGGTCTTGGCGATGAAGATGACGGAGCCGACGCCCTTGATCTCTACGGCGGAGGCATCCCCGAACTTGACGGAGCCTCGTACGTCGGAGTCGAGCTCGGCGAAGAACTCTCGTCGCCCGGTCATGTGGTGGGTGGCGCCGGTGTCGAGGCACCACCCGCTGGTCTTGTCCTTGCCGGAGCCGTCGCCAAGGAGGGCGTGCGCCTTTGGCTCGTCAAGGTGGAGGAGGGCTGCTGCGGTTGGTGCTGCAGCAGGTAACTCGACGCTTGCGTGCGTCATGAACAGGGCTGGGTCCTCCTCCGCAGCCTGTGCGACGTGGGCCTGGCCACGTTGCTCCTCCGCAGCCTGTGCGACGTGGCCTGGCCACGTCGTGGCTGTCGGCACTCCTTGGCCCAATGGCCAAGGCGGCCGCAGTTGCGGCAGCCCTCGTCTTGTGCCGGCTGGGGCCTGCCGGCGGCGCCTCCCCGGGCACCTCCGCGGGCATCACCATGTGCCCTGGCCTGGTAGTCTCGGCGTCCCCTTCGCGGCCTGCCTGCTGTGGAAGAAGGCTCCCCCTTCTTCCCGTCACCGTGGCTGGCGTCCCACTGCTCCCGAGACAGGAGCAGCTTGCCGCCGGTGGTGATGGGCCCCGAGAGAGGCTGTGGCTCGTCGGTGTCGACGACCTTGAGGCGACCTATCGCCTCCTCGATCGTCATCGTGGAGAGGTCCAGCAGGGACTCGATCGAGCGAGCCATCTGCTTGTACTTCTCGGGGATGCACCGGAAAAGCTTCTCGACAGCTCTCTCCTCGCTGTAGGTGGCATCACCGAACTGCACCATCTTTTGCAACAGAGTGTTGAGACGGAGAGCAAAGTCATCAACGTCCTCACCTGGCTTGAAGGCCAGGTTCTCCCACTCCTTGCGAAGTGCCTGCAGGGTGGACTTGCGGGCACGGTCGCTGCCGATGCGTGCGCGGCGATGGCGTCCCACGCCTCCTTGGCAGTCCGCTTGTTGGAAAGCGAGAACTGCATCTCAGCCGGGACTGCGGCGATGAGGGCGTCCAGCGCCCGTCGATCCTCATGTTGGTCGACGGCGTCGTCCTGGACCGCCTCCCACATGTGCCGCACCTGCAGCCTGATCCTCATGATCGCTGCCCACTCGACGTAGTTGGTTTTGGTGAGGGTAGGCCACCCAACACCGGGACCAACTTCCCTGACAACAGTCCGGACCCCATACGGGCCACGGTCCTGGTTGTCCCAGCCGCCGTCGCCGTGCGCGTCTCCTCTTGGAACGCCACCGCGTGCGTGCTCAGCTGCCCATTGCGCCGCCCGCTCTTGCGCCGCGTCGTCGCCCCCTGCGTCGACGGCGCTGTTGGCGGTCTCGGAGCTGTTGGCGCTGCCAAACAGCGCCCTAGCCTCCGCCGCAGCCACACGGGCTGCCTCCGCCTTCTCTGCTGCTTCAACCTCTACCCTGGCTGCTGCCAACTCCGCCGCTGCCAGCCTTGACGCCCTTGCCGCAGCTCTAGCGGCCTCCGCAGTCACTCGTTCACGCTCCTCGGCTTCTGCGTGCCTGGCCTCCTGCCGACGCCGCATGCTCGAGGTAGCCGTGTGATGAGAGTGACCTGTGGACATGGATCGCTGCTGGGGGGCTGCGTGCTGCTTCCGACGAGCTGCTGCTCGACAGTCCAGAGGGAGGTGAGTAAGCTGAGGCAGTAGGGGAAACTACAACTACTGGCTGGGGTTGCTCAGCTCCCGGAGAGAGAGGTGAGCAGGAAATGCTCAGTCTGCAAGATATCCTTGCTCTGATACCACTTGATAGTTGTTTCAGGGTTACTCTCATTGAGAGAGGATGACACTTGGAGAGTTGGGGCAATTTTCGTTGATTTTATTTCTCACACAATGGCATGCCAACCTGAGGGGTTGGGGATACATATTTATATGCTGCTAGCCAGCCACGAATATGCTAGATGCTAGTCTAAGATGCTGTCCTAAAAGCTATCCTAACAACCAGTCCTAACATCCAGTCCTTGTGCTCTATCCTAACTGCAACCTGTCCTTGACACAAGGACCATGTGCTGCAGTCCCACAAAGACCAAAGACCAAACCCCACAAGACTACAGTACAGAGGCTTATCCATCAATAACCGTTACAAAGTTAGTTGCCAAATATTGTTAAAATATAGGTGAATGTGATATAGGGGAAAGATTATTGGGAAACTGCTGGAGATGAACAAAATATAGGGGAGGAATCTTATTGGGGAGTCCCCTACATGAAGATATAGGGGAGATTTTATTGGGGAGCTGCTGGACTTGCTCTTACCCCCTCTGTATCTTGAGATTGTGTTATTTTAACCAAACTGTGTTTTCCTTTACGTAAGCAGGGAGGGATTCTTTCTTTCTTTTTTCCTGTTGCCACGAGCCAATTGTACCCACTAGAATATAGCATTGTGTTTGTAAGTGATCTGATCTAGTTAGTTCTGTATGATGACATGGAAGATGGAGCTTCAGTATACGGGCTAACCAGCTATGTGGACCGATGTGAGTTGAGATAACCGAGTTTCCCTAGTAAAACAGTCTCTGCTTATTAACGCAGAAACATCTAAATCTAGTGCTCAGAGGCATTCCTGTGACCATGGCAGCAAGCGAGAGAGTGCCAGAGTGGGGGAGCATGCATCACCATGCGCATGTGGGGAGTGTAAGAGTTGAAAAAGGAGGGGCGGTAAATTGACATCTTTTACACCACCTTTATGAACAGACTTTAATCAATTTCCCTTGCTCTGAACCTTGCCACCTCTCTCTCTCTCTCTCTGGAAAGAAATTGTTCTCTGAAAAGCCTTCCTTGGCTAGGCGACGTCCTCACCTTTTGAATACCTTTCCTCTTTTTTTTTGTTGCTGTTCATGTGGCCTGTGACAGTTAAAAAGAATAAGCTTGTCAGTATTTCTGTGGGAAGCAAAGATGTGATCTTTTCCACTGATTTCCCTAAGGGCTTGTTTGATTCATAGGATTGCTAAAGGATTTGTATAGGATTGGAATCCCATGGGAATTTTTCCTTCGAAACCGTTTGATTCATAGGATCATTTTACATAGGAAAAATTCCTTTAGGAATCTTGTAGTACAAACTTCATAGGGAAATAACATGAGGTCTAACCTCATGGAAAAATTCCTTCACCACGATCAAACAAGCTTTCTCTTCCCATAGGATTCAATTAGACACACCATCCCAATCCTATGAAATTCCTATTCCTACACTTTCCTATTCCTACGAATCAAACGAGCCCTAAAGCTCCACTTCCGGTCGACTGACCCCTAAGAAGCACACTGGTCTGGTAAAACTCAGAATAGTGCATGCAGCTTCTCAGTTATATATTTTCCAAACATGCAAAATATAGATCTTAGTCTAGTAATTGTAACACTATTTGCGCACTGTTACCAAATGTTTAATGATGCTAGTGTTTCGTACCCACTCTGAGGTTGCAACAGCTAAAGTACGTACGTTCAATGAATCAACCCTTATCCTACCATTTTCTCAAATTATGGTTAATAATCTGGTGAAGGCTGTGAAAATTGGTATAGTTAACTACCGCAAAATTGAAATGCCGTCTTACCATTCTTATGTTTTTGGATGTTTTTCCAAGTGAGAGCACACATATACATATATCTCTATATGAACTTCGTTCTCTCACACCAAACATGTTCCTGTGTGCCTCTCTACCTCTGTATTCCTAAAAAAAGCACGTTAAGCTTGAATATGCTCTGTACTTCTGTAGAGGATGCTGAGGTAGGTGATGGTGCTTACAGTTGCAAACATTGGTCCTCGGCCGAGGTTTTTTTTTTGCAGTGTTAATATTCTGGCAACGGTGTGTTTTCCTGGCCTGCTCTGTTTTAACCTGCATTGTTGCATAGTAGGAGAGTAAGAGTTAGCTGGCGGGTTTTTTTTTTTTGCAAGGTGGCGGGTTCATAGTGAAAGGATCTGTATCTGATCAAGTACACCTAATTGTCACGGTGTTGAAGCTACAGTAGCAGCAATCATGCTCAAGTCCAACAGTCCATGCGGCCAGGCCAAGGAACATGCATGAACAGTTGTGATCTGGTCTCTATTCACATTCTTACCCTATCTAGCCAGATTCATATTTACACAAAGGTGTGTGCTATTCCTGGAATCTTGCATATCCTAATGAACATCAGTATGGATAATGTCTCATTTTATTTCAACTCCAAACCAGTCAACCATGCTAGTATTGTATTAATTAAAATACCTGCACTACAATACAATACCCTCCTCAAACAGAACAAAATCTGATGTTTGTCGAAGTAATTGTGTCCAGGCAGGATCGCAAGATAACTGACATTAACTACCAGATACTAGTACATGTCTAAAAGGCTGTTTTTTATAATGGTCATCCATGCATGATGTCATCAGATTTACATTAACTATCAGGTACTAGTACATGTCCAAAAGGCTGTTTTTTTGTTAAATTGTCATCAGATTACGTTTGGCATGATCCAAACATACAAGGACCGGCTTTCATTTCATCTGATAGCTAACGTGGTGATCTCTATCTCATGTTTCTCTCCCTTTTTTCTTTGGGTATAATTGTTATATATGGTCTACCCAGTCAAACATAGATCTTGACCTGCCCAGTGTCCACAAATGCAGTGGGTCACATGTGGGATGGAGAAAGGTCATGTGACGATGTACTCATAAAATGTCCCTGCAAACACAGCATTAAAGCAGCTAGATCGTCATATATGGAACAGAATCTTCCATGATATTCAAATTTCACAGCTGCCAATCTCCACAGGACACGAGAGCAGATTGTTTTCATCACAAACTGCATATGTGTTTGTGCCATCTCTTTGTGGTTTATGACTTGTTTAAGGCTCAGATTCCATGCCTTTTAGTACTAGCTTTTGGACCTCATCAAGCTAAAGCTGATGCGCACTAGGGCAGGTGTGATAGAGTTAGGCCGTGCACACCTGCATTGATGCGATAGAGTTAGGCCGTGCACACCTGCATTGATGCACATGCATATATCACTTTCAGGTTATGGCATGCATCTGATAGATTTTCATCCCGAGCTAGACCCTGAGCTGCATCACCTGCAAGGTTTGTTACTCTGAAATGGTTCTGTGGTGCATGAGGTGTGCCCTCGTGGGCTAGTTTGACCGAGACAATCTGGTGCTGGGAAAGCATCAGAGAAAGGGAAGTGGAAAAGGATAGACCGAGGTGCTTGAGTACCACTGCACAACAGAACCTTAGGTACTAGATCTCCTTTGCGGAAAAAAAGAAGTTATAATCCACAAACCACGTCCGGAACCCAGCTTTTTATGTCCAGCTATATGGGTTCCTCCAAGCTCGCTAGCTTCATGTTTTTCTGTTCATAATAGTTTATGTCCTCACCTCTCCTTTTGTGGAGAGCTGCCTTGATTTTATGAATCATGATTTATAATCATTTAAAGACAAACTTCTTTCCTCGTCTCAAATCCCAAGTGCCAGAAGAAACATGCACCAACTTTCATGGTCGAACTATAGTGGACACACACATGCATGAAGGTGGTGCAGTTAGCCAATCCATCCACCTTGGAGTCAAAAGTAGAGGCATGAACTATATATGTTCAGCATTTCAAGGAGGTGGAGATGGAAATCCATGGAATTGCTTTGTTCTCTTGCACATTGATACGACATTAATGGAAGCTGGTGCCGCAGCAGCCTTGCATGCATGCAGTGCAACAGCTGGGGAGAGCAGTATGAAATTGATGCTGCATCCAAAGAGGATACTACAAGTCTACAAGTAATAAAAGAAGTTTTTTTACTTCTCCCGCTCCTATATATTCATACATATTTTATTCATCTCACTTCTGTTAATTCTTCCTTTTGCGAAGCCCTGAGAGAGGTCACGGGCCTGCCTTGAAACTTGTAAAGTTATTAACACAGAAAGTTGTCCTCCTTTCTTTCTCTGCAAACAAACACATCTCTGCATGACCAATGCAGGTAGGGAAGTGATGGACTGAGGGGTGTAGAACAATTTGGTCACTAAATACCATGGGGATACCAGTCAGTAGTCAGTGCACAGGGTTCCAAATGTATATGCTTCTCTTGTCTGTAGAAGATTAATGTAGAGCTGCTCTAGGCTTTATGTTTTCCTCCCGTTCTTGCAGACCCTTATTTGTTTGAATTAATTTATGATAGATGCATGCATTTATACTCCCGTTTTGTGTATGTGTAACTTGATATCCTGAGTTTCATACAGTGCTATCCTGTCAAATATAGCGCTTTTGTCTATAAATTTAGAGACGCTCCTAATTTTGTACTAGTCTTTGGGCAGGCATGTGTAAAATTAGCTTAGGGGTGAGAGAAACGGGTTGGTCCATAGACAGTGACCCACATGAGAATATTTGAGGGGTCGTGGGGTGTGCGTGCACCCAGTGTGAGACTGGACTGGAGACGGAGCTAGAGAGACGAGAGACCCTCTTCTAGTTCTTTCTCCTCTCTCTCTCTCTCTCTCTCCCCCTTGCATATAATTCCTAGCTTAGCCACTTTCTCCTCCTCGATCTTGTTCTGAGTTATAGCTTGCGCTTACTGCTTGTTCCTGAGCGACATATATGGCATTCCTTGTGGAGAGGTGTGGCGGTGAGATGGCTTTGTCCATGGAGAGCTCGTCTCAGTCGCGCTCCCAGCACGCCGGGGCGGCGCCGATGATGAAGCCGGTGCCGGCTCCCTTCCTGACCAAGACGTACCAGCTCGTGGACGACCCCTGCACCGACCAGGTGGTGTCGTGGGGGGAGGACGAAACCACCTTCGTGGTGTGGCGGCCGCCGGAGTTCGCCAGGGACCTCCTCCCAAACTACTTCAAGCACAACAACTTCTCCAGCTTCGTCAGGCAGCTCAACACCTATGTACGTCACTAGCTACCTAGCCAATTAAGCGCTCAACTGTATGGTACTCCGCAGCTTAGTTTTCTTCTGTATACATATATGCAATGTGTGTCCTACTCCTAGCTAGATAGTTGGAAGTAGTTCTTGCGTTTGCTAGATGAAGATTTCGATTTAGTGGATAGTTTGTTTGTTTAAGAGTTAGGAGATGCCTTGATATTTTTTGGGTACAGAACTAAAAGAAGGGTACTAGAACAACACAGCACTGTTCGTTGCTGGCGACACATCTCATCCTTTCCGTTTCTTGTTTCCTAGAACGGGACAAATAAAAAGGTGTTTCGTTTTCTATGGTCAATATAGTGAGATTGGAAAAAGAAACCAAAATGGTAGGATTGACCTTTCAAACCTGTGCCACATTCTTTGTTTCCTATGGGTCCGCCAAAAAATATGAAGCGTGTATTTCTCTTCTAGCTTTTCCTTTTCTTTTAATTGTGAATCTTATATACTAGGACTTGACTAATATGTTTCGTTTCAAGCTAGATGCAGAGATATTTAAACTGCTAGGGCATCTCGCCCTTCCCTTCACATCTCCGGTTGTTATCCAATAATAACTAGATGGCATGTAGTACCCTCATGGACCAATCAATAGATTGGACCAGTGTAGCCAATCATTGGCCGCCGAGAAAAGATTGACACTACACATGCCCACTCTATGATTCATAGGATTCTCAAAGTAATTTTGGAGGATTCTAATCTTATGACTTTTCCCTATGATGGTTGTTTGATTCAAAGGATTGCAAACCATAGGAACTTTTTGTAGGATTCATTTACACTAGATTTTATTGCAAAAAATGCATCCACACCAACATCTGGAAAAGAATCCTACATTTTTTGTGCGCACAATCAAACAACTCCAATCCTGTAGTATTCGAGATGACATGCCACTCTAATCCTGATTTTTTTTTCTATTCCTACATTTTAGAAAATCCAGCCAGTCAAAGAGGCTCATTGCACAATGCACAATTGAAATGGCATCATGCTGAACATAAAGCCGTACACTTAACATTCGACATTCTTGAACACCCTTGAGACATTGATTCTTGCTTAGTCTTTGTTTGAAATATTTATCTTGGCAGGGCTTCAGGAAGATAGTAGCTGACAGGTGGGAGTTCGCGAACGAGTTGTTCAGGAAGGGCGGCAAGCACCTCCTGTCGGAGATCCGCCGGAGGAAGTCCGCTTGCTCGCAGCCTGCACCTCCGCTTCCGCTCCACCACCCGCACCAGCTCCAGCTGCAACCCTACCTGAGCCTATACTCCCCGCCTCCCCAGGCCTACCACCGTGTCCAGCAGGATTCCTCCCCGGCGGACAGTGGCGAGGAGTTCCTGGCGGCGCTGTCGGAGGACAACCGGCAGCTGCGGCGGCGTAACTCCCTGCTGCTGTCGGAGCTGGCGCACATGAGGAAGCTCTACAACGACATTATCTACTTCCTGCAGAACCACGTGGAGCCGGTGCCTCCGCCCACGCCCGCGCTGCCGCTGGCCAGCTGCTGCAGGTTGGTGGAGCTCGGCCACGCCGATGAGCGCGGCACCGGTTCACCACCGCAGGCGAAGGTTAGGCAGAGATGCGACGATGACGCGGCGGTGAAGCTGTTCGGCGTGAGGCTAGACGAGGGCAAGAAAAGGAAAGTGCAGCAGCTGGTAGAAGAAGGTGATGGCGACCGTAGCAACGGCGACGACGATGGCGATGACCAGGGAAGTGAGGTGCAAGTGTAACCGTGTAGGCTCACTGTAGCAGTAGCACGTATGCGTGTAGTTTAATCGTGTACATACAGAGAGGAGATCTAGCTAGGTGCGTGTGTCTAGCTGCTAGCTACGTAGCTAGCTAGGCTTTCATTTCGTGTGGCTTAATCGTTTGAGCCGAATGAGTGTAGTAGACTAGTAATAGTCCTAATTAACATGTTACCTTTCTTTATTCTTGATCTATTTTTGTGATCTTTAGTCTCAACATATTAAGACCTAATTTGTGAAGGACTAAGTTGTTAGAGTACTCTTCTTTGGACACGGGATAACTAAGCTAGGGTCACATAACATTTCACCCAAATTTGAAAAAAAAAATCATATCTACGCAAAGATAACAATGATGAGCAAATATGCTTAGAAATGAGGAACTAAGTAGCACATTTACTGGAGAAAAAGGAAAAGGTGCTCACTTTCCCCCTTTTCTTTTCTCTCCTCAGCCCTATCTTCTAAGAGCACCCCCAAAATAAATAAAAAACTGTAGATTTTCATCAGGAAAAAAAAATCCAAACTCTCCAAAAATGCCTTCAACAAGGATCACCACTACCAGGTACAACTAATGAAAATGTAGGGTTTTCGCCCTGGATATCGAGACTCGGCACTTAAAAAGCACCACCAAACTGAAGACCCCGAGTGCTGCCCACCGAGGCCACTGCGGCAAAGCACCAAACACGTTGGCGATGGCTGGAGCGACGGACCTTGCCGGCCCTTCTCTCGGTAGAAACTAGGTTTTATGAGCGTCTAGCTGTAATCCTTGGTAATTTTTTTTAAATAATACACGAAAATTATTTAATTCTGGAAATATTACGCAAAATTTATTTTTTCAAAAATATTATCCAGTCGGTCTTGGCGAAGCCGACAGGTGCCTATCGTCCTTGGCGAAACCGACAGGTGCCTTGTCGTCCTTGGCGAAGCCGACTAGTGCCTTGTCGTCTTTGGGGAAGACGACTAGTGGCGTGCAGTGAAAAAAACACGCCACTGGTAATATTTACAAGTGGCGTGCACTAGCATATACACGCCACTGATAACACATACACGCCACTGGTACGCCACCAAGGGCTACAGGCACCTACTCGTCTTCGCCAACAACGACAGGCACCTGTCGGCTTCAGCAAAACCGATTGGAGAATATTTTTGAAAAAAATAAATTTTGCGTAATATTTCCAGAATTAAATAATTTTCGTGTATTATTTAAAAAAAATTAGCCCACCAAACTATATTCTTTCTATCAATGGATTGAAAGACAAAGCTTTTGCACTTTCTTGAGAAAAAAAAAACCTCTCAGCGAGAAAGTTCCATGTATCCCAGTCCGACCTTGGAAGTAGGAATACATCTAAACAAGTTTCAAAAAAGCCACCATAGTACAACCGATCAATACCTCACTAAAAAAAATGATACTCCAACCAAATTATTATTTCTACAACTGAATTCAACGTCTGAGCTGATTCTTTACATACATATACAGAAGGATCTGGAATGTATTTATATGCAACGTACAGTTGCAAAGAGAAAACCTGTTGTAACCTAATATATTCCCTAATTGTAGAAGAATGAACAAATAATTAACAACTATCCTGGATATAAGAATACATTGTGTGTATGAACAACCTGCTGCAGCATAGGATTCTCCGACGCTGGTTGATTTCGGTCATCTTCAGGGAGAGAACAGCAACATATTTTCAGAACAGCAACATGGTTAATCAGCCATTAATGTCAAGTCTTCAAGCTGCTGAAACCGCGAGACACATTATAGGAGAGGTGGCCCGGAATAGCCAGGTATCACCAGTCATCTGGTATTGACTGGCCTTTCCCACACTTTGGTGTTCTTCTTGGGATCATCGCAGAGGGTGAGATCATTATCAAATTCTTTCATTGTCTTCACAAATGTCTTTGCTCCTCGCATCATTAGCCTCTCCACCACGAATAGCTGATAATTGTTCTCAATTATTGGCTCTAATATGCTACTGAAGTTGGATGAGTATGCTAACTTGTATCTGGATTGGTGTCAATAAGAAACACAAAAACACCAATAAACATCATGCCAATATAGTCTTTGGTACCACATCAAATATATTGAAATTAAACATGGATCAGACACTCGTAGTGACAGTTCCTTGAGGAGAGATAATAACTAAGATAGAAGCATGCCACGTGTGTGTAGCTAGCTAACCTACTGCAAAATAGCTTGTGTTAAATTGCATAATACAGCACCTTGACTAATTGAACAGGAAAATAAATATAAATGGATTGGCTAGCTGCCCAGCTTATAACATGAAAGTTAAGGATGAGGCCAATTTTTTAACTGCATATTACGCAGAGCAAGGGTGGACCTACACCCCAGGCAACCCGAGCTTAAGCCCGGGGCCTAGGCCCAAAAGCCCTATTAATCCCCTTCGAAAATTTTGCAAATATCCAATACATCAGAAACGACATGATAGGAAGAGAACGTCTTGCCTAGTTGTGCCCGGGACGTGGATAAATTCAGGATTTCAGGGTCCGCCACTGACAAACAGGATAAATCTAACATACACAATACAATAGATCCTGGCTTGCTAAAAAAGATAATGTTTTCTTCTTCCAGTTAAAGAGAAATGCCCACTGGAAGAGTGGTCAAACTTTCTTCTCCACCTTCGATGTTAACTTCACAGGAAAACTTGTTTTGATCAGCTGGACCCATTTAAATAATGCATTTTTCTTGTTTTAGACTTGGATTACGATCCAGCTATTCTTTGTGGGCAGCTAGTTGAATGATTGACTGGTCGTAACATTTCAAGGAACTTTTATCGATGCGTAGAACTGTAGAAAAAATGGTGTGGTTCTTACCTGTCTGACAAAGGGGAGAAGAAGCCCGGTGTTCTTTCATTTGAGGCAATGTATAGAGTTCTACCTGGAGGAATCCATTTTGCAATTCTCTTTCTGATAAATGCAGGGCGGGTGTCTCTATCCAGATGGGGATGAAGGCTCCTTTCAACACCAGACCTATCTTTCCTGTTTTTCAACAGATCACCTCGTCGCACATGAATAGCATCATAATCACCAAGTATCTCTTTCATCTGAAATAGAGTGAACTGATTTAGAGGAATACTGAACAGGCTTTAGATGACATGAGCAGACAATGAAACAATAGAAGTGTTTAATGTTTACTAAACTAGAAGGACACCCCGCGTGTTGTAGCGGGTATCTCTTAATAAATTTAATAAAACACATGAAACCTGATGCAAGATTTAGTTAATCATGGCAGTCAAGAGGCTAAAAAAATTAGACATCAAATGTATGTGTGGTTTATAATTTAAAGATTGTTATGGTTTATAGGTGCATCTGATTAATATAGATAAGACTATGTCAACGGGTTGAACAAACGGATTTTGTGTATGGCTTGCATGAAGAGGGCATGCACATTGCTGCATAATATTTCTAGAAACTTTTTGAGTGAATACATTTAGATGAGCGCATAATTTCTAATCATAGCTATATGATTTTCATCGTTGAAAATAATTGGCAAAAAGTTCACGGGCGAAACTAATTCCAGTGTTCTACTTGCACATGATTTACTTGTGTGAATACATAGAGACATGGTGTGATCTTATCATTCGAACATAAAAAATGATATGGACAATTTGAAGGGCTAAAAAAGATGATGTGGATGCTTGCATGTAGAGATAGTAAATAATTAATGAATGTTAGTGGGATGACATGGACAATTGATTGGCTAAAAGAGCAAGTGATGTGGATAACTTGCATGTGGAGATAGAAAAATATTAATTGCACCTAGTGGGGTTTTGATTTATAAGAAGTATAGATGAATCAAGAACTCTATAGTGATAATTAAGAAGTGCTTGGCTACACTGTGTACTTCCCTTTTTTATGTGGTGTACTTGGAAGATAACAAATTGTTTCAGGGGATGTCCGAACAAAGTTTTGTTATTACCCACCAAGAGGTGTGGAAGCATTCACTGATTAATGATTTTCACAAAAGGAACTGCAACAGACTAACTAAAGTTGCTTCTTTATGGATGCACATTGAAACAACAGCATATTGCCGAACTCGGCGTATATGTCGAGGATGGATAGAAGCAACCATTGGATCCGTCTGAACGAGGTCAAGGACCAGTTAGCAATAGTTCACCCACTTCGGTAGAGTTGCATATGGTAATATAAGCACTGCAGACGCTTAAGAATTTTGTAGAACAACTTGATCGGGTTGTACTAAAGGGATTCTTGCATAACGGCTTAAGTACTTAGCACCATCTTCTATCTGAGACGTTCAATAGCCAATTATACATTGGATTTATGCAGGGCCTAATGAAATTCTTATGGGAAGTATGGTGGCATCATCATGTTAGTCGTTATGCTACCAAAGAGTTAGCACAGCCATATGCAGTAAAGAATAAAGAAGGAGCTCCATCCAAAGTCTCAAGCTCAAAGACATGGTGTGATGATACGAACATACATAAAAGATACAGGGGAATGTCAGTGTGTCACCACACTACGAGACCATTTCTAAAACGTTAGTTGCACTAAATAAAAATACATTAAGCAATACCTTATTTGCAGCATCACTCAGTTTTTTCGCTGGCATACTTGGCAAAAAGGTATAGGATGGCATCAGATAGCTGCGTTTTTTACGATCCTTGCACTCCATAAACCTGAATTTCAGTGAGGTTCAAGATGTGTGCTTCAAGTATACACATAAAATGGGGGAAGAGGTAGGATCCTACAGGGATCTGTGTACTTACCACGCAAGAGGACTTGCAGTGCGGTTTATTAGGAGAGCTTTGGAGTACATGGGATTTTCTTTGAGTTCAGCTCTGCTAATACCTTGCACATGTGCCACACCTCTCTCTCCTAATTTCATAGCTCTTGATGCTATCTCATGCCATGTCTTGGAATTGTCCAGAACAACAGGTACTATTCTTGAGATGTGATCTATATCATACAATGATTCCATTGCGCAAGAACTTCCTTCCCATCTAGAAAATACTTTCTTTAGAGAACTAAGACCTTAACAGTCAGAAGTCAACATAAAAAATTAAAAATAGATGTGGTTAACAAGAAAAAACCTTTGCGTTGAAGTTGCATTGCTTGAATGGTGGGTCCCTTTTGTATTATGTACTGAGCTTAGGCACATTCTTGATGGCATAACAAATATTCTGCAAAGCAATTAAATGGTTATTTTCCGTACAAAATAGTTATAACTTTTATCCATACCTGACTTTAAGCAAATATGTTTACATAAATTTACTCCTTAAGTCGAAGCATAGGCCTTTTGCCCTTATGGCATTACTCTTACCTTCAAAACTGTGTTAATAGTTGCAATTTTGAGTTAACTGATTAAAAAGTTTATGACAATGGAACTACTGGCGGTTGTCCGTGCACCTTCTCCGCCTCCTCGTCCATATATATTGGGAGTATTTTGCAGAGGTCGGGACGCTTCGCCTTCCTTTTCGAAACAAAAACATATGGGACTATTTAAGATCTTGGGAAAATCTATATATTCGTGAGGAGACCCCAAAACCTTTCCTCATCCACTGACTTCAAATTTGGAAACTCCACAAATAACTCTTATTTATGTTCAAGACAAAGTTCAGCTGAGAGCTGAGACAAAGCTGAGAACATGGAATGGAGGGCGGCCATGGTGTATTGACATGTTAGGGTAATCTAATTTGTTGAACCGTAGCAACAGTTGCAGCGTAATAGAAACATTGGGTGGGCCAGTTAGTGGAGAGTGGGATGTACGTGGGCTCTTTGTTGCATGCTCCGCCACTGCGTCACATCGCATGGGTACTTAGCTATCGTACTGTAGAGATGCATGAACTATCACAAAGATAACACCATTAGCACTACCCAAGCTACATAATGTACATTGAGTCCATTTGCCAAAGGTTTCGGATATGGCCATGTCCATGGGATATTCCTGATAAAATAAAGGTAAATAACTCCTGCTTGCATTGACCACCAGAAAATATTGATTTCTTAGGGAACTGAAATCTATTTTTTAGTTACACAATAATCCCAGTTGTATGTAGAATGTGGTACTAGCTTGGTATCCAGCATTAACATGATAATAGCTTCTAAATGGCCAGTGAACATGATGCGAGGATTCCATAAGTAGTACAAACCCTACGAACGATGCAAAAATCTTTGAGCAAGCCCTCTCTCCACCTCTAATTGCACTTACTAGGCTACTACTTCCTCAATCCCTCATCAATGCTTCCCCTCATTCTTTCCCCTATCGTCTCTGGTTGTGACTGAAATATTTGACGTCGGAATTTAGCAGTTCCAACAGGATTACTATCTGAAATCACTAATCAGCGCATGTGACAAACACCTAATGCTCGACAACATGATATATAACAGTAATAATCCTAGAATGCACCATGTCTTCGGTATGCATCGGTGGAGTAGGGTACCTGCCGAGGAAGAGGGCCTCCTCGAGGGCGCAGCGGAGGCTGGACTCCTGGTGCCCAAGGCCGGCGCAGGAGCCGCAGTGCTTGCCTGGGCAGTCGACACGGCCGCCCCAGTACAAGTACCTGTCTCCGCTATCGGCGCCGGATCTCCAGGAACTCGACAGTGAGGAGGAGGTCCGGGACGAAGAGGAGAAGAGGCACAGGACGGCCAGTGCCGCCGCCGCCGCGAACGCGATCATGAGAGTCCTCGCCGGCGGGAGCGGCGGCAGCCTCGGCTTGCGACCGCCGCCCGCCGCGGTTCGGGGGAGGACCGCCATTGAAATTGAAGGATCAGTGTGAAGGGCAGTGGACTGGGCGGCGGAGTCGAGCAGAGGAAAAGAATCTGAACAGGTAAACGAGTACTTATAGGTTGCGGATGGACTTTAGACGTCAAAGGGGATGTAGCTCAGATGGTAGAGCGCTCGCTTAGCATGCGAGAGGTACGGGGATCGATACCCCGCATCTCCATTATTTTTTTGCCCAGTCTGGAGCACCAGTGCACCACCACCTCCCCGCTTGGTGCCGGCGAGATCCAGGCCGGAGCTGCAGAGCTACCGCCGTTACTAGGCGCGCTCTATCTTCGTCATAGCTAGAGGATTGCTCACCTTCCCCTTGCAGACTTCAGTTATTTTTATGGCAATTTGCAAGTGCACATGAGTTGTTTGTCAATTTGGTATGCCTAACCTTCGAATCTGTGTGCCCCTGATTTCATTGAAACCACAGTCGGACAGAGTTATTAGAGCTCCCAGGCTAACATAGAGTATGCAAAAGCCAGGTTTTTCACCCTCCCAAAGGGGAACAGAACAAAACTACCAGCCCTAAAGAGCAAACGAACAACTCCAACATAGCTGTAAGCCTGTAACTGCGACTAAAGCTAAGCATCAGAGAACTTCGTGATCAGCATTCTGCATATCTCAGCTTACTTTTCGTCGAACTCCTTAGAGAAAGGGCTGAAATCATCGTCAGTCTTCAGGTGGCTGTGTGCATCACTTTGATGCAGAGACCGGAGATCCGCACCCTAATTTCTAAAAGAATCACCGCCAAGCGATGCGCATCCCCTCCCTGCGCTTCTTGTTCAACAGCAGCGCGTTTCTTGCCAGCAGTTCTGAGACAGCAGCTTTGGAGAGTATTTTCCAATGCTAGAGATCCACCGCTACCCTTCTCTAGATGTCCTTCACTCCTGGCCACGGCATCCCCTGAAAACACATGTCATTACGCCATTTACATAAGGCCCAAACAAGAAACAACAGCAGTACAAACCACGTTCAGAGCAGTGTTCTTAGAGTTGCTTAACCACCATCTTGCAACAGATTCAAAGTCTGCTCCAACAGGAACACTAAACATTTCAAAGATAACCGGCCAAACTAATTTAGCAACAAAACAATGAAACAAAAGATGATGGCAAGTTTCAAGCTCAGAACAGAATAAACAAGTGGCATCACTAACTGTTCTGCAATAAATTTCTAATTTAGAGATCAACATACATGAAATTGGTAGAAAATGACCATGGGCACAATCCATGCAAAAAACTTGCATGGCATGGAGTTACAGGGTACAAAGTTACACATTACAGACCGCCAAACACCCGGCTGCCACAGCCCACAGAAGAATAAATCCTACTCCTCGCTAATATCCTCTCCTATTTTAGCCAGCATTCCTAGTCCAAATTCTTCCCTAACTTTCCTAATGATTACGCTGTTGCTTTCCTGTTTCGTTTCCAATTTCCTTTCATTTCTTTCTAGCCAAAGGTGCCGATAGCAGGCAATCGCCAGGGTGGCCAATTCTAGCTTCTTCTCCCTCGGCCGACACCCAACAATACCCTAGGCTGTGCCACCAATCTCTCAGGCTGCTATCTTGCAAAGGTATGAACCTGCTAAACCCTCTGTAAACAAAGACTTGAAACCAGATTGATCTCGCAGTGGGGCACCGAGTCATCAGGTGATCCATGGTTTCAGGCAGGCAGGCAGCTGATACTGTGATACACAGCAAGCAAATCTAAGGTCCTGGGAAGTGGGAACCCCTTTCTACTCAGTCTGTCTCCAGTCCAGCATCTATTGCGAAGAGCCAACCACAAAAACATTTTTTTGACTTAAGTGGCGCCCAGATGCTCCACAGGATATCCGCAAAGCATTGTAGGCTGAACGAGCAGTGTAGCAACCATTGGCGGTGAGCTTCCAAGTAAATTTATCAGCCTCAGCCGACAGAGTTGGCACTGAGTTTGCGGCCTGCCAAAGATCGATGAATTGTAGTACTGTACAATGGCAGGGACCGAGCTCCATCGATTTTGCTGATCCAGCAGTTATCAATAAGTGCTTGCGCAACAGTCATACGTAGAGCGTTAGCACTTAGCAGGTTTTTAAAACTGAATTAGGTCTGGTTTGTCGTCTAACTTTCTCATAAATTTCATCCTCTCTCATATAGTTCATTAGTTCGTTGGATCGTTCAGGAGGTGAATAAAAAAACATGAAGAGGGGCATCCTGGTGTACACGAATTGTCTTCTGTTCATCGGGTGCGTTGTACTGGTTGGACCATGTAAGCATATCATCCTATAACCATATTGTATTCTTTTGTTCTAGTAATAAATTAATGCTGACAGTTAGATGAGATGGGTATATAGTTGCAGAGTAACGAACAAATGCTAATTTTGCATTTGTAATAGGTCGCCCTGAGGCTCGAAGAAGCTACGTAGAAGGCGATGCCAACACAAGTGTGCATGCTACTGCCTACTGCTCTTGGTTCATTGTTAGTTGAGAGCAAGGTCGCGCTGAAGTTTTGTGTCGCGAGGGACTGTAACTGTAAGACCAAGGGTGAAAGCATGAGCTTCAAACCGTGCATCTGCTGCCTCACTAAGACTGAAATTCCGTGTTGGCATTCGCGAGACAAGTGCATGGCAAATTGCCCAGCCTGCAATCCCAACTGCTAGCAAGGGAATCTTAACAAATTTATGAGGCCATGACTTGTCTTTTACAGCATTATATTTTCCATGGCTATGGCCATGTGTAACTAACGTCCTCTTATTCAGGTAAGTTCTGAACTTTGGATCCCTGGAAAAAAAAGTTCTGAACTTGTGATTGGCCAGCGTCTATTTGTTGGCAATTTGTCCGTAACTTGCGCATGTATCCTGATCGATCCTGCGCCTGCCCAAGGTCGTTGGAGAGAGAGGACGATGGTAGGGGCGGGCACGAGGGTGAGCGGCCCCAAAGCGATGCTAGGAACTCACAACAATGCAACGGCGCGAAGGTGATCAGAATCAGCATATTCCTTCCATAAGGAATCAGTCCAAGTAGTTTTGATCGAACGGAGAGGTTCTAAAATGGCGACAGATCAGAACATACCTCTCGCAACATGCATACAACAAAGAACACAGACCGTATAATCTGTAGCCAGGGCAGCACAATACAGAGCAAGGTGTTTTTGAGGCAAAAGGAGCTACCCATGAAACCTTCCGTCCTTTCTCCTAACCTAATCTGTACATTCCTCTACACAGCACGAGCACAACATCAATACATGAGGAAAAATGTAGGCCTAACAAGAGAGCTCTTTTTATCTCCTACACCAGGGGAGGCTGTTAATCTTTGTACCAGTTTCATGCCAACCCGAGCCAGAGATTAGGCTTTTGGTACAGTGCCACGTGAAGAAACACCGTGCAGTAGCTTTATGAATCCTAGGAAGCTCAGCTTTCCATCAGAATGTCTGATCCAGTCTTGGAGAACAACATGAAGGGGTACCGAAGGGCCAAGTCCAAGTTCCTGAAATAAACCAGGCAAGGCCGTGAGCGATGCCCATTCTTTAACCACAATCAATTAGTGCTAGGGATCAAACTCTATACCGATGCAAGTTCTTCAATCACAATCGGTCGGTTACCCTCCTTATCAAACAATTCATACGCCTGCCGGGCATGCTGTTCCCAGGTGTCCAAACTTTCCATCTGGTAAACACTTACGGAACCAGCACAGAACTCCTCAAAATCCAGCTTTCTGTACTGAATATTGCAAATCTACCGCCATGAAGAAAAGGACCAGTTGTTACATCAGTCCAATAAATACATTAAAAAAGATATAAAAAGGGAAAGCGAAGAATTACTGTGTTAACAAAGTCGAGAATCCTAGAATCCTTCATTACGTATGTGGTGTTCTTTGTCAAAGCCTACAGGGTTTCATTTGCATTTAGTAACTGATAGCACAGAGTAATTTAGACTGAACATGGAAAAAACGAACTAACCGTCTTCAAATTTTGCAGGGTGATATATCCGCTCTTGTTTGGCCCTAGCAATTCAAACTGCTCTCTTAGGTAGAATAGTTGATCTGTCGTCAACGTCTTGGCAAGGGCCTGCACAATGCAAAGAGAGCCACTTAGCAAAACCAGTGTCAGGAAAAATATGGTATTCCAGCGTAAATGCACAGACAAAGGAAATGAGGGTTGGCAAGCAAACATCCACGTGCTGTTTCTAAGATCATGTTCCATATTAATTCTTGAATCCAACTAACTGTAGTAAGCGATGTATGCCAGTCGAGAGAATGTGCAGAGTACAATCATGTCCACATGCATTCAGGAAAACACAGAGCCAGCAACACATAATTATGTGAGGAAAGCCGAAAGAGTAATAAAAAATACGGAAATTTTGCTACATGATGCAGGTGAATAATTACCACTAAGACAAAAGAAAAGGGCAGCCCCGGTGCAGTAGCTCCCGCTTGCGCAGGGTCCGGGGAAGGGGAGCCTTGGCGCAGCGGTAAAAGCTGTTGCCTTGTGACCATGAGGTCACAAAAAGAAAATTAATATAATGGGCACTATTTATTCAAAAAATATAGAAGTGGATGTTTAATGCAAATGTTTCAATCAATCTGGGGCTACAAAGAGAATGATCATCAAGGTGCAAACCAGTATATGAACCAACCCTAATAAAATATTACCCTCAAAGCAGATTTCCGTAGAGAGGATGAGCTTATGTAAGCCCTCATAAGCCTGTAAATTATCATGTCTAAGGGAATCTTCACCTCTTCAGTGCCACGAATCCATGGATGACCTGTAATTGTAATTGTGTGGTCATGCAGCGTAATATGTAAGCTGAACAATAGTAGATCAAGAAACAAGTGGTACATACAGAGGGCTTGTGCGGCAGTTATCCTCTTGCGATAATCCTTATGAAGCAGCTTTTTCACAAAGTCTTTTGCTTCAGCAGAGAGGGTAGGCCATGGGGCTTCCTCGAAATTAGGTTCTGCTTTAAGGACAGCACGAAATATTCCTGATTCAGTTCGTGCCCAGAAAGGGCGGCTTCCACAGAGCAAGATATACGCAATTACTCCAATGCTCCACATATCTGCCTCGGTGCCATAAGATCGATGAAGCACTTCTGGAGCAACATAATATGCACTTCCAACAATGTCATTAAGTCTTTCATCTGCACAATATAATGATGGATTGATTATAATAATGAAATTGATGAGATAACAAAATAATGATGAATAAGGATCAAGAAAAGCCTATGAGAGCAACCTGGCTTTACAAAATCAGACAGACCAAAGTCTATGGCCTTCAAGTCAGAGCTCTCATCCTTTGAGGTGAAAAGAAAGTTCTACATAATTGAAGTAAATATGTAAGCACAAATTACCATAATCGTAAAAAACAATTGTACTTTTGCTTAGACAACGGTAGTAGCATTTGAACTAAGAATCCACAAAATTAGCAAAACAAAGACGAGTAAAAACAAGGCATGAAGAGGAACTCTTGCGTTCAGCTCACAGGAACCATGGTAATACTCCACCAGCTATAAATATAGTGGAGGTGTACACACAAAAGGTGGCAAATACATAACCTATATTGAGGGGTGGGACAATTAAATTGCCACAAGGAATGAAGAAATGCAATGTAACAGATTATTTTGGCTGCAAGGGGTGTTCTTATGGTCATGTGTGGCTAACTGGCTATGTCGGTTGGTTTGGACATGGTCACAACTCAACGAGGTATGCAAGGGGTATGCATACAACTGAGTAACTCAAGAAAATTAAAATGGGGTTAAGAAAGAGAAGCTTTTAAACATAATCACAAATTTCAGGATTTGACCTCACCTCTGGTTTCAGATCCCGATGAACAACACCCTGAAGGTGGCAAAATGAAGCAACACTTAAAATTTGGCGCATAACAATCTTTGCATCCTCTTCAGAATATTTCCCGCCTCTGCAAAGAAAAACTAGCCAGTTATCTTACACATACTCTTATAGTTAATGAAGGGAATTTTCTAAATTATTCTGACTAGGAAATGATATATCCTGCACTTACCTAGCCAAAATCTTGTCCAGCAGCTCACCTCCTTTGCACAACCTGAATCCGGAAAACAGAATTCAAATAAGTCCAGTATAATCAAGTGGAGGAAGTACTCAGGAATTGAAAGATCATTTTGCAATTTTTTTGTACTAAATGCATAGCTATGTCAGATCCTACAAAAACTGCGTCGATAATATAATATTCTCAAGAACAGGTTTAATTGCACTAGATTACAAATATTGACAGCAGTCGAGATTCAAAAGTTTATTAAATTGACAAAGATAATCATGAGAATCAATGTTACAATCCCCAAAAATATGATTAATAAGAAAGCTTAATAGGAAATCATTTAAAGTGAAGCAAGTTTGTTATTTACAGATCTAAAATGTGTTCTGTCTACAAAGGCATCTAAAGCGGATAAGAGTATGGTTAGCATCCACCAAGCAGACCTACGCTTCTTCACTGACCTGGATAACTGGATGATGCAACACTCATTTGTCAATAGAAGTATAGAACAATCCACTCTCCGAACATGCTAATGCCACAACTTACTTATTACAAAAAGGCAGAACTGGCATCCTGATTGTGGATGTGCTGATTAAGCACGAACAGACCTCTACCTTATTACCAAGGACGCCTCCTTACTTTTACAATTTCCTTCACGGTCTGGCTTACTTTGACATTTTTCCTTACATATAAGGATGCTTTAATAGGATTTCCTCTTGGATTGCCAGATATGTTTTCCAGTGCTTTTCTACATAGAATTAGCCAAATCTGCAGTACTGGTTTCTTTCATAGCTTTGGAAAAGAAAATATAAACCTTCTTGGTAGGTCACAGAATTTTATCACATTCAAGTTTTCTGTGACACGTGTTTCTGTTCCCTTATTTTGAACTGCTTGCTGACCAGTAGCTTCATTTTTGCCGCATTTCTTTTTTTCTATAAATTCAATACATTATGGTCCAGCGAAATCAGTGCTCGTAGGGTTTGGTGAGCAATAAAATATAACCAAATATTAGTAAGGTAAATTATAGAATCGGCAATTAATGTGGGACGACCTAGGTAAGTACTAGCATGAAGATGGTCGAACGGCACTGTTAGACTAGTTTTTATTGTTGTGTATTTTCCTCATTGTATAAGGGGTTTTCTGCATATTCACCACACACGTACATGTATATTTACCAGCCCTTGGTATCATGGAAATACCATATTAAGTTTCATGCCCAACCAGTAGAACTAGAACCAAAGTCCGAACTGATGGAGAAGGTTGGGCAATCCACATATACTTCAACAGTTCAACATCCCTCTCACTGACTGAATGAGGCCTAACGTGATAGAAAGTGGGCAAGCACATTAAGTTCCATGCACCAACAGTAGAACAGAAAGTCCAAACTATGGAGAGAAGGTGGGCGATCCACATATACTTTAACACCCCTTCTCAAGTCAGATCAAGCTTACACGTGACGGAAAGAGGGATTTTCTTGAATTACGGAAACCGAGACTTGAACCCAAGACCTCTGCTCGGATACCATATTAACTTTCATGCACCAACCAGTAGAACCAAAAATCTGAACTGATGGAGAAGGTTGGGCAATCCATAGTTATTTTAACAGCCACATCGTAGGAGATTCAAGAGTCGAACATAGATTAGGGAGGAGACAATAACTTTAACAAACTATCCTCTTATCGTTTGATTGATATTTGACAAATGTGGCGTGCCTTATATAATCAGGCTTACTTGACAGCAAGTAATAATTAATAGGATACTAATCCGATCTATAACTCAAATGTTCATCTCTTTCATATTGAAATAACTCCCCTATGTATTTAAATAACATTCTTTTTTTTTTGGATATTGCTCAATGCTACGTGGACATGACATTATGTGTGCCTTAACATAAAACAAAAGGTAAAAAGGCTCATATTGTTACTTGGCACAGTAATTCCCTAAAATTAATTTATAAAAAAATTAGAATGCTTAACTACTTTGGTGTAGAATACTTAATTATAACTTTAAGTAGATCAGTACAGTATGGTAATTGGTGAATGGAACACTTGAACTTACTCCATAACTATATATACATTCTCTTCATCCTCACAAGAGTCATAAAATTGCACTAGGTTGTTGTGGCCTGTCAAAGAACTCAATATTCTCACTTCTCTCCTGACATCTTCAATAGCAATGGCAGTGGTCATCTGTCCAAAGAAGTTGCTTGAGTGTTAATGTACTTAACTGAAATTTCAATGGACCAATATAACAGGTCATAACGAAACAGTGGACAGATAATCCATCTTTTACACTCATATAGAAGTTACAACATGTACAGATTTAATAGCCAATTTCAGTACAATTAATTAACTTGACTATCCAATTATAAGATAAAGACAGTACAACTTGTCAAATACTTGTACACAAAGGACCGTCAGCCATAAGAAATACTTAAATAGATAGTAGTACTATTAATTAATAATATATATAGTCCTCTCTCTTATCTGCATCAGGGGCAAATCAGTCCAACCGTGTCAAAAAATAGCACCAAATCCCACGGCTTGGTATTCGTGCCAAACCTATTACACCCTATATCTAGGAAGGGACTAATATATACATGGGATTACAGGTCCCTGTTCACTTCGGATATGAAATTTTCTCACAACAACCTGCAGCCTTAAAAGCATCCCTATTTTAATACATGATGGTATTTAAAATTTAGTAGACAATTTCATAGTCAACCTGAAGGGGTGTTCTTTTCTCCCAACCCTAGCCGCCGCCAGAAGGAGGCTCCCGGGAGATCCAATCTGCCCCCAACTACACCGGCCAAGCGGCCGGTCCCTGCCCTCACCGTCGTCTCTCCGGCGACGGGAGGGGTGGGGATCACGGCGCTTCGGCTCCGGTTGTAGTTGAGGTTGGCATAGTTTTCCTTGAGGCGCTGCTTCCATGGAGGAGACGGCGTCGCGTCAAGAATTGGCCTGTGCTTTTCCCTCTCGGTGTTGCTCTTTCCGGCGGCGTCGAGGGGCAGATGGCCCGGTCATCTCGCCGATCTCTGGATCTGGTGAGTTTAGGGTCTGGCGGTCTGCGTTCGGCACTCTCGTGGGTGGCGGTTGCGTTGGCTGTTGCGGTTGTGTTTGGTGTCAAGCAGTTGGGTGCGTGGATGACTGCAGGCGGCGGCGTTCTTCTTCTTCGACTGCGTCGGATGAAGATGACGGCGTCGGGATTTGGTGACCACGGGGAAGATCCCCGGCCGACGTGCCACAAAGTCTCGGTCTCGTCGCTTGCGACGATCCGGTTCATCGGCTCAGAAAGCATCTTTGTATGCGATGGTGCTCTCCCTGATCTTGGGTTGGTGGCTGCTCGCCTCTTTTTCCGGCGCTGCCATGGTGACGGCGGAGGATATTGGTGGACGACGGTTCGGCAAGGCACAATATTCTTCAAGGATGGAATTGTATTTCTATTTCTTGTAGGGTTTTTTGTGCAATTTTGCTTGACAAGCGTGTTTATGTCATTTCGTGATCATTTGTGTACTCTCTGTAATAGGTTTGTCTAATGGAATAAATGGTTACATTCAAAAAAAAAAATACCCGACCTGGTTTTTCCCGAAGAGATAGAGATCTACGCGGCACATTTTGAAATAAAACAAGAAAGTGATGCAAGTTATAAGAAACAACTGTCCAGAGCTTTACATTGTCCAGTAGAGAGCAAGAAAGACAACATCACGACAATACATGAACTACAGTTGCCAGAAAAATAAGAGGTCCCGTGCTGGCATTAGTGCTCACAATACAGAAACTACACCACAATAAACAATAAGGTGGTGAAACTATTTACTAAATACAACAAATATATAAATTGCAAATACGCACTAATTAATATATTTTGAAGTTCCCTTTTTATGTATCAATTCATGAATATCCTGGAGGCAAACCAGTCAAAGCAAAGAATCACAGCAGGTCAACAACATGATTGCATGACCGCACAAGTGTACAACTGTGAAAATATGGGACTAAATTAATTGGGAGAATCCAACATTCCTGACATCCTAAAATTGATGATTAACACAGACACATGGACATGGAATATGAGTATCTGTCAGACAATTCCCCCTGGAATAAACAATATGATGATGATTGACTTCGAAAGGCAAGACAACAGAATTCATTAAATATTTCTCCATAATATAATAGGAAGGCCCATAATTGATTAGCAGTTTTGAAAGATGGCCGAATATTTTCGATAGCATTAAAGAGTTAGAATTATGCTGCACCACGACTAGGATAATACAGGACTGGAATTGCACCACAAGTAATAGTGACAAATTTACCATCATGTTTTCTAGTCAACAACCAATGAAACATGAGATAAAAAGATGAGCACCAACTGGACTGGGAGAGTCAGTTACACAAATTAGATCACATATTTCAGCATATCAGTAAAGCTTCGCTGGAGCAACATGTCCCCTCACCCTGCTAAACATTCAGTGAGCACCCCTATGAACTCTTATGCATAATAACAGATACTCCCTCCGTTTGGAAAAGAATGTCTTACATATATCCAAATTTGGATGTATGTGTACACTAAAACATATCTACATACATCCGAATCTAGACAAATCCAAGGCATCCTTTTCCGGCGAACGGAGGGAGTACCATACATGAACAAATTGCTCATAAATAAAAGTATGAAATGTGCCTCTTTCATGATTCCTCTAACTCCTAATAGTTGCAGAAATGACAATATTGACGAATTCCGCCAAGTCTAAACAATGCAGGAGCGGATTTGAAAAGAATACTCGAAACCTAGGCAATGCAACCAAGTTAAGAAGAGAACCTTAGCCTTGGGGATGACCTTGACGGCGACTTCCTGGCCCTTGAGCTCGCCCTTGGTGGCCTTGGCGGCGCAGGTGTACCCGAAGTGGCCGCGCCCCACCTCCCTGCCGATCTCGTACTTGGCGGAGAAGTGCGTGGAGAAGCCGAAGCTCTTGTCCAGCAGCATCCCCGGCTCGCCGGCCTCGGGAATGGACGCCCCGTTCGGCTTGACCGAGCCGTGGCGCCGCGCCAGGAGCGCACGGATGTGCTTCGCCGGCGACGGCGGCGGGAATGCCCGCCTGAAACCACCCCGCGCCGGCGTCGTCGCCACGCTCGAGTTCGCTGGCGATCCCTTGTAGCTGGACGGCGGGAGCGGGCTCGGCATGTAGAACGGGAACTTGGGCTGCTTTGGCGTACCGGGCTTCGCCGCCGGGGCTGCTGGCGATGCGGCTCCGCCGCTGACCGCGACAGGGGTTGCCGCGCCGTTACCAACATGGGATTTCTCCGCCGCCGTCGGCTCCGTGGCCGTGGCCGTGGCCGACTTGCCATGGCAGAGTCCCATGGAGCCACCGGATCAAGAACCGGGGGATTCGAGCTCAGGAACCCCCCAAATTTTGCGGAACTCGGCGGAGATTGTGCAAGAAACACGAGGACGAAGACTGGTCAAAGGACACAAGAATTCGTTACCGCGTCTGGAATTCCTCGCCGGACACAGTACGAAACTCTCTCCTCTTTCGTCGTCAAGAACAGCAATCGAGCTAGGTGGAGCCCCCCGAAATCAAGAACAGGGAAAACAAATCCCAAAAAAAGAAAGAGAAGCCTGGACCAAGAAACGAAGCTGAGAATTCAGCTCCCTACGAAGATGCCAAGAAGAGGAACAAGAAACCGAATCCGTACTTTTCTTGAACGGACCGAGCTCAGGCGCAAGGGCAGGTGGATGCGTGCATGGATCAACCAAGAGGGAGGGTGGGAGGACGAACCGAGGCGATTAAAGAGTCCGGTGAGTGTGAATGTGAATGTGAGGGCAGTGGGAGGGAGGAAAAGGAAAGCATCCCCTTCGCTCGCTTGGGTTGCTTTCCGTTGCTCTCTCCTCCTCTAGCTGCTCTCTCTGTATCTTTTCTGCTTTCTTTTTGCAGCCTTTCTTTCCCTTTGTGAAGCTCGCACTGTAGCGTAGAGAGGGGGACGGCACGCTGGCAGCCTGGCACTGGTGGATTTTGACTGTTTCTGTGTTCATGTTGCTCATCTCGTTCTTGTCACCAAGGTTTTAGTTACCAGTCCGGAAATTCGGACCGCCCGATAACCGGATATCCCGGGCACCCCGGGAAATGGTCGTTCTGGGCAAAAAATCCTGAAAATTTTAAATTTTAACAAAAACCCTCAGAAAATGGTCAAATCGGAATCAAATTGTTTTGGATTTTTGAATTTTGATTTTCAAATTCGTCCGGTAATTAGTCGGGATTTTCCGGTTACCGCACCCTCGGGATTTTTTTCTACCAGGAACCAAAACCTTGCTTTTCACTAGCCTCCTTTCTTGCTTGGCCAGTAGATCTAAACAAATACTGGTAGATTTTATTTCTGGACTATGATAACTTGAGGCAATTCGGATCGAATGCTCCTCTGGCCAGACAAAGGAGCGTGGCTGCTCCCAATAGATTATTTCCAAATGTCTTTTGAAATATGAATACAAACAAACCGATGAATTTTCATTGAAATTTGAAGGACATTTGACAAACGTATTTAACAAACTTATACGAAATTTAAACTAAACCCTACATCTAGCGGCGCTTTCGGCTCCGGCATGGAGAATTTGGATGATGATGGTTCGCCGCCCACGTCGGTCCCCGTCGTCGGAAGTGTCGTCGGAGGTGTCGACGGCGGCTTTGAGTAACATGCATCCCTCTAAAGAAACTTGCGTGCCTCTGGGTCGGCCCATGCCAGAGTTGTGGTGCGGTTTGATCTAGTGGCAGCAGAGGGAATCCTCGACCTGCATTCCCTCCCACTCCGGTTGGCTCTGGCCAGTCATCGTCATTGTCCTCATCTTGCGTCGCCTCCTCCGGTGTCGGTGCTAGTGGTAAGGGAAGCTCGTCGTCGTCAGAGCGGGCCAGCTCGTCGTCCGATGCGAACCACTCCCTAGGTGGCGACTGCATGCCGGCAGGGAGGAAGAAGCAGTCGCGGCGCGCCTCGTACTCCTGGTCCACCACGGCATGTTAGTACGGCGCCGAGATGGAGTAGAAGAAGCCAACCTGCTGCGTCCACGACATGTCCCTCCACTCCGCATGATGTAGTCGATGCACGCTTGCCCGCTGAGCCGCGGCGCCACCAGCATGTTGATGATGTTCTTCACCCACCCGTCCGGTATCTGACAGGCGGCCTCCTCGACCGCCATCACAGTTGGAGGCACGCGAGAGGAGATGGCCTCGCCGGGTGCATACGACGGCAGAGAGTATGCCGGAGGTGGTGGCGCTCGAGAAGAGCCGGCCTGCTCGGGACGACACTCGAAGAAGGCCCGCTCCTCTCGCAGCATCACGGCGAGCCAACTGCCACTCCTCGTGCAGGAGGTGGCATTGCTCCAGACGCTCGTGGCGTTGCTCCTTGGTCAGGCCGCGTTCGCGGCGAGCCGCATGGTCCGCGGACAGTGTAGCGCGGCGGCCAAGTTCGGCAGCCCACTCCTCGTCGCTCATTGATCTTCCCGTCATATTGCGGCGGCCATGCATGGTAGGGCCTGATAGGAGAGGAGAGTTGAGTTTGTGGGGAGAGGAGAGACGCACCGCGCATAGTTTTAAAGCTGGCGGGGGAACAGAGGAGTGTGACGCCGCATTAACACGCCATGCATTGACGCCGACGACGCGTGTTAGCCACGTGGATGATCGTGTCTCGGACAAACTAAGTATCGTGACACAAAGGGATAGGATATGTATGTTAAGGTTCAAGCGATGTTTATTCGTGGATGCACATGGATTATCCGGCAGTCCAGCCACCGCTGATAGTGATTGATCAGAGAACGGGTCTCGATCATGTCTGTAGTATTCCCGAACCGTTAGGGTAACACACTTAAGGGTTTGACGACGCTAGAAGATCGTTTTGGATTTGTCGGAATTACCGAAGAATAGAGAAGAGAAAACATGAAGGGTTTCGAGAATGTCCGAAGATGTTCAGAGTGATCCGGAAGGGTTCCGGAGTCACGGAAATGGACCGGAAAATGTTCCGGAGTACCGGGAGATTAAATAATATGTTAATATGTTAATTAAATAAATAAATTTATTAATTTAATAATGATTAAATTTGGATTTAATGGTGCAGCCCACCTAATGGGTGTTCTTCGGAAGGAAGAAGGCCTATATAGGCCTAGCCGCACCAAGGGAGGCTTGGAGGGGTGCATGGGCCTTCTTGGCCGCACCAAATGGGGCCCAGCCGCACCCCCCATGGCTGCTCTCTATTTAGTCCCACATTGCCTAGCTAATTGGCATGGTACACCCAATTCTCCTATATAAAGGGTGGCATAGGAGGGATTTATTCATAGGATTATTTCCAGAAAACTGGGAGGTGACTCCCACCTCCTGCGCCTCCTCCTAGGCCACCTCCTCTCTCTCTTGCGTGGCCCCAAGTTAGGGATGTGCTCGTGAGAGGTATTTTCTCTGCGGCACGCCGTCGTGCTGCAGAAATTCCAGTCCAGAAGATCTACTTCCGCAACTTCGGCTGGATCGGAGAATCGGGAGTCATTGTCAAGCACCGTATGTGTGCAAGCCCTTCGAGGTGCCATACTTGTGGCACTTGTCGCGAGGATCGTCGTAATCTTGAGGTCATCACCGACACGCCAAGTTCTACACGACCTTGAGGTCGGCTACGTTGTCTTCCTCAGCAGCGCTTGTGCGGGAGCGTAATCCCCGTGTTTCGGTCTACAAGGGTATGTCACCGAAACCTTCTTCGTTACTTACATGTCTCATAGATAGATGCTGGCTAGTTTATTGGTTATCGTCGGTAGGAAATTTTTTGTTAGAGTCAGCTGTTGGCTATACTATTGAAATTGCTCTAAACGGTGGATAGATGGTGTGCGCAAACGGTACGAAAGCATCTCCACATCCCGATACATGTTTGGCACACACGAAAAGAGTACTCCTCACGAAATAGTGTCCGCTATTGGGGCGCCCTAACAAATCCTACCCTGGCTGCCCTGAGCGGCGCCTCACAAATGGCCTGCCATATTCTTCTTTCGGCCTTTTTAACGTTTAAAACTACTTTTGTAAATTAATACAGCACATAATTAATAAGAACACACAAATAGCCACCAAAATAATGGTTGACACACATACATATTGCCGGCGGAAAAAAGTTAGGTATAAACACCTCGGCGTCGCGGCCGCCATCGGGAGGCATCTAGTCGAACATTTGGCAATCGTCCTCAGTGGCTGCTGTCGTGTCTCATTGCACGGACACCGGGAGTATAGGATACCCCTTTTTAGGTTCGGCACGGGGCGCGAAGGAGGCTGAGAATCGTCTTCTTGGGCGGAGTCTAGATCAAGCTCTCCTCTCCACGATCAAAGCATGCAACCAAAGGGACACAAGGAGCTACCCAGGTTCAGGCCGCCCGGAGGCTAAAAGCCCTACTCCTGCATGTCTGGATTGATGAGTTCTTCATAGTGTGGCTTACAATGGAACCTCCCGGACAGGGTACCCGGAAGGGTTTTGGCCCGAGGTAGAAGAAGGACAGATCCTGACCCGGAGGAGATCACCTTCCTCTCTACCTCCGCAGCCCTAGTCTAGTCTTGCTCTGGTTCTAGCTTGTGCTCGTCCTTGCTCTATCTTGTTCCTCTCCCTCCGTGCCTTGGTCCTCCTTTTATAGGCTAAGGGGTTGCCACAGGGTCACGTGAGGGGCATGAGGGACCTTCGGGGTGAAGGACCCTCCTCATCTAGTTTAGGGGGAGACGTGGCCTCTCCTCAGCCTAGCGTCTCCTCTGGGTTAGGTGGGAGCGTCCGCCTTGGGGTGGACAGGAGCTGACACCACCACGGGACGTGCTTCCCGCCCGCGCTGCCTTCGCCTTGCTTCCCAAGTCTTCCGTGGTGAGGTGGAGTGCTTATCCACAGGACGTAGGAGTACCCGAGAGGGAGCCTGGCCTCCTGCCGGGAACTCGGGCTCTCGGGTCCTTCCTGGCCTTCTTGCTTGATTCGGGGACCCGGAAGGTCCCCAGGACCGGAGCCCTTAGTCGCGTAGGCCATGCGTGTCTTGACGGTGAACCCGCCAGCTTGACTTGAGTCTTGGTCTTGTCCATCTTCATCTTGGGCCCACATGGGGTGGACCCACTTTGGCAGTTCTAGGGGAACCCCATGTTCCACTGTTGCGACAGTAGCCCCCGGGCATGGTCCCGGCGGCTCTTGCTCCAGCTGCCGGGGCCATGGCCTAAAGATAGGTCAAAGTGGGTCCCGGGTACCTGGTCTTCTCAGCTTCGCTTCACTGATGGCCTTGAAGGTCTTGGAATGAGAACTCTCGTTTTTTGGAAAACGCGCTCCCAGCTGCCAGCAGCCGAGGAGTAGCAGAGGCGAGGTGGGCAGGAGGCCTCCAGGCCATAGAACTCGCAGCCGCCACTTCTCGCCTTCTCCGCTCCTCTTCTTCCTTTGTCCCTCGTCCCGCAGAACAATGTCCGGCGAAGCAGAGAGGGCCTTGTCCGATGTGTCGACGGCGGAGTCCGTCTTTCGAGGAGCGGGGAGGCACCCCGAAGCTGGAGCCCGAGCCACTGCGGCGAGTTGCGTCCCCTCTTCTGCTGCCCAGAATGTTGCTCGCTGGCGGCCGTCTCTGGGTTGCCCGAAGAGGCAAGGCGGCAGTGGAGGGTCCTGTGGCATCCTGAAGGAAAGGACTGCCGGTATTCCGGAGCTGTCCTTGGTTGTGGCTGAACTCGAGGCCATTGAGCAGGTTCACTGCTTGCTCTTCTCCATGATTCCGCCTTTTCTTCTTGGATGACCTTGATCTTGATCTGGACTTTTGCAGGCCGAGAGTCAGTCCGTAGGCGAACTGGCGGACGGAATCTTCCGTCTCTTTGGCCCTGGAGCGCCCTGGTCGGCAGAAGGGGTCGAGCTCTTCGACGCGCCTGACAAGATTCTGCACGCGTGTCATCTTTTCACCCAGGCGTCCCCGGGAGAAAAGAGTGCACCCGGCAGGCAATAAAACAGAAAGACAGAGCTGCACAGCCAGGAGCCCTGAGCTGGCCTTAGTAGCATAGGCTAGATATGTATCCAGGAAAAGCTTCGACTGAATGTAATCCAGAATTGTAAACTCAGAATGTAAGTTCAGATGAATGCAATCCTAGGGCTCAACTCCCGGGGTCATTTCCCAAACCTCCCTTTGCACTAACGCGCCGTCAAGTTTTCTGAGGAGATCTCTTAGGTGACAAGTGCTCTGACCGCCCGCACCGTAGCAGCACCCCTAAGAGCACTATGCCTTCCGGGAGTCCACTCCACAGCCACGGGTACTAGGCCAGAAGGGAAATCTGACCGTTCGCCGGGGAGGACGCATTACCCCCGCAAAGGTTCTCATCAACTGTCAAGCATGCGCAGGTTGGTGGTATATTGACTCCGAGCGAGATATTATGCCTAGAATGCCAGATGCACATGCAAAGACTTAGCTGGTTTTTGCCGTGCCTTGATCTACTCTGTCCTTCCCGGGTATCCAGCTCCTGAGCCGCTCTTCAGCATCCATTCCTGTCCCGGGAGAGGCGCTACACACAACACACTTTCAGTAGGAAAAGAATGGACCCTCCCTTACATGTCGTGAAAGTGTTTCATCCGGAGCAACCCGCAAGCAAAGTTGAATGTGCATTTCTGTGTTTAGGTTCTTTAAAACACAGCACTGCCCGTTCCACTTCTTACCGCGGCAGTACGGCACGATCAGGTGGCAGCGCCTACTGATAGGCTGCTCGCGCTCGACCTGTCAGCCACCGGCACCATGTCAGCCCCCTGCTTGGGGGTTGTTACGGATAACACACTTCACGACAACAAGAGAGGCTCACGGAATTGAAAAACTTATCTTTTATTCCTTGGCGACGATTCTTACACCCTTATACAGAACACTAGCCCCTTGGGCGTGCTTAGTTGACTCGAACTATCTGCGATTCATGTTCGTATTCAGGGGTAGAATTTCCGGAGATTCTCGATGTTCCAGGCGTTGCCCTCCGGCCTGCCTTTCTCGTCCTCCAGATAAACAGCTCCGGGTCTCAGGGTATGCGTCACCCGATAAGGTCCTTCCCACTTGGAGGACAGCTTGTTCATGTTATCAAGCTTCTGCTTCTTGCGGAGAACCAGGTCTCCGGGTTCCAGTACCCGTGAACGGATATGGCGATCATGATAGCGGCGGAGCCCTTGCTGGTATCGAGCAGATCGTAAGGAAGCTCGGCACCGCACCTCTTCCAGGAAGTTGATGTCATCAATCCTCCTCTCAGCTTGTGCGTCTTCATCATAGGCAAGTACCCGGGGGGATCCATGCCTGAGCTCTGTTGGCAAGACGGCTTCTGCTCCATAGACAAGGAAGAATGGTGTTTCTTGAGTGGCTCTGCTTGGTGTGGTTCTGAGGGACCACAAGACACTTGGTAGATGCTCAATCCAGTTCTTGCCCTTGTCTTCTAACTTGTCAAAGGCCTTGGTCTTCAAACCCTTTAGGACCTCCGCATTGGCTCGCTCCACTTGCCCATTGCACCTTGGGTAGGACACCGAGGCAAAACACACCTTGATTCCCAGCTCTTCACAGAAGTTGAGGAAGGATCGGCTTGTGAACTGAGAGCCATTGTCCGTTATGATTCTGTTGGGTACTCCGAAGCGGTACACGATCCCTTCAATGAACTTGATGGCTGCTTGAGCTGTCTGTCTTGGTACTGGCATCACTTCCACCCACTTTGTGAACTTGTCGATGGCCACGAAAAGGTATTCATGGCCCCCGACAGACTTCGGTATCTTTCCCACGATGTCCAGCCCCCAGACCGCGAACGGCCAGGAGATTGGAATTGGCTGCAGAGCTTGCGCCGGCTGATGTATGTTCTTCGCATAGTATTGGCAGGCTTCACAGGTCTTGACTAGCTGCTCCGCATCACTGAGGACTGTTGGCCAGTAGAACCCGTGACGAAAACTTTACCCGCCAGTGATCTTGATGCCACATGACTTGAACATGTGCCTTCGTGGATGTCCCGTAGCAGTACTTGGCCTTGTTCTTGAGGGATGCAGCGGAGCTTGACTCCGTTGTCCCGTCGCCGGTAGAGCTCGCCGTCGATCATGACGTAGAGCTTGGCTTGACGAGCCACCCGCTCGGCGTCGTGATCGTCCTCCGGGAGGGCGTGCTCCATGATGTACTTGACGATGTCCCGGGCCCAGGGTGGGTGGGCTCCTTCCACCGGTAGCACCATCCGACGGAAAGAAAGCATAGCTTCCTCCGCTGGAGGGGCTGCCGGGTCTTGAGCTTCTGGGCTGGCTACCCGTGTTGTCGAGGTAGAAGGGTCGCCAGCCCCCGGCGCAGATCTTGTCGCGAGCCTCTCGGGCGGGATCGAAGGTCGCCTGAGGACCTCGATGTAGATCCCGGGAGGCACTGGTTCTTGCTTGGACGCCACCTGCGATAGCTCATCCGCGGCCGTGTTTTCTCCCCGTGGGACGTACACAGCCCGGAAGTTGTCGAAGCGCCGCTGCAGCTTCCAGACCTCTTCAACGTATGGTGCCATCTGAGGGCACGCGTACTCCTTGTTCACTTGTTTGATGACTAGCTGAGAGTCACCCTTGACGACGATCTTGTTGATGCCGAGGCCGATGGCAGCACGAAGTCCTGCGAGCAGGCCCTCGTACTCCGCCGTGTTGTTGGAGATGTTCCCTTGGTAGTGCATCTGGACGACGTACTTCAGCCGGTCCCCGGTTGGTGAGGTTAGGACAACCCCAGCACCTCCTTTCCCCTTGGTGTAGGAGCCGTCGAAGTGCATGATCCAGGCGCTAGGATCTTCCTTCCCGGGGAGGCAGGTTTCCTCTTCCGGGTCGTCGAACGCCGTCTCGGTCCACTCGGCCGTGAAATCCGCCAGCGCCTGACTCTTGATGTTGTCCGTGTGCTCGAACTTGAGACCGAAACCTTGAAGCTCCATGGCCCACCATGATATGCGACCAGTGGCAAGTGGGTTCTCCAGGGGGCTTCTTAGGTTGTACTTGGACACCACCGTGATGGGATGGCTTTGGAAGTACGGCCTCATCTTGCGGGAGGCAATGAGGATTGCCAGCAGCAGCTTCTGCATCATGGGGTACCGCTCCCGGGCGTCGCGCAGCACTGCGCTGACGAAGTAGACCGGGTGCTGCACCTTGCGGGTCGCCGAGTCCTGAGAGGGCTCGGCTTCCCCTCGTCGATGTCTTGGGGTGGGGACGATGTAGCCCCCGGCGAAGTCTCGTCGGAGGGAGATTCTCCATTCCCGACGGGATCCGCGTCGCTGGTGAAGTTGCAGTGACGCCAGGATCATGAGACCCCTGGTCACCCGGCAGCCTTTTCTTGCACGGTTGCCCCGGAAGAGAGTTCCCGGGTCGCTTGCCCTTGATCTTGCTTGACTTCTTCGGAGGAGCGTCACGCTCTACCACGAGCACAGCGCTGATCACCTGGTTGGTGGCAGCAATGTACAGTAGTAGGGGCTCCTTCTCTTCTGGTGCCACGAGGATTGGTGGCGAGGCGAGGTAGCGCTTAAGGGACTGCAGGGCTTCCTCGGCCTCGGAGGTCCACTCCACGGGGCCTGACTTCTTGAGCAGCCTGAAGAACGGTAAGGCCCGCTCCCCAAGCCTTGAGATGAAGCGCCCGAGTGCAGTGATGCACCCGTTGAGGCGCTGTACGTCCTTGACCCGCCGGGGCGCCTCCATGCGCTCGATTGCCTTGATTTTGTCCGGATTCGCCTCGATCCCTCGGTGAGAGACCAGGAAACCCAGCAGCTTGCCGGAGGGGACCCCGAACACGCACTTGTCGGGGTTGAGCTTGAAGTTGACCCGGCGGAGGTTCTCGAAGGTCTCGTGCAGGTCTTGGATGAGGGAGTCCTTGTACCGGGTCTTGACCACGATGTCGTCGATGTACGCTTCGACGTTGCGGCCCAGCTGCGACCCAAGGCATGCTTGCATTGCGCGCTGGAAGGTAGCGCCGGCGTTTCGGAGGCCAAAAGGCATCCGGGTGTAGCAGTAGCAGCCCTTGGGAGTGATGAAGGCCGTCTTCTCTTGGTCCTCGAGTGACATCATGATCTGGTGGTACCCGGAAAAGGCATCCAGAAACACAGCAGCTCGCACCCGGCCGTGGAATCCACGATCATGTCGATCCGCGGCAGGGGGAAAGGGTCCTTGGGACAGGCCTTATTCAGGTCTGTGAAGTCGATGCAGAGTCTCCACTTGAAGGTCATGGGTTTCGGTACCACCACGGGGTTGGCCACCCAGCTTGGGTGGGGAACCGACCGGATGACACCAGCTTCTATCAACTTGTCCACCTCGGCGATGATGAATTCCAGCTTTTCCTTGCTTTGGTTCCGGAGAACCTGCTTCACGGGGCGAGCCCCCGGATTGACCGCCAATTTGTGCTCGATCACCTCCCTTGGTACGCCGGGTAAACCTGATGCCTCCCACGCGAAGACGTCAGAGTTTTCCCGAAGGAAGGCGACGAGCGCGCTTTCCTATTTGTCGGTGAGGCGGGCGCCGATGGTGATGGAGCGAACTCCGTCACTGGTTAGCGCCACCTTCTTGGTCAGCTGCGGATCGCCATGGAATGGCGCCTTCTTGGGTGGAGTAGATGTGGAGCCCCCGGGGTGCCCTTCGCCCCCGGGGAGAGCCCCATCATCATCCTCCTGTACACCTTGAGGGATGTCCGCCGTGGTTGCCACCGTCTGGTTCAGCTGGTGAACGCAGTAGATAGCATCGTCGATGTCGGCCTGACCTTGATCACGCCCCACGGCGCCGGAATCTTCAGCATGTTGTAGGCGAAGTGGGAGACGGCCATGAACTTGGCCAGAGCAGGTCTGCCAAGTATGCCGTTGTACGGTAGCGGAGTGTCGGCGATGTCGAAGACGATTTCCTCGGTGCGGAAGTTCTTGGAGTCGCCGAAGGTGACCGGAAGGGTGATCTTCCCGAGGGGTCGAGTAACACTTCCGTTCACGCCTTGGAACACCCCAGTGTCTTGTAGGCGAGACAGGGGGATTTGAAGGACAGCCAGGACCTTCGCCGTCAGCAGTTGAGGCTGGAGCCTCCGTCGACCAGCATCTTGGTGACCTTGTAGTTGTGGATGACGGGCGACACGATCAGCGGCAGGGTCCCGACCCCGGCAGTGTTTGCAGGGTGGTCTTCTGGGTCGAAGGTGATGACTTGGCTAGACCAGTCCAGGGGCTTGGACGGAGCAGAAGCAACCGCGTTCAGCTCCCGGACAAGTCTCTTGCAGGCGCCGTTGGAGGGAGGCAGAGAAGACCCTCCGTGGATGCACCCGACAACTCCCGTGACTTCTTGATACTTGCCGCCGTTGCCTCCTTGGGGAGCCGGAGCTTCCCCGTTGCCGACGTGGGCGGCCTCCGGAGTGTTGTACCCGCGACCACCTTGACCGCCGCGTCCTCCTCCGCGGCCCCCGCGGCCACCGCCTCGGTACCATCCACGGCCGCCTCCGCCTTGGCGACCCGTGGGACAGTCACGAGCGATGTGCCCGGCAGTGCCGCAGTTGTAGCAACCGTCTTGACTGACCCCATCAGCTCGGCGTTGCTCCCGGACGGCGAGGTTCTTGAGCATGCGGCAGTCCTTGAGCAAGTGGTTGCCTTCTGGATGGATGTGGCACCAGGGATCACCTTCACCTTCTTCCTCGGAAGTCGGCGCGGGCTTGGTCTTCTTCGGAAGAGGCTCGGTGACGAAGATCCGCTTGTCGGGTCCAGGGTCCCGCTTCTTGTTCTTAGCTGGAGCGGCCTTGTCCTCGGGTTCATCCTCCCCGGGGAACTTGGCTCCTTCTTCAGCTCGAGCGCACCGGTCTGCAAGCTCCCAGAGCTTACGAGCAGACTCGACGCGATGGATGCTCAGCTTCTCGCGCATCTTGGGGTTGCGGACGTTGGCGTGGAAGGACTGGATCACCAACTCCTCCTTGATGCACGGGATGGTGTTCATCTTCTGGGTGAAGCGCTGGATGAACTTGCGGAGAGTTTCACCCGGCAACTGCTTGAAGTCGTGGAGATCACTGGGAGCCCCCGGGCGCTCGTACCCGCCTTGGAAAGCCCCCAGAAACTGCTCCTTCAGTGCCCGCCAGGAACGGATGGAGCACTTGGGAAGGTTGAGAAGCCAAGTCTGGGCATCTCCCTTCAGGGCCAACGGGAACCAGTTGGCCATCATGACCTCGTCGGCCCCGGCAACCATCGCAGCAAGAGAGTAGATCTGCAGAAAGTCCCGGGGGTTCGTGGTGCCGTCGTAGCGGAGAACGTCGATCTTGAATTTCTTGGGCCAGTTGAAGTGGCGGAACTCGGGAGCGAGGGCGAGGCAGCCTTCGGCGAGGTCGATGCCCCGATCTTCCCGGCGGTGACGTTCTCGGCGACGCTCGATGCGGGTGCGCATATCCTCGTTCTGACGGCTGTTGAGCTCGTCACGAAGATCTGGGTTGCGCGAGGTAGACGACCCGATGGAGATGGCCTCGCCGTGATCGCGGTTTAGCCGATCAGCCATCGGTGGCGCGGTGCGAGGAGGCGCCGTCTTGGCTTGACGTTCACCACGAGGCTGGCCTCGCGGATCACGTGTTTTGTCTTGTGCTGCTCCGGGTTGTCGACGGTGGGAGCTTGAGTGGGTTCGACCCACGGACCACCATCGGCGAAGTCGAGGAGCCTCTCGACGCGAGTCCTCCATTCTTGGTAGACCTTGGGGTCGCCGCTGCTTGGAGGGAACTGCATCAGTGCCTTGGCAGCGACTAGAGCATCATGGCGAGCTTGCACGTCCGAAGGCGAGTGCGCGGAGGTCTTGCTCTTGGATGCTCGTGGATCCCCGCTGGGGCGAACGCCGTGGTTCCCTCCTCCAGCGGTGGGCTCCTTGCCGGTGCCGTTGCAGACGCTCTTCTCCCCTGAGCGAGGAGGAGGCATGGTGGTGCCCTTTGGAGCCGCCGCTCCGCCAGGGCCGTTGTCCTTGTCGCGACCGTCCACTTCGTCCGGCGCCACCCTCTCCATGGGAGGCGGGGACGGAGAGGCGCTCCGCCGTGCGCCAGCAGCACGACGTTCAGCTGAAGCTTGGGTGCGTGAGGGAGAGACCGGCTTGGACGCCGCAGGATCTCCCTTCTTCCTTGGAGGCATGCTTGACGAAGAACTTGCCGATGAACTTGATGAAGATGAATCCAGCACTTGCGCCCCCTACCTGGCGCGCCAGATGTCGTGTCTCGTTGCACGGACACCGGGAGTATAGGATACCCCCTTTTAGGTTCGGCACGGGGCGCGAAGGAGGCTGAGAATCGTCTTCTTGGGCGGAGTCTAGATCAAGCTCTCCTCTCCACGATCAAAGCATGCAACCAAAGGGACACAAGGAGCTACCCAGGTTCAGGCCGCCCGGAGGCTAAAAGCCCTACTCCTGCATGTCTGGATTGATGAGTTCTTCATAGTGTGGCTTACAATGGAACCTCCCGGACAGGGTACCCGGAAGGGTTTTGGCCGAGGTAGAAGAAGGACAGATCCTGACCCGGAGGAGATCACCTTCCTCTCTACCTCGCAGCCCTAGTCTAGTCTTGCTCTGGTTCTAGCTTGTTCGTCCTTGCTCTTGTCCTCTCCCTCCCGTGCCTTGGTCCTCCTTTTATAGGCTAAGGGGTTGCCACAGGGTCACGTGAGGGGCATGAGGGACCTTCGGGGTGAAGGACCCTCCTCATCTAGTTTAGGGGGAGACGTGGCCTCTCCTCAGCCTAGCGTCTCCTCTGGGTTAGGTGGGAGCGTCCGCCTTGGGGTGGACAGGAGCTGACACCACCACGGGACGTGCTTCCCACCCGCGCTGCCTTCGCCTTGCTTCCCAAGTCTTCCGTGGTGAGGTGGAGTGCTTATCCACAGGACGTAGGAGTACCCGAGAGGGAGCCTGGCCTCCTGCCGGGAACTCGGGCTCTCGGGTCCTTCCTGGCCTTCTTGCTTGATTCGGGGACCCGGAAGGTCCCCAGGACCGGAGCCCTTAGTCGCGTAGGCCATGCGTGTCTTGACGGTGAACCCGCCAGCTTGACTTGAGTCTTGGTCTTGTCCATCTTCATCTTGGGCCCACATGGGGTGGACCCACTTTGGCAGTTCTAGGGGAACCCCATGTTCCACTATTGCGACAGCTGCTTCTGTGAAGAGCGTGTTGATGGCGCACGTCCTCGCCGCCGGAAACTACTCGTGTGTCGCGCCATGTTCACAGTGCTTGGAGACACCATACTACTCGAAGTTTGGTTCTGATTCTTGCACTGTTTTTCGCCGGATAATTGGGTCGTGGAGATAAGGGATTTATTTGTCTAACTTGCATCTAAATCATGAAGTGGGAAATTGAATCTAAAGAGCCGATACAATATTTGATCAAAACCGGGTGTCACGTCTCCGGAGATCTCCCCGGAGGCGCGCAATGTGGAAGTGTGAGAAACCATAGGATTGTCGTCATGAGGCTAACCGTTATGATACTATGTAGAAATTATAAATCGCTTTCATCCCCAAAGATTTCGGTCAGAGCTGGCACGTCCAGCTAACACGTGTCCAGTCCAGCTAGAACGCGAAAGCTGACAGTATCGGAGACCCACCCCTTGTTTAAGTTAGAATGAGTCCCCAAGAATATTGTTGTTGTATTGATCTGACCCTTGTGGGATATATAGATAGTGTATAAGACTTGGGAGGTAAGAAGACAATAGGTTTGGAGTACAAGATGATCCCTAATTTCAATTCCTAGTTGGACACATATTTTAATTTTAGGGTTAATTGGATAAATGTCACTACAATTCATGCCAAATAGAGAAACGCCACTACAATTTCCAAGTTTTGAAAAATGGCACTCCAATTTTTGAATACATCTACAGATGCCACGTAAGTCATTTTAGCTCACTTTTGGTCACAGAATTGTTCATCAAGTTTTCTTCATTTGTGACCAAAAGTTGGAAATTGCAGCAAAAATTTGTCAAAAAACAGTCAATTTTAACCAGAAGTGAACAAAAATGGCGGCAGGGGCATATGTAGATGTATTCAAAAATTAGAGTGGCGTTTTTCAAAAATTGAAAATTACAGTGGTATTTTTCGATTTGGCATGAATTGCAGTTGCATTTATCTAATTAACTCCAAATTTCAACACAAACAAATTTCATTTAGATGTTCCGAACAAAATAGAGCGTCTTGTAAAAGCGGCGATGATAAAGTTTAGTGGGCCGAAGGGTATTTTTGCATGCTACTCCAAAAATTTAGAGGTCGTGCAGATATAGTACATTTGCTATACTTTTTTAGGACCCAGCTGATACGTCCCAAACGTATCTACTTTTCCGAACACTTTTGCTATTGTTTTTCCTCTAATTTGTGTGATTTGAATGCAACTAACACGGACTAACGCTGTTTTCAGCAGAATTGCCTTGGTGTCTCGTTTTTATGCAGAAAGTCAAAGTTTTAGGAAAATTCCAGAAAAAATCCAGAAATTCTATTTTTCCAGAAGACCCACGGAGCCAGAAGACGAAGCGAGGAGGGTGCACAGGGGCACCACACGCACCCAGGGCGCGGGTGGGCCCTTGCCGCGCCCAGGGGTGGTGTGGCCACCCTGTGTGGCCCCTGACGCTCCCCTTTGGACTACTTAAAGCCTCTGACCTAAAAACTTCGGGGAATCGACGCTTTTTCCAAAAAACTTCCAGAGCTCCGCCGCCATCAAAAACCCTATTTCGGGGATCAGAAACTCCGTTCTGGCACCCTGCCGGGACGGGGAATTGGAGGAGATCATCGCCATCATCATCACCGCCACCTCTCCATCGACCATCCATGACTCCCCCATCCATGTGTGAGTAATTCCCCGCTGTAGGCTGAGGGGATGGTAGGGATTGGATGAGATCATTCATGTAATAGCTGTGAGATTTGTTAGGGCATGGTGCCTAGTATCCATCGGTAGTGCTTATTGTCATTGTTGCAACTTATTATGCTTAATGCTTATCACTTAGGGCCCGAGTGTCATGATCTCAGATCTGAACATGTTATTGAATCATGATGATAATTATTGTTTTGGATCATATCTATAAGTTGTATACACACGTCACTGTCCGGAACCCGAGGCCCCAAAGTGACAGAAATTGGGATAACTGGAGGGGATGGTTGCGACGTGAGGATCACATGTGTTCACGGAGTGTTAATGCTTTGCTCCGGTGCTTTATTAAAAGGAGCACCTTAATTACCAGTAGTTTCCCTTGAGGCCCCGCTGCAAACGGGCTGGTAGGATAAAAGATGTTGTGCAAGTTTCTCATTGCGAGCACGTACGACTAAATACGGAACACATGCCTATGATTGATTATTACTTGGATACCTTATATTTATCTGCAATTGCCCTATGTATGACTATTTCATGAATTATCTTATCCATGCAACGCCCGTTCATCCATCCCTATGTCTACAGTATTTTAATCCTGCTGCCTACTGCAATTATTACTGTTGTCTTTATTTTACTGCTGCTATTATTTCACTACTGCTACTGTCATAAAACCGTTGCTAACTGATAAACTGTGTCGAGCAAGTCTACTTCCAGGTGCAGCTGAACTGACAAATCATTTGTCAAGGCTTATAAATATTCTTTGGCTCCCCTTGTGTCGAATCAACAAATTTGGGTTTTACTTCCCTCGAAGACTGTTGCGATCCCCTATACTTGTGGGTTATCAAGACTATTTTCTGGCGCCGTTGCCGGGGAGCATAGCTCTATTTATAAGCTCACCAGGGAGTCATACTGCTCGCTGCAATTCATTCACCATGGGTAAACCTCGTGATGATAAGGTTCGCATATTGCCATCCACTACAAGGAGAGGTACAACTCTGAACACTTCTGCTGCTCTTGATTCATCATCTGTTATAAGTCAACTTGTCACACCACCACATGCACATGCTTCACGTGCTGCTACTTCTGCTGAATCTGAGAATGTTTCTGATGAATTTGATGATGCTTCTACTGTGCTTGATGATAGAGGTTCACTAGGTCCTTTTCTAGATGCTACAATTGCTAAATCTAAACAACTTGAAAATACTGAAACACCTAATGAAACTCCTGTTACACCTGCTTATTCACCTGAAACGAGAGAAACTACTAGTGATGATCTTGAGGAAACTTATGTTGAACTTGATGATGACTTTATTGATGAATGCACGAATTGTGATACCTCTAAAGATGTTAATGCTATTAAAAATCTTCTTCAAAGACATGCTGTCAACTATAAACTTTCTGAAAGGACACGGATGTCGCCTAGAGGGGGGGGGGGGTGAATAGGCGATTTAAAATTCTTTGCGGTTTAGGCTTGAATAAATGCGGAATAAAACTAGCGTTTAATTTATCAAGCACGAAACCTAAACAAGCTAGGTTAACCTATGTGCACCAACAACTTATGCTAAACAAGATAAGCAAATATGTGATAGCAAGATATATTACTTCAAGCTCGATGGCTATCACAAAGTAAATAGCATAAGTAAGAAGCTCGGGTATAGAAATACCGAGGCACTTGGAGACGATGATTTATCCCGAAGTTCACTTCCCAATGGAAGCTACGTCTCCGTTGGAGCGGTGCGGAGTCACAAAGTGATCCTCGAATAGCCGTCAAATGGCACACCGTAATCTGCTTCGTGCCTCCACCAATGCGGAGTGCCACGAACCACTATGGGACACTTGAGGGTGGTCACCGAACCCGTACAAGGATGAGGCACACTCCACAACTTAATTGGAGGCTCTCACCGAATTCCCACGGCTCCCAAAGCCACAAGAATCACAAGGTTGGGGCGCGACTCCACAACTTAATTGGAGGCTCCCAACTATCCCGCGAGCCACCAAAACTCCGAGATCAACAAGGACCGTCTAGGGCACCCCAAGTACCCAAGAGGACAAGCTCTAGGGCACCCCAAGTACCCAAGAGTAACAAGCTTCTCAACTTCGATTTCCACGTATCACCGTGGAGAACTCAAACCGATGCAACCGATGCAATGAAGGCAAGACCACTAGAGGTGGTCAAATCCTTCACTCCCAAATCCCACCAAAAGCAACTAATGCTTGTGGGGGGAGAAGAGAGGAATAACAAGGAAGAACTCAACAAATGGAACTCCAAGATCTAGATCCAAAGGCTTCCCCTCACTTAGAGGAGAGATGGATTGGTGGAACAATGGATCTAGATCTCCTCTCTCTTTTCCCACTAAATGGAGGCAAGAATCATGGAGGGATAGAGAGTTAGCAAAGCTCAAGAAGGTTCAACAATGGAGGAAAAACGAGCTTCAAGAGATGGGGAACCATTGGGGAAGAAACCCCCTTAAATAGGTCCCCTGAAAAAGTGACCGTTGGAGGGGCACGGGAGCCCGGCCTGGGGGCCAGCCTAGGCTGGCCTGGGGGCTGGCCACCCAGCAGAGCCGGCCAGCCTGGGGGCCGGCCTAGGCTGGCCTGGGGGCTGGCCACCCAGCAGAGCCGGCCAGCCTAGGGGCCGGCCTAGGCTGGTCTGGGGGCTGGCCACCCAGCTGCCAAAAATGAAACACCCACAACTTTTTCATCCGGACTCCGATTTCGATGATCTTGGGCTCGTTGGAATCACCACAACGAGCACGACAAGATGATGCAGGAAAACATCATAGTCCAACAAGGGAGTATAAAACCAAATGTAGAAAGGTGAAACCTCTCTATAGAAGATGAACCGGGAGAAACTCCAAAACCGAAAACGCAACAAGTTTTTCATACGAAATCCGTTTTCGGAGAACTTGAGCTTGTTATGAAGGTCAAAACAAGCTCCAAAACCCCATAGAGAGATAACCAAATAAGAACCAAGAAAGATGATGAAGGCAAGTATGCAAAGGTTTGAGCTCTCTCCAACTGATAGGCTAAAGCTCAATCGAGAGCCCCTCTTGATAGTACGGTATCTATCCTATAACCCGGTCTCCCAACTAGTACCACGAGACCGGTAAAATAGAAACCCTATCATACCTTTGCCTTGCGCATTCCACTTGAGCTAGATGACGTCGATCTTGATCTCTTCAAGTGGACCACCTTTCTTGATTGCGCTTCGCTTGGTGAAGACCCAAACATTGCTCCCCCATACTCCACTATGGAGAGCCTCTCTTAGGCACATCTTCATATGAACATTATCTCTAAATGGGTGGCAAGCTTCAAGCCTAGGATTTCTTCGAGATGCTCCTCTTGAACTTGCGCTTGTATCTTTTCTTCTCTTTTCAATAGATGAAGTCTTGAAGATAACCATGAATGATCACATAATTCTTTTCTTCAAGACATACTTGCAATATGCTCCACTCGATGATCTTGATGCCAAATACTTCATTATATCAATATATTCATGGCATCAACCTTGAATCCAACATATGGAGTTCAAGCATGGTCTATGGACAAACACTACAAGTAAAACTCAATGCAACCATTAGTCCATAGGGATTGTCATTAATTACCAAAACCACACATGGGGGCGCCATGCCCTTTCAATCTCCCCCATTTTGGTAATTGATGACAATCTCTTTTACAAGGGTTTATATAATGAATTAAGCAACTATGCAAATCAACGAGCATAGATGCATGAGCATGAAAGGTAAATGCTTATGACCAAAAAAAAACATAACACCAAATTCCCTTAAACCCTATAAAACTTCTCCCCCATTGGCATCCATTTCCAAAATGGGCGAAAAAAAATCTTAGAAGGTCAATATAGTATGAGCTCCCCATAACGTGTGCATTTCTCAAAATATGAGTGAAATCAAATACACATATCCAATGACGAATAGTTGGGGAGAGTACAAACTATATTGAGGATCCAAAGATTGCAAAAGAATGATATGGAGAACTTTTTACAATTCTCCAAAGAAAAAGTAAGCAATCAAAAAGATCCAACTAACCAAATAAACACAAGAAATTATGATTTGAACAAAAGAGTGTTTTTAAAGGAAATAGAGGAGCTCCCCCAATATTTGTACACAATTTAGATTATTGTATTTGAATACAAGGTGTACAAACATGGAATCCTCACTCCTTCGGTAATCCTCTAAAACACAAAATCAAATGGATTCACAAGCTCAATAAGATGCAAAAGAAAAACAAAGCTTGTGTCATATCCCAAGGTGAAGATTATTGACTTGTAAAGACAAGCATGAGGTTAAGGATATTCACCAAGATGAGTGCACCAAGATGTGATAAAATAGGATATGCACTCATAAACCAAATTCTTTTCGGAGTCACACCAAAGAAAGAAAGGGAATAAAAGAGGTGACACCGAAGAATTAGGATCTCTAGTAAAGATGTAATTTCTCTCATGTATATAAGTTTCTAAGTGTAGAACAATCATGAGATATATATCCAAAAAGAAACATGTACACATAAAATTAGTTACTAAAGGAAAGAACAAGATATCCAAAATAAAGTCATATATTATACACATATGATAGTTGTGTAGGATCATAGCCCATAGCTCAATGATTTCATATTGTGTAATAATGAACTTCAAATTCAACCTCAACACAAGCATCACAAATATTACTAAGGGAAAAGGAGATAGTTGGGATGCATTGAGGAAATCAACAAGTATCATAAGAGCCGACTAGAATTTGCAATAGCTACAACAAAGGCAAATAAATACTTTTCATGCCATGATGCAACCTACACAAGGTTGGATGCTAGAAAAGTATGCATGAGGGTGAATACTTGTTACCGAGATGACATTGGGTTGATGTAGTAGATAAAATTTCATCAACCATCCTCGCTTGGCTCCAATAAGCATGTGGTGAAGATACTTTCATTGTAAATGAGACAAGCATCCAATGCATCTCCATTTACCTAAAACACATTCAAGTAAAATTGTTCCCAAACTAATTGGGTCCAAGTAGTTAGTCAAACTACAATACATAGAAGGAACTCCACATAAATATGTGCATATAGATATGAAATTGAATTTCATGCACATCTTAGCCGATTTAGGATTCCGTGGAGTTTCCCCTATATATTGGCACAAAGAAGGAAAGCATGCCATAAAATAAACATGGAGTAGATATGCATGCCTATGACCTTCAATAACCAAAGGGAGATACAATTTGGACAAAATATCAAGAAATCAAAGGAGGTCCAAATTATATCAAAGATCCAAATCAAAAATTGATTTAGAGAAGCCAATTGAAAGTAAAACAAACCAACATATGATTGATGACATACCAATTGGACAAAGATATCAAAATGAAAATAGGATACCAATTAATCAATAAATAAAGGGACTAGATATCAAATTCCCAAAGATAGATACCAATTGAGATTAACTCTCAAAAAGAGCGAGGTTCTAACAAATAAACCATCCCTCTACACTTTTCATGATGGCACAAAGTACCAAGCCGAAAAGGTTTGTCTACCATGAGACATGTCATCGGGATCAAGGACCAATGGAAAGGATCAAATACCAATAAAATATAAATAGTGTTTAAAAGGATACTTGATAGCTCTCCCAACAAAAGTGCATTATTTATGATCTTGTATTTGAATACACATTGCACACACATGGAATCATCGCTCTCAAATATCTATTCAAGCACTAGTCATATATCAAGAAAAAGCAATAAGATCCAATATAATGAAAATATAAGTTGTACTCAATATAGGATAGCTCACCCAAGAATAGTGCATTATCTATAAGTAACCTTTGAATGCAAGGTGCACAATGATGGGATCAATGCCTCTCCTACATCAAATAAAACACTAGGAAAGTTTGAGTAAAACTAAATGATCCACAAGAGGTAAGAAGACAATGGAGAAGACAATGGGAGTTAAAACAAATTAATTTTTGGCAAGAAATAAGGCAATAAAATCAAGAGCCAATATGAAGATGATCTACACATTTCACCACAATTATGACTATCAATTGTCATGGAGTATATGTAGAAATTTCTTAGTGGTGTATTGGATTGATATTCAAGATCATCTTCACAACCAATAAGCACATGGTGAAGGATAAGATTTAAGCACGATGCTTATGTAGATAAATGTTCTTGATAGCTTCAAATATTCACGCGATAATGCAAAGCAACTACAAAGAGTGCTTTGAAGCAATCGGTTTCCCAAAGAGATGTATGAGAACATATTAGAGGAAAACCCTACCAAGAACATTCATCACAAACAAGATCCAAAGTATGAGTAAGTAACAACATTTAAGCAAAAGGGAACTTGTTTGAGAAACATGCCACAAAGGAATAAGATAATTAACAATATCAATTCTAGGTGGCAATACCTCACATGTTCACATTGTCTAGGTTTGTAATATGCACATAGCTTATTACTCCCCCATAATGTGATAATCCATTTATTCTCCACAAGAGGCAAGTAAAAAACAACTGGAGATGATTAATGAATATTATAGAATTTGAATTTCTCATGAGCATGACATACCACATAGAGACTAGATAATATTGATATATCAACACTAAGTGGTATTCCTCATGTACACACATTTTTAGGATTGTGAAGAGCCAAGGAGCTCTCACTCCCAAAAATGGGATAGTCCATTAATCTCTCAAAAGAACCAATTAAGATATAAGCAAGTAGATTTAAAGGCTCAACATCACACTACATGGTGTGCAAACCAACATACACATACTTGATTGCTCAAGATAAGTAAGTAGAGAGCACACCATATACAAACACTAGCAAGGTACAAAACCAACCACATGCAAGGGTGCAAGCAACTTTCAATGTATGTATGATTTAAATACAAGTTACCGCAAGGAGAAACATTGGATATGAGATAGAACAATATAATCCAAATGACTTGGCTTGAGAGAATATAATTGATGAAGATCCCTTAATTCTTCATGATGTAGCCAAGTCTCCAATGCCCTCTCAACACCTATTGATCAAGTTTTAGCTTGTTGGTCCCCAACCAAGTTGGGTCCTAAGAGGTTAGTCACAATAGGCTTGGCAACCCAAATGGTTCTTTTCTTGACACCACTTTGAGTACCAACATATTTGGCAAACACATTGCCAACCTTATCCTTTCTAAGAGAATAAACATTATCAATTATGATAGGGTTGGATAAGGTACCACTAGTGCATGAAGAAGCAAAGTGACCCTTCTCACGGCATAAGTAGCAACATTTGCTTCCTCCTTTCTTCTTTGTTGAAATCTCAACTTGAGAAGGAATAGCTTGATTCTTCTTGGGAAAGGCCGTTCTTCAACTTGGGGAACTTTAGTTTGAACTTGAGGCATCTTCCCTTGTTGCTTCTCACTAAGAGACTTCTTCTTCAAAGGGCAAGATCTAACATGGTGCCCTTCAACCTTGCACTTGAAGTAAACAATCTTGGCCAAATTCTTGACTTGTTCATGGCCCTTCTTTTTCTTGTTATACTTGGACTTGTTCTTGTTATTGGAGTTGAATCCAAGTCCACTCTTGTCATTGGGGCGTCTTTGCACACTCAACATGTTGTCAAGTGTGGGCTTCCCAACATGACGCTTTTCCAAGTCTTTCTTCAAAGAAGTGACTTGGGCCTTGAGCTCTTTTAATTCCTCTACATTTAGTATCAACACAAACACTAGAGGAAGTCGAAGCTTCATTGTTAGAGCAACAAGGCATGGAAAGTAATTCATCACAAGATGTAGCAATATTATGAGTGGATGAATTACTAGGACTAGCACATGGCAATAAAGCATTTTGAGTAGAGGTTGTGCCATTGTCCACATGAGGTTCACAAGATGTTACCTTTAACACAATACCCTCATGAGCTAACTTTAGCTTATCATAGGAGACTAGAAGGTCCTCATGAGAGCTCGAGAGCTTCTCAGGGCTTTCTTCCAAATTCCCATATTTGCTAGATAGCAACTCAAGTTGAGCCCTTAGCTCAACATTCTCCGTCAATATGGATGCTTCACAAGAGATAGAGTTAGTAGCACAAGCATCATTATTAATAGCAATAGGAGATGGTAATTAGCAAGCTCTTTTGAGTGAGAAGCTTTAAGTTGCGCATGAGACTCGGTGAGTTTGATGAGCTCACCCTTAACGACCCTAGAGCCATTTTCTAGGTGCTCAAAATTCTCAAGGAGTTTGGCATGTGCATCTATAAGCTTACCATTTGTTACTTTGAAGTCATTAGCCACTTTAAGAGAACTATCATAGGATCCCTTTACTCTAGAAAGTTCGAGAGCATAAGTTTCCTCAAGCGACTCCTTGGTGGTTTGTTCTTCTTCAAGAGCTTCCTTGAGATCGGCGATCTCTTCCGCGTATTTATATTCGCGGATTTGCATTTTCTCAATTGTGTCTTCATGCTCATTAATAAGTTTATTGCTCTCAATAGCAATAGTCAAGATTTCTATGAATTTAGCATGAGCATCTTTATTCTTAGCAATAGCATGAAGAACCATTTTACCCTTCTCAATAAGGGAAGCATCATTATCATCTTCTTCATTATCAACATCATTCTCATTTTGAGATATATTGGGAGTCAAGGTAGAAATTACCGTTGATCCGCTTGCCATAAGGCAAAAGTGTAAAGTGGTTGATGATGATGAAGCAAAACTTGAAGCACCATTCAAGTCCATGTCTTGTTCCATGGAGTGTTCGGTTTCCTCTACATTGTTAGCCAAACAAATACTAGAGGAAATAGAAGTATTTTTATCAAGGGAACAAGACATAGAGAGCATATCATCACGAGGATTAGTCAAGCAATTTGTACCTGATATGCAAGGACTATCAACACAAGCATGTAGATCATTTTTTGTTCTAGATGCGTTTAAGTCCAAAGATAAATCATTGCAATAAGATAGAGGTGAAGTATCATCAACAATAAGCTTACTATCATTATTGCAATATCTATCACTACTCACCATTGCATTACTTTGTGGCTTGCCACATGTAGGTGAAGTAGAAGAAGTTGAGAACTCATCATAGCCGGAAGTGGAGGGACAACAATCATCTCCACAATTCTTGGACACATCATATTTATCTTGAAGCTTGGTCCAAAGCTCATGAGCATTCCGAAAAGGAGAGACCGACATAATAACGACATCGCTCAAAGCATTGAGATTCACATTAGAAGCTTGAGCATTTAGATAGGAATTATTCTCATCCAACAAAGATAATCTTTTGGGATTCCTTGGAGGAGAATAACCCCTATCTAGAATTCGCTCTATGTATGGGTCAATGACCCGAAGAATATTAAGAATGCGAATTTTCCAAACATCATAATTTGTGCCATCTAATATAAAAGAAGCATTGTGCACTAGTTCACTAGACGACATCTTTACTCTCCAGGCGGTGAAGCCAATAAGGAGAGAACCTGCTCTGATACCAATTGAAAGGACACGGATGTCGCCTAGAGGGGGGGTGAATAGGCGATTTAAAATTCTTTGCGGTTTAGGCTTGAATAAATGCGGAATAAAACTAGCGTTTAATTTATCAAGCACGAAACCTAAACAAGCTAGGTTAACCTATGTGCACCAACAACTTATGCTAAACAAGATAAGCAAATATGTGATAGCAAGATATATTACTTCAAGCTCGATGGCTATCACAAAGTAAATATCATAAGTAAGAAGCTCGGGTATAGAAATACCGAGGCACTTGGAGACGATGATTTATCCCGAAGTTCACTTCCCAATGGAAGCTACGTCTCCGTTGGAGCGGTGCGGAGTCACAAAGTGATCCTCGAATAGCCGTCAAATGGCACACCGTAATCTGCTTCGTGCCTCCACCAATGCGGAGTGCCACGAACCACTATGGGACACTTGAGGGTGGTCACCGAACCCGTACAAGGATGAGGCACACTCCACAACTTAATTGGAGGCTCTCACCGAATTCCCACGGCTCCCAAAGCCACAAGAATCACAAGGTTGGGGCGCGACTCCACAACTTAATTGGAGGCTCCCAACTATCCCGCGAGCCACCAAAACTCCGAGATCAACAAGGACCGTCTAGGGCACCCCAAGTACCCAAGAGGACAAGCTCTAGGGCACCCCAAGTACCCAAGAGTAACAAGCTTCTCAACTTCGATTTCCACGTATCACCGTGGAGAACTCAAACCGATGCAACCGATGCAATGAAGGCAAGACCACTAGAGGTGGTCAAATCCTTCACTCCCAAATCCCACCAAAAGCAACTAATGCTTGTGGGGGAGAAGAGAGGAATAACAAGGAAGAACTCAACAAATGGAACTCCAAGATCTAGATCCAAAGGCTTCCCCTCACTTAGAGGAGAGATGGATTGGTGAACAATGGATCTAGATCTCCTCTCTCTTTTCCCACTAAATGGAGGCAAGAATCATGGAGGATAGAGAGTTAGCAAAGCTCAAGAAGGTTCAACAATGGAGGAAAAACGAGCTTCAAGAGATGGGGAACCATTGGGGAAGAAACCCCCTTAAATAGGTCCCCTGAAAAAGTGACCGTTGGAGGGGCACGGGAGCCCGGCCTGGGGGCCAGCCTAGGCTGGCCTGGGGGCTGGCCACCCAGCAGAGCCGGCCAGCCTGGGGGCCGGCCTAGGCTGGCCTGGGGGCTGGCCACCCAGCAGAGCCGGCCAGCCTAGGGGCCGGCCTAGGCTGGTCTGGGGGCTGGCCACCCAGCTGCCAAAAATGAAACACCCACAACTTTTTCATCCGGACTCCGATTTCGATGATCTTGGGCTCGTTGGAATCACCACAACGAGCACGACAAGATGATGCAGGAAAACATCATAGTCCAACAAGGGAGTATAAAACCAAATGTAGAAAGGTGAAACCTCTCTATAGAAGATGAACCGGGAGAAACTCCAAAACCGAAAACGCAACAAGTTTTTCATACGAAATCCGTTTTCGGAGAACTTGAGCTTGTTATGAAGGTCACAACAAGCTCCAAAACCCCATAGAGAGATAACCAAATAAGAACCAAGAAAGATGATGAAGGCAAGTATGCAAAGGTTTGAGCTCTCTCCAACTGATACGCTAAAGCTCAATCGAGAGCCCCTCTTGATAGTACGGTATCTATCCTATAACCCGGTCTCCCAACTAGTACCACGAGACCGGTAAAATAGAAACCCTATCATACCTTTGCCTTGCGCATTCCACTTGAGCTAGATGACGTCGATCTTGATCTCTTCAAGTGGACCACCTTTCTTGATTGCGCTTCGCTTGGTGAAGACCCAAACATTGCTCCCCCATACTCCACTATGGGAGAGCCTCTCTTAGGCACATCTTCATATGAACATTATCTCTAAATGGGTGGCAAGCTTCAAGCCTAGGATTTCTTCGAGATGCTCCTCTTGAACTTGCGCTTGTATCTTTTCTTCTCTTTTCAATAGATGAAGTCTTGAAGATAACCATGAATGATCACATAATTCTTTTCTTCAAGACATACTTGCAATATGCTCCACTCGATGATCTTGATGCCAAATACTTCATTATATCAATATATTCATGGCATCAACCTTGAATCCAACATATGGAGTTCAAGCATGGTCTATGGACAAACACTACAAGTAAAACTCAATGCAACCATTAGTCCATAGGGATTGTCATTAATTACCAAAACCACACATGGGGGCGCCATGCCCTTTCAATCTCCCCCATTTTGGTAATTGATGACAATCTCTTTTACAAGGGTTTATATAATGAATTAAGCAACTATGCAAATCAACGAGCATAGATGCATGAGCATGAAAGGTAAATGCTTATGACCAAAAAAAACATAACACCAAATTCCCTTAAACCCTATAAAACTTCTCCCCCATTGGCATCCATTTCCAAAATGGGCGAAAAAAATCTTAGAAGGTCAATATAGTATGAGCTCCCCCATAAACGTGTGCATTTCTCAAAATATGAGTGAAATCAAATACACATATCCAATGACGAATAGTTGGGGAGAGCACAAACTATATTGAGGATCCAAAGATTGCAAAAGAATGATATGGAGAACTTTTTACAATTCTCCAAAGAAAAAGTAAGCAATCAAAAAGATCCAACTAACCAAATAAACACAAGATATTATGATTTGAACAAAAGAGTGTTTTTAAAGGAAATAGAGGAGCTCCCCAATATTTGTACACAATTTAGAATTATTGTATTTGAATACAAGGTGTACAAACATGGAATCCTCACTCCTTCGGTATCCTCTAAAACACAAAATCAAATGGATTCACAAGCTCAATAAGATGCAAAAGAAAAACAAAGCTTGTGTCATATCCCAAGGTGAAGATTATTGACTTGTAAAGACAAGCATGAGGTTAAGGATATTCACCAAGATGAGTGCACCAAGATGTGATAAAATAGGATATGCACTCATAAACCAAATTCTTTTCGGAGTCACACCAAAGAAAGAAAGGGAATAAAAGAGGTGACACCGAAGAATTAGGGTCTCTAGTAAAGATGTAATTTCTCTCATGTATATAAGTTTCTAAGTGTAGAACAATCATGAGATATATATCCAAAAAGAAACATGTACACATAAAATTAGTTACTAAAGGAAAGAACAAGATATCCAAAATAAAGTCATATATTATACACATATGATAGTTGTGTAGGATCATAGCCCATAGCTCAATGATTTCATATTGTGTAATAATGAACTTCAAATTCAACCTCAACACAAGCATCACAAATATTACTAAGGGAAAAGGAGATAGTTGGGATGCATTGAGGAAATCAACAAGTATCATAAGAGCCGACTAGAATTTGCAATAGCTACAACAAAGGCAAATAAATACTTTTCATGCCATGATGCAACCTACACAAGGTTGGATGCTAGAAAAGTATGCATGAGGGTGAATACTTGTTACCGAGATGACATTGGGTTGATGTAGTAGATAAAATTTCATCAACCATCCTCGCTTGGCTCCAATAAGCATGTGGTGAAGATACTTTCATTGTAAATGAGACAAGCATCCAATGCATCTCCATTTACCTAAAACACATTCAAGTAAAATTGTTCCCAAACTAATTGGGTCCAAGTAGTTAGTCAAACTACAATACATAGAAGGAACTCCACATAAATATGTGCATATAGATATGAAATTGAATTTCATGCACATCTTAGCCGATTTAGGATTCCGTGGAGTTTCCCCTATATATTGGCACAAAGAAGGAAAGCATGCCATAAAATAAACATGGAGTAGATATGCATGCCTATGACCTTCAATAACCAAAGGGAGATACAATTTGGACAAAATATCAAGAAATCAAAGGAGGTCCAAATTATATCAAAGATCCAAATCAAAAATTGATTTAGAGAAGCCAATTGAAAGTAAAACAAACCAACATATGATTGATGACATACCAATTGGACAAAGATATCAAAATGAAAATAGGATACCAATTAATCAATAAATAAAGGGACTAGATATCAAATTCCCAAAGATAGATACCAATTGAGATTAACTCTCAAAAAGAGCGAGGTTCTAACAAATAAACCATCCCTCTACACTTTTCATGATGGCACAAAGTACCAAGCCGAAAAGGTTTGTCTACCATGAGACATGTCATCGGGATCAAGGACCAATGGAAAGGATCAAATACCAATAAAATATAAATAGTGTTTAAAAGGATACTTGATAGCTCTCCCAACAAAAGTGCATTATTTATGATCTTGTATTTGAATACACATTGCACACACATGGAATCATCGCTCTCAAATATCTATTCAAGCACTAGTCATATATCAAGAAAAAGCAATAAGATCCAATATTAATGAAAATATAAGTTGTACTCAATATAGGATAGCTCACCCAAGAATAGTGCATTATCTATAAGTAACCTTTGAATGCAAGGTGCACAATGATGGGATCAATGCCTCTCCTACATCAAATAAAACACTAGGAAAGTTTGAGTAAAACTAAATGATCCACAAGAGGTAAAGAAGACAATGGGAGTTAAAAAACGAGAGCAATGGGAGTTAAAACAAATTAATTTTTGGCAAGAAATAAGGCAATAAAATCAAGAGCCAATATGAAGATGATCTACACATTTCACCACAATTATGACTATCAATTGTCATGGAGTATATGTAGAAATTTCTTAGTGGTGTATTGGATTGATATTCAAGATCATCTTCACAACCAATAAGCACATGGTGAAGGATAAGATTTAAGCACGATGCTTATGTAGATAAATGTTCTTGATAGCTTCAAATATTCACGCGATAATGCAAAGCAACTACAAAGAGTGCTTTGAAGCAATCGGTTTCCAAAGAGATGTATGAGAACATATTAGAGGAAAACCCTACCAAGAACATTCATCACAAACAAGATCCAAAGTATGAGTAAGTAACAACATTTAAGCAAAAGGGAACTTGTTTGAGAAACATGCCACAAAGGAATAAGATAATTAACAATATCAATTCTAGGTGGCAATACCTCACATGTTCACATTGTCTAGGTTTGTAATATGCACATAGCTTATTACTCCCCCATAATGTGATAATCCATTTATTCTCCACAAGAGGCAAGTAAAAAACAACTGGAGATGATTAATGAATATTATAGAATTTGAATTTCTCATGAGCATGACATACCACATAGAGACTAGATAATATTGATATATCAACACTAAGTGGTATTCCTCATGTACACACATTTTTAGGATTGTGAAGAGCCAAGAGCTCTCACTCCCAAAAATGGGATAGTCCATTAATCTCTCAAAAGAACCAATTAAGATATAAGCAAGTAGATTTAAAGGCTCAACATCACACTACATGGTGTGCAAACCAACATACACATACTTGATTGCTCAAGATAAGTAAGTAGAGAGCACACATATACAAACACTAGCAAGGTACAAAACCAAACACATGCAAGGGTGCAAGCAACTTTCAATGTATGTATGATTTAAATACAAGTTACCGCAAGGAGAAACATTGGATATGAGATAGAACAATATAATCCAAATGACTTGGCTTGAGAGAATATAATTGATGAAGATCCCTTAATTCTTCATGATGTAGCCAAGTCTCCAATGCCCTCCAACACCTATTGATCAAGTTTTAGCTTGTTGGTCCCCAACCAAGTTGGGTCCTAAGAGGTTAGTCACAATAGGCTTGGCAACCCAAATGGTTCTTTTCTTGACACCACTTTGAGTACCAACATATTTGGCAAACACATTGCCAACCTTATCCTTCTAAGAGAATAAACATTATCAATTATGATAGGGTTGGATAAGGTACCACTAGTGCATGAAGAAGCAAAGTGACCCTTCTCACGGCATAAGTAGCAACATTTGCTTCCTCCTTTCTTCTTTGTTGAAATCTCAACTTGAGAAGGAATAGCTTGATTCTTCTTGGGAAGGCCGTTCTTCAACTTGGGGAACTTTAGTTTGAACTTGAGGCATCTTCCCTTGTTGCTTCTCACTAAGAGACTTCTTCTTCAAAGGGCAAGATCTAACATGGTGCCCTTCAACCTTGCACTTGAAGCAAACAATCTTGGCCAAATTCTTGACTTGTTCATGGCCCTTCTTTTTCTTGTTATACTTGGACTTGTTCTTGTTATTGGAGTTGAATCCAAGTCCACTCTTGTCATTGGGGCGTCTTTGCACACTCAACATGTTGTCAAGTGTGGGCTTCCCACATGACGCTTTTCCAAGTCTTTCTTCAAAGAAGTGACTTGGGCCTTGAGCTCTTTTAATTCCTCTACATGGTTAGTATCAACACAAACACTAGAGGAAGTTGAAGCTTCATTGTTAGAGCAACAAGGCATGGAAAGTAATTCATCACAAGATGTAGCAATATTATGAGTGGATGAATTACTAGGACTAGCACATGGCAATAAAGCATTTTGAGTAGAGGTTGTGCCATTGTCCACATGAGGTCACAAGATGTTACCTTTAACACAATACCCTCATGAGCTAACTTTAGCTTATCATAGGAGACTAGAAGGTCCTCATGAGAGCTCGAGAGCTTCTCATGGCTTTCTTCCAAATTCCCATATTTGCTAGATAGCAACTCAAGTTGAGCCCTTAGCTCAACATTCTCCGTCAATATGGATGCTTCACAAGAGATAGAGTTAGTAGCACAAGCATCATTATTAATAGCAATAGGAGATGGTAACTTAGCAAGCTCTTTTGAGTGAGAAGCTTTAAGTTGCGCATGAGACTCGGTGAGTTTGATGAGCTCACCCTTAACGACCCTAGAGCCATTTTCTAGGTGCTCAAAATTCTCAAGGAGTTTGGCATGTGCATCTATAAGCTTACCATTTGTTACTTTGAAGTCATTAGCCACTTTAAGAGAACTATCATAGGATCCCTTTACTCTAGAAAGTTCGAGAGCATAAGTTTCCTCAAGAGACTCCTTGGTGGTTTGTTCTTCTTCAAGAGCTTCCTTGAGATCGGCGATCTCTTCCGCGTATTTATATTCGCGGATTTGCATTTTCTCAATTGTGTCTTCATGCTCATCAATAAGTTTATTGCTCTCAATAGCAATAGTCAAGATTTCTATGAATTTAGCATGAGCATCTTTATTCTTAGCAATAGCATGAAGAACCATTTTACCCTTCTCAATAAGGGAAGCATCATTATCATCTTCTTCATTATCAACATCATTCTCATTTTGAGATATATTGGGAGTCAAGGTAGAAATTACCGTTGATCCCTTGCCATAAGGCAAAAGTGTGAAGTGGTTGATGATGATGAAGCAAAACTTGAAGCACCATTCAAGTCCATGTCTTGTTCCATGGAGTGTTCGGTTTCCTCTACATTGTTAGCCAAACAAATACTAGAGGAAATAGAAGTATTTTTATCAAGGGAACAAGACATAGAGAGCATATCATCACGAGGATTAGTCAAGCAATTTGTACATGATATGCAAGGACTATCAACACAAGCATGTAGATCATTTTTTGTTCTAGATGCGTTTAAGTCCAAAGATAAATCATTGCAATAAGATAGAGGTGAAGTATCATCAACAATAAGCTTACTATCATTATTGCAATATCTATCACTACTCACCATTGCATTACTTTGTGGCTTGCCACATGTAGGTGAAGTAGAAGAAGTTGAGAACTCATCATAGCCGGAAGTGGAGGGACAACAATCATCTCCACAATTCTTGGACACATCATATTTATCTTGAAGCTTGGTCCAAAGCTCATGAGCATTCCGAAAAGGAGAGACCGACATAATAACGACATCGCTCAAAGCATTGAAAATCACATTAGAAGCTTGAGCATTTAGATAGGAATTATTCTCATCCAACAAAGATAATCTTTTGGGATTCCTTGGAGGAGAATAACCCCTATCTAGAATTCGCTCTATGTATGGGTCAATGACCCGAAGAATATTAAGAATGCGAATTTTCCAAACATCATAATTTGTGCCATCTAATATAAAAGAAGCATTGTGCACTAGTTCACTAGACGACATCTTTACTCTCCAGGCGGTGAAGCCAAAAGGAGAGAACCCGCTCTGATACCAATTGAAAGGACACGGATGTCGCCTAGAGGGGGGGTGAATAGGCGATTTAAAATTCTTTGCGGTTTAGGCTTGAATAAATGCGGAATAAAACTAGCGTTTAATTTATCAAGCACGAAACCTAAACAAGCTAGGTTAACCTATGTGCACCAACAACTTATGCTAAACAAGATAAGCAAATATGTGATAGCAAGATATATTACTTCAAGCTCGATGGCTATCACAAAGTAAATATCATAAGTAAGAAGCTCGGGTATAGAAATACCGAGGCACTTGGAGACGATGATTTATCCCGAAGTTCACTTCCCAATGGAAGCTACGTCTCCGTTGGAGCGGTGCGGAGTCACAAAGTGATCCCCGAATAGCCGTCAAATGGCACACCGTAATCTCCTTCGTGCCTCCACCAATGCGGAGTGCCACGAACCACTATGGGACACTTGAGGGTGGTCACCGAACCCGTACAAGGATGAGGCACACTCCACAACTTAATTGGAGGCTCTCACCGAATTCCCACGGCTCCCAAAGCCACAAGAATCACAAGGTTGGGGCGCGACTCCACAACTTAATTGGAGGCTCCCAACTATCCCGCGAGCCACCAAAACTCCGAGATCAACAAGGACCGTCTAGGGCACCCCAAGTACCCAAGAGGACAAGCTCTAGGGCACCCCAAGTACCCAAGAGTAACAAGCTTCTCAACTTCGATTTCCACGTATCACCGTGGAGAACTCAAACCGATGCAACCGATGCAATGAAGGCAAGACCACTAGAGGTGGTCAAATCCTTCACTCCCAAATCCCACCAAAGCAACTAATGCTTGTGGGGGGAGAAGAGAGGAATAACAAGGAAGAACTCAACAAATGGAACTCCAAGATCTAGATCCAAAGGCTTCCCCTCACTTAGAGGAGAGATGGATTGGTGGAACAATGGATCTAGATCTCCTCTCTCTTTTCCCACTAAATGGAGGCAAGAATCATGGAGGGATAGAGAGTTAGCAAAGCTCAAGAAGGTTCAACAATGGAGGAAAAACGAGCTTCAAGAGATGGGGAACCATTGGGGAAGAAACCCCCTTAAATAGGTCCCCTGAAAAAGTGACCGTTGGAGGGGCACGGGAGCCCGGCCTGGGGGCCAGCCTAGGCTGGCCTGGGGGCTGGCCACCCAGCAGAGCCGGCCAGCCTGGGGCCGGCCTAGGCTGGCCTGGGGGCTGGCCACCCAGCAGAGCCGGCCAGCCTAGGGGCCGGCCTAGGCTGGTCTGGGGGCTGGCCACCCAGCTGCCAAAAATGAAACACCCACAACTTTTTCATCCGGACTCCGATTTCGATGATCTTGGGCTCGTTGGAATCACCACAACGAGCACGACAAGATGATGCAGGAAAACATCATAGTCCAACAAGGGAGTATAAAACCAAATGTAGAAAGGTGAAACCTCTCTATAGAAGATGAACCGGGAGAAACTCCAAAACCGAAAACGCAACAAGTTTTTCATACGAAATCCGTTTTCGGAGAACTTGAGCTTGTTATGAAGGTCACAACAAGCTCCAAAACCCCATAGAGAGATAACCAAATAAGAACCAAGAAAGATGATGAAGGCAAGTATGCAAAGGTTTGAGCTCTCTCCAACTGATACGCTAAAGCTCAATCGAGAGCCCCTCTTGATAGTACGGTATCTATCCTATAACCCGGTCTCCCAACTAGTACCACGAGACCGGTAAAATAGAAACCCTATCATACCTTTGCCTTGCGCATTCCACTTGAGCTAGATGACGTCGATCTTGATCTCTTCAAGTGGACCACCTTTCTTGATTGCGCTTCGCTTGGTGAAGACCCAAACATTGCTCCCCCATACTCCACTATGGGAGAGCCTCTCTTAGGCACATCTTCATATGAACATTATCTCTAAATGGGTGGCAAGCTTCAAGCCTAGGATTTCTTCGAGATGCTCCTCTTGAACTTGCGCTTGTATCTTTTCTTCTCTTTTCAATAGATGAAGTCTTGAAGATAACCATGAATGATCACATAATTCTTTTCTTCAAGACATACTTGCAATATGCTCCACTCGATGATCTTGATGCCAAATACTTCATTATATCAATATATTCATGGCATCAACCTTGAATCCAACATATGGAGTTCAAGCATGGTCTATGGACAAACACTACAAGTAAAACTCAATGCAACCATTAGTCCATAGGGATTGTCATTAATTACCAAAACCACACATGGGGGCGCCATGCCCTTTCACTTTCTCCTGATGCTAAATTCGCTACATCTCCCATAAATATAAAAGATAAAGACTATGATTTCTCTTTGGACTTGTCTTTTATAACTATTGCTGAGAAAGAACCTTTTCGAGGAATTGAAAATGAAAGTGGTGTAGAACATATGAACACTCTCTCTACTCTGAGTAGTTTGTTTTCTGATGATATTAAGAAACACAGTTACTTTGTTACTAAAATTTTCCCTTTCTCATTGAAAGATGAAGCTAAAACTTGGTTTAATGATTTATCTCCTAGATCTATTGAGAGCCCGATGGGTTTAGTCAATGCTTTCTTTCAGAAATATTTTCCTGCTAGTGCTCAATATGCTGCTTTACAGAAAATCTTTAACTTTAAGCAAAATGAGGGAGAAAAAATGCCTGAATCTTGGGCAAGGTTTTGTTCTTTACTTAGAGCTCGGCCTGGACATCAACTAGCTAAAAATGAACTTCTTGATATATTTTATAATGGGCTAACTGTTGAATCTAGGACATACCTGGATAGTTGTGCTGGTTGTGTTTTCAGGAAAAGAACTCCAGATGAAGCCGAGGAATTGTTGGCTAAGATAAGCCAAAATCATGATGATTGGACCCTGCCTGAACCAATCCGGTACCTACACCGAGGAAAAGAGGAGTAATTAAATTGAATGATGAAGAAATGAGAGAAGCCAAGAAATCTCTTAAGGAGAAAGGTATTAAATCTGAAGATGTGAAAAATCTTCCTCCTATAGAAGAATTGTGTAAGCCAATTCCTCACTCATCTACAGTTGAGGTACACTCTCTCCAACGCTTTGATGATAGAGATATCCCTTATTCTAAACCTGCTGATCAATGCTTAGATGAGTTTGATAATTTCATTCTTAAGCAAAACAATTTCAATTGGAGAATAGAAAATAGCTTCATAAAGAATTCTCATGTCATTAATCATTTGCATGATGTTTTGGAAAGAACTTCTAATGATGTTAAAATACTCATTAAACATTTTCGTATGGTTCAAACTCAAATTGAGCAATTGACTAAAGTGCAAAAAGATTTGCTAGGTAATGCTTCTAGAGAAAATGATAAACATGCTTTTGGTATAGCAACTAGAGATGGTGCTTCCACTCAGGATCCTTTGTATCCTGAGGGTCACCCTAAAAGAATTGAGCAAGATTCTCAACTAGTTAATGAAACTACTACTCCTTCTAAGAAAAATGTCAGAGAATGACTCCCACGAAACAGGGGCAGTCACACTCGCGAAGAGAGTTCGTGTAAGGGGCTGAACACGACGTCAATCAACCCTCATCCGGCGCGGCGACGCTGCTCGTCGTGCCTGAGGAGGGACATCACAGCAGAGAGAGACACGGCGCGTACCCAGGTTCACGGCCCTCTTGTGGAGGTAAAACCGCTACGTCCTGCCTGTCTGTATTGCTGCTTGTAGAGGTTACAGTACAGCGTGCTTGCCGAGGGCACAGCTATGGCAATGGCGTGTACAAGGGGAGGGAACTACTGTCTTCTTCTCCCTTGCGCGCAAGTAGCTAGACTAGGAGTAAAATGTGTTCGATCTCCCCCTTAGGGTGGTGCACCAGCTCCTTTTATAGCGCCCCGGGCCTCCTCCCTGTCCTTGTGCAGCGGAGGGGCTACCACATGGCGACAACGGTCGGGAGCACGGTGCACCGCTGCTTGGGCGTCCATGAGCGCGGTCCATGGGCACAAAAGCTGAGGCCGCAGCAGAGAGGCCGCCGTCCATCCAGGACGGCCAGCTGCTGCCGCAGAGGAGCGGGGGAGTCCCCACGGTGACGTCGCGTTTGGCGCGTAGCGCCGGCCTGCTCCCTTATCACCAAAGAGGAAAGCTTGGTGGTCTGCGCCGTTGCCCCTGCTTTGTTGACTCCTTTATCACCAAAGTGGGACTGTAGCTCCGTCGTCACCCTGCGCAGAGGCGCGGTCACTCTGCGGCCGCTGCGGAAGCCATGTGCGCTCCGCAGAGCTTGCTTTACAGTGAAGGAACCCTCGCGTGGGCGGGAACGCCCTGTGGAGGATTCTGCGTTGACTTCCCTTCAGGGAAAGCTTCCTTGGAGAGGGGGCAGCGGAGTAGAGGCTCCACAGGCCTAGCTGCCTCCTCAGGCCTCCGCGAGGCGATTCTGCCCCGCGGGCTCCCCAGGCTTGCAGACCTGGTCCTTAGCGAGATTCACTCGCCGAGTGTTGAGGGTTATAGAGGCCTGGCCCAGTACACCCTGGTTCTTACTGGGCTGACAGTAGCCCCCGGGCCCATGACGGGCACGACGCGGTCCAGGGGGCGCAGGCGAAGCGTCATGGGCCCAAAGTGTCCGGCCGGCCCGAGACACGTGGCGAGCGGTTGGTGCGTCTCGGCTTCTCCGGAGGAGGTGGGCGTCGTGGCGGGACCCACGACGCCTCGGAAACCGCCCTGAGGTGATATAAAGGCTGCCGCGGCTGTGGGCAGCAGTTACGCTGCATTTACGCCCTTTCCTTCTTGCATACACCTCCGGTGCTCCACTGCTCCGGCGATTTCCGTTCTTCTCCGAGCTTTTCCGCCGCCCTTCCTTCGCGAGCCATGGGCCCCAAGAAGGCAAGGCGGTGATGGTGGAGGCCTCCGCTGAAGCGCAGCGGGAGGAGGAGCTTGCGCCGGCTCTCATCGGCACTCGCGTCTCCACAGCGGAGGCGCTGGATAGGCTGAAGGTCCTCGTCGCCGGGAGGAATAATGAGCATGGCGCCAGCGGCGTCAAGGCGGCGCGCTTCGGCAAGCTGGCGGCGGGGTGGTATCCCATTTTCGTCCACACGCTGTTCGCCGGCTTGGTGCCGCCGTTCTCTCCCTTCCTTGCGGAGGTGCTGGCTTTCTATCAGATCCAGCTCCTGCACCTCCACCCGAACTCCATCCTGATTCTCGCCATCTTCGCCTATCTCTGCGAGGCGTATCTGGGAGTGATGCCTTCCGTGGCCTTCTTCCGGAGCTTCTACGCGCTCCGCAACACGGCGCCGGCGAGCGGTCTGGGTGCGTGTCCTTCCGCATCGCAGACGGGATGGGCGCCGTCTACATCCCCATGTCGTGGGATGGCGACAAGGCCGTTACGAGGGTGACGAAGAAGGTGGAGGACTTCCGCCAGAAGTGGGTTCTCGTCGACGCCAAGGAGCGGAACCTTCTTCGATGAGCCTGAGGCGCCGCCGCTGAAGAACTCAAATTGGTCCAGCGAGAAGTTCCAGCACCAGAAGATTGCCCACTTGGTCTCGCGCATGAAGCTCGTCCGCGAGGCTGGCCTCACGGGGCAGATGGTCGCTGAGGACTTCGTGAGGCGGCGCATCGCTCCCCTCCAGGCGCACACGAAGCCGGTGTGGATGTACTCCGGCCCGGCAGATCCAATGCGCTTGCACCTCAGCGCCCACGCGCCAGACGACGTCGCCTCCATCTTAGGCACGCTCTTCATCGCCCCGGAGATCCCTGTTCCGGGCACTGAGCACCTGAGGCCCCTCCACCAGCTCACTCCAAAGAAGCGCCTCGCAGTTCTGGAGATGATGCCGACGTTCACGCCAGAGGGCTTGGAGGGAGAAGAGGCGAAGGGGGCTGCGGCGCCTGTGGTGGAGGAAGACTTGTTTGGCGAGTCCTCTGCTGCTTCAGACGCCGAAGCTGACGCCGCCACAGGAGGAGTCAACCCCTCGTCAGGGGAGGCGAGCTCTTCAAAGCAGGCGGCCCCTGAGGAGGAGATCCTGGAGATATCGTCCGATGTGGACGAGGATTTTGTGGTGGCCCCGTCACGACGGGCCACAGAAGAAGAAGACGAAGACGGAGAGATAGCGGCCCGGAGGCCGCGGCAAAGCGGCGCGAGCCCCGCACCAAGGCCATCCACGACAGGGCCGCCAGAAGCCTGGAGAGCACTCCTCTTAAGAGGAAAGCTGAGGCGGCCCCTGAGGAGCCCAGCGCTGGAGCCTCATCAGGCCTGTGGCGCTCTGCCAACAAGGTGTGGGTGGACACCCGCGCCAAGCCATCTGGGTGAGTACTGTTTCTTCTTGACTTGTTCTTGCTTATCGAGAGTTCTTGCCTTTCTCGAGGATCTCACTGTCTTGATTATCAGGGGTCTGGTTCATGCGAAGCGCCGCCGACTCCGCAAGGCTGCGGACGTGCGGCGCGGCGCTACGCCCGTTGTTGAGGGGCCTACGGCGCCCCTTGAGAAGAGACTGAGGAGCCCGTGGTGACAGTCACCACAGGGCCAGCTGTTGACGAGGCCATGAGGCCTGTGGGGGAGACGCCCCTTGAAGAAGCAACTGCCTCGCCACCTCCTGCCGAGAGTCAGATTGAGGAGGTGGTGAAGGCTCCGTCGCCGCCGCGCCCTGATGCTCCACTGGAGCCCCCAGAGACACCCGCCGTGGAGACGGCGGGGACCAGCACACAGGCGCCGGGAGGCGCCGACGCCGAGATGGAGGAGGGAACTCCTCCGCCGCCCCCTCCAAATTCCGAGCCTGAGGGGGAGGCCACTTCTTCTGAGGCCGCAGCAGGCGAGGCTGCGGTTGAGCCACTGGTGGCTAGGCCTCCCTCGCCAGCCCCCGAGGCCCACGAGGAGGTGGTCGTGGAGAACAACGACGCACAAGACGGTGGGGGCCCGCTCCTGGGCCCCGTGTTGACCCTGGTCCAAGCACTGTGCTTTCAGCACCAGAGGCTGGCGCTGGGGTGGAGGACGCTGCGCCACGTGAGGGCTCTTGGGCCTTGGTCTTGAGCGACCGGAGCCGGAGCAGCGCGTGCCGCCAAGCTGCCCTCCGCTTGGTGAGGGGCACCCTAGACGGGCTAGAAACCCAACTTGCCCTTGAGAGGCGGAGCTTGGCAGGAGGTACGACGCCCTTGCTGCTGACTGGGCCCGCTTCTTCGAAGTCAGGCGGCGGAGTGGCCCTGACGACCAAGCCCTTCAGGCGCAGCGCGACGAGGCGACGCGGCAGGCCCAGGAGATCCGCGAGAACGCGGAGCGCGAGGCGCAAGGGCCTTGGCGCCGGTCCAGGCGGAACGCAAGGCGGCTGCAGAGGATCGGGAGGCGGCTGTGGCGGAGCGCCAGGCTGCAGCCTCAGACCGAGCGGCTATCGAGACCTCCCTCGCCGACCAGCGCAAGGAGCTGGCCAGCCGCGAGGAGAAGATAATTGCTGAAGCTGAGGTGGTGAGGAAGTCTCTGGAGCAGCATCGTCTGTCGCTGGAGGCTCGCGAGCAGGCCATGACGACACGCGAAGCTGAGGTGCTCAAGCGTGAGGAGAACTGGAGCAGGCGGAAACAGACATGAACAGAACGTGAGGCCTTGGAGTCCCGCGAGAGCAGCTTGGCTGAGGCCATGGGCAAGCACGACAAGGAGGTGGAGCGGCACCGGGAGCTTGTGGAGAAGGCCAACCAGAAGCTTGCCGAGAAGAAAAAGGAGGCGGAGGCGGAGGCCCTCACCAAGCAAAAAGAGTACCGCACTGCTGTCACACAGGCCGTCTCCCGGGAGTACGCTGGGAAGTTCAAGAAGCAGGAGGACGGCTTCCAGAAAAAGCGCAGAGAGCTCGGCAAGCGCATTCGCCAGCTGGAGGAGTGGAACGCCAACTTGAAATCCTCGCTGAAGCGCGCCAAGGACGCTAATCTCCGCACGGAACAGGCCCTCGAGCGCTCGGAGCAGGACCTCACAGCCCTGATGGCAGACATGCAGGAGTTGAATGCGCAGGTGGCCCCTGTTGTGGAGAGGGTCGAGGAGGCTGAGCAGAGCGCGGTGGCGGCACGGGTCTTGACGCAGCAGCGGGAGCGTATGTTCCGATCTTTGGTGACGCGCGGGAACGCTCTTGCTGCGAAGCTGGGGGTGGATGCTCCTGCCGTCCCCGTCCACGGGAACGCCGACGTCGCCACGTATCTGGCCTACTTCGACCAGCTCTTCTCCGTCCTTGAGGGCCCTGTGGCGGAACTCGACGATGTTGTCGACGAGGAGTGCCGCAAGCTCCTGCTGGTGGCGGTCGAGCGCGTCTTCGTCAACCTCAAGCGCCTATATCCATGCTTCGACTTCGAGTCCGTGACCGAGCCCATGGAGGATGCTCAGATCGAGACGCGCCTCTCAACTCGCTGCGGGAGGAGATCAACGACTATGTCAACCGCTTCAAGAGGGTCGCTGAAGAGCCGGCCTCTGGCGAGGAGGAAGACGTCGAGGAGGAAGGCGCGGAGGAAGATGACGCTGAGGAGGATGAGGCCGCCAAGACTTCTGCTTAAGCTGCTCCTGCCACAAGACGCGCCTGAGGCGCAAGTTATCTTTGTTTAAAGACTTTGTTTCATTTGTGATGGTCTGTAAAACACTTTATTGTGCTGCAATGTGTGTGCCCCTCGACGGGCATTTTATCCCTATTCCATGCCTTTTTCGCTTTACGTCGTCAGGACCCGTCTCTTAGCGCTATGACTCCGCCACTACGGTATGCCAGAGCAATGACTCAGCAAGGCCGGGGGTGTTTAAGGCTTAGAGAGGTAAGAGCTCTCGAGTCGCGATGCTCGAGGGCTCCCCTTTGACGCTCAAGCAGTCCATGAAATGCGAAGGAGAAAATACCCCAGAGGCGAGATTGAGCCGCTGGTGACCCCTGTGAAGGGCCTGGAGGGCATAAGCCACTCGTAGGGCACTTGAAGCGTCTCAAAGGTCTCGACGGAGATGACGTTCAGGCCTGCACCCCCATCAATGAGCGTTTTGCCGACGGCGATATTGTTGATGGTGGGGTGCACACCAGCGGGAGGGTGCCTACAGTCTTGGTCGACTTGGGGTGGTCCTTGGCGTCGAAGGCGATGGTGTACTGAGACCACTTGAGGGGACGCGATGTCTCCACCCCAGGCAGCGCTGCGTTGAGCTCACGGGCGAACTGCTTGAACTGATTGTTGGACTTGGACGCCTGAGCCCCGCCGAGGATGCACGCCATGGCGCCTCTAGGGGCCTGGTAGCCCCCAGGCTCCTCGTCAGGGAGGTTGTTGTTCTTCTCAGCGGCGTTGGCCTGAGTCCCTTGAGGCTTCTGGTAGCCACCTTTGCGTCCGCCCTTGCGGTAGTTACGGCCTCTGCCGCGACCACCGCTGCCTTCTTCCTGCTCGCGCTTCTTGCTCAGCTGCTTGAGGTCGTAGCAGTTCTCTGTCGCGTGGCCGCGCCTGTTGTGGTAGATGCAGAAGGGACGGTTGTCCATCTTCTTCTCGCCATCCTCTGTAGAGTCCTCTCGAGCGTGCTTAGCGCCGGGCTCAGCAGCCAGCACAGCAGTAGGCTTGCGCTTGGTCTCGTCACGCTTCTTGTGGGCCTTGGATCCCTCTGGAGGGTCATCTGCAGAGGCCACCTTGGTGAAGAGGAGACCCTCTTCAGCCTTGGCACACTTGTCTGCGATGTCAAAGAGCTTCACGACAGAGGAGAGGGTATCGTGGATGCCGAGCTTCTCAAGCATCCCGCGGTTGGTGACGCCCTCTCTGAAGGCAGCAATGACGTGCGAGTCAAGGATGTTGGGGATTTTGTTGCGGACTTGGCTGAAGCGCTGGATGTACTTGCGGAGAGTCTCGCCAGACTTCTGGCGTACGGCGCGCAGGTCGTTGTAGGTGAGGGCGCGCTCGTACGTGCCCTTGAAGTTCGCGACGAACTGCTTGCAGAGGTCCTCCCAGGAGTCGATGGAGTCCTCAGGGAGGTTCAGGAGCCACGACAGGGCAGAGTCCCTGAGGGCGTGCGAGAACCAGTTCGCCATGACCTTGTCGTCTCCTCCCGCAGCTTGGATGGAGGTGGTGTAGAGCTGCAGGAACTCGATGGGGTTGTTCGTGCCATCGTAGCCCTTGGGGAGGTCTGGCCTGAACTTCTGCGGCCAGACGACGCGGCGCAGGTTGCGGGTGAATGCCGTGCAGCCTGTGGCGTACGTGGCCACGCCGCCCTGGAGAGCTCTGCGGTTTTGGCGCCCGGCCTGGCCAATTTCCTCGACGATGCGCTTCTGGAGGTCCCGCTGGCGCTCCATCTCCACCCGCGCGTCTGGCGGCGTCCGCTGCACGATTTGACAATCATGCGGCGAGGACGCGTGAGAGGCGGCTTTGTTTGCCGCAGCCGGAGGTGGTCCTGGCGGAGGCGGAGGCGGAGGCGGAGGCGGAGGCGGAGGTGCTCCATGCGCGGCGGTGCCTGCGCGCCCGGAGTTGTGGTGCACCAGGGAGCGCGAAGGTGCTGGAACCGCGCGCGGCGCAGCCGCGATGTCGACGAGGTGCTGGAGACGGCCAAGCCAGTTGTCGTGCGCCTCGGCGGTGGGGCGGTAGCGGAAAAGCTCTGCTGCCATGAGCAACGCAGTGTTTGGGCTGGGCGCCGGGCGTCCAAGCGTGGACGCGCTTTGGCGCCGAGATGGATGCGAGGACTCAGCGTCCTCGCTGTGCTCGTGGTCGACGTCTTCGTCGTAGCGGTCGTCCTCATCCTCGGGGTGCTCCACGCGTGGCTCCGCAGTAGTGCGCCCCGAAGCGCGGTTGGTGCGCGGACGGCCGCGTGGCCTGGTGGTGTGGACGACGGGCTCGGTCTCAGCTCTGCCTGACGCGCGCCGGTTGGCGCGAGCAGCGCGAGTGTCCGCCATGGCGCAGAGGTCGATGGAGGTTGAATGCGCGCCTCAGCCCCCTACCTGGCGCGCCAATTGTCGGAGAATGACTCCCACGAAACAGGGGCAGTCACACTCGCGAAGAGAGTTCGTGTAAGGGGCTGAACACGACGTCAATCAACCCTCATCCGGCGCGGCGACGCTGCTCGTCGTGCCTGAGGAGGGACATCACAGCAGAGAGAGACACGGCGCGTACCCAGGTTCACGGCCCTCTTGTGGAGGTAAAACCGCTACGCCCTGCCTATCTGTATTGCTGCTTGTAGAGGTTACAGTACAGCGTGCTTGCCGAGGGCACAGCTATGGCAATGGCGTGTACAAGGGGAGGGAAGCTACTGTCTTCTTCTCCCTTGCGCGCAAGTAGCTAGACTAGGAGTAAAATGTGTTCGATCCCTCCCCCAGTAGGGTGGTGCACCAGCTCCTTTTATAAGCGCCCAGGGCCTCCTCCCTGTCCTTGTGCAGCGGAGGGGCTACCACATGGCGACAACGGTCGGGAGCACGGTGCACCGCTGCTTGGGCGTCCATGAGCGCGGTCCATGGGCACAAAAGCTGAGGCCGCAGCAGAGAGGCCGTCGTCCATCCAGGACGGCCAGCTGCTGCCGCAGAGGAGCGGGGGGAGTCCCCACGGTGACGTCGCGTTTGGCGCGTAGCGCCGGCCTGCTCCCTTATCACCAAAGAGGAAAGCATGGTGGTCTGCGCCGTTGCCCCCGCTTTGTTGACTCCTTTATCACCAAAGTGGGACCGTAGCTCCGTCGTCACCCTGCGCAGAGGCGCGGTCACTCTGCGGCCGCTGCGGAAGCCATGTGCGCCCCGCAGAGCTTGCTTTACAGTGAAGGAACCCTCGCGTGGGCGGGAACGCCCTGTGGAGGATTCTGCGTTGACTTCCCCTCAGGGAAAGCTTCCTTGGAGAGGGGGCAGCGGAGTAGAGGCTCCACAGGCCTTAGCTGCCTCCTCAGGCCTCCGCGAGGCGATTCTGCCCCGCGGGCTCCCCAGGCTTGCAGACCTGGTCCTTAGCGAGATTCACTCGCCGAGTGTTGAGGGTTATAGAGGCCTGGCCCAGTACACCCTGGTTCTTACTGGGCTGACAAAAAAGAAGAAGAAGAAACATAAACATGTTGAGGAATCCCTGAACCTATTAAAGACAATGAGCATGTTAATAATCCAAATAGTATATCTATCTCTGATGCTGAAACTGAGAGTGGTAATGAACATGCTAATGATAAAAATAAGAATGATGCTTCTGATAAAGAGGAAAGTGAAGAGGAACCTGAAAAGCATTCTAAAAACAAAAAGTACACTAAAGAAGATTTTCTTGCTAAGAAACATGGTAATGAAAGAGAACCTTGGGTGCAAAAACAAATGCCTTTTCCAACTAAGAAACTCAAATCTAAGGAAGAAGAACATTATAACAAATTTTGTGAATGGATGAAACCTTTGTTTTTGCAAATTCCTTTGACTGATGCTATTAAGTTACCTCCCTATTCAAAGTACATGAAAGATATTGTCTCTAACAAGAGAAAGATTCCTAATGAAGAGATTTCTACCATGCTTGCTAATTATTCTTTCAATGGTAAGGTTCCAAAGAAGCTTGGAGATCCAGGTATACCAACTATTCCTTGCTCAATCAAAAATAACTATGTTAGAACTGCCTTATGTGATTTAGGTGCAGGGGTGAGTGTATGCCTTTTTCTCTTTACAAGAGACTTTACTTGGAAAAATTGATACCAACTGATATATTTGCAAATGGCTGATAAATCTACTGCTGTTCCTGTTGGTATATGTGAAGATGTTCCTGTTCAAGTGGCTGCTTGATATTAACTGATTTTGTTGTGCTTGAAATGCCTGAAGATGATAATATGTCTATTATTCTTGGAAGACCTTTTCTTAACACTGCAGGGGCTGTTATTGATTGCAACAAAGGAAAAGTAACTTTCCATGTTAATGACAAAGAGCATACTGTTTATTTTCCCAAGAAGCTGGACAAAATATTTGGAGTTAATACAATTACCAATATTAAAAGTATCAAAGTGGGAAGTATTGATTGCCCTATATATGAACCTCATGAAGAACTTCAATATCTTATGATTGGATCTATAGCTATACCATTTAAGGTAACATGATTGTTCAATGTGGTTTAATTCTTTTATGTCATATAAAATGTATTTGGTGGCAAGACTTGATCAACCTTGTTAACAAATATGTTTTACATGCATAAAATTGCTAAAAACATATTTTTCTTTCTCACCTTTGTTTTACCTACTGTTTTGCTACTGTAATTTGCAAAGTTAAGTAATGTTTGGTCTTTACATAAATTCATTTTGTCTAGTTTTCATTGTTTAAAGCACCCAGAAAATGTCAGAAATAAAAGTTTTCAAAAAAATTCTGAAAAAATTCTACAAGTCCTAGTTTTTAAAAGGAACGTGGGAGTACCAGAGGATGACCAGGGGGACCCACCAGGCCACCACACGCCCCCACGGCGCGGTGGAGGGCAGGCCGCGCCCTGCCCTGGTGTGGGGTCCACCTGGCCCTCCACTCATTCATCTCTCTCCCACTCCTTTCTCTCTCCCGACCAACACACCACCATTGCTCAAACTCGTGTTCTTGCTGCTCTTGCTCGAGATTTTTCGATCTACTTGCTCAGCCCATCTTTGCTGCTGAAATTTGGATCAATTGCTCTCCGGTATGTGACTCCTCCGATTATCCAAATAGAATTTTGTTTAGTTGCTTATATCTTTGGCATTTTGGTACTGTAGGTGACATGTTATTAGAGCTTGCATGCTTGTTCTTGTTTAGATTAACTAGTTTTGATGCATGTTTAGTCCTCTAGCAAGTCTCCCTAGTGTTTCCCTTGAATTAATCACTCTAAAATCATTTTTTATGAGGTTTGTTTAAAATTTCAGAAAAGGAAGATGGATAAACACACTTATGGAGAAATCTTTGAGAGGCAAACACCATCCTCCTCAAGGGAAACAAGGGCTTCAAGATCAAGAGGTGCACCTAGGCCATCATACAATGAGGATCTTTTGGCACCAAGAATGGTGAAGAGGAAGATGATGGTGTTCCTCATCCATCTATTTTTCCATGCTTTAACTTTATGAGAGATGCAGGGATTTATGATGACTTCATAAGGATGATTAACAATGTTGGCTTGATGGAATTTATGCAGGATGAGAGGCCACAATATGCTAACCTCACTAAGATTTTTGTTGAAAGCTTTAAGTTCAATAACTCTACTTTTAACCCCACTGTTGAGTTTAAGATTTATGATCGTGCATGCAACATGGACTTGAAAAGATTTTGCAGGGTCATAGGTGTTGCTCCATCTGGGACAGCAAGGAAGATCAAATCACAGCCGCCCGAGTTGTTGGATCTTTACCATGAGCTGAGCTATGATGATCACCGTAGAGTGCAGCGTGGTAAGATAAGGAACATTCAATTTCCAGCCATCAGGTACTTCACATATTATCTTGCCACGAGTGTCCTTGCTAGAGAGAACACTAGTAATATTTCTTGCTATCATCTAGCTTTTCTTGCTCATGCACTTAAAAATGATAAAACCTACAACCTTGGTGCCTTGATTGCTCGCCGCCTTGCCGCCAAAGGTCCCATCTTTGGAGGCATTATTGCTGCACGTGTTTTAGCTGATCTTGGTCTTTCTGTCGATCCTTCTGATGAATTGTTGATTCCGGAAAGACTTGATCTTGCTGCCATGAAACTTCATGATTTTGTTACTACTAATTCATCTACTGGACATTTGATGTATAGAGTTGTTTTTGCTAATGGACCTGAGCTAGAGGTCCGGCTTCCACAGCCTAGTTTGTTCAGTGTTTTCAGGGGTCCTCTATCATATTCGAGGGAGGATTTGGACAACCATCTCGGTGCACCGGATTTCCATTTACAGCACTACCCTGAGCACCGACAGGAGACCTTCGTGGCGCCCCCTGAGGACTACACCGTGTACTACGGTGGTGCATCCTCGAGCTTTCACCGGACGAGGAACCCTCCTCGTCGTACACTGAGGGCGCGCCTAGCTGGCGGCCATGGGGATGATTGGTCTCCCACTTAGGCCAAAAGCCTAAGCTTGGGGGGAGGTATGCCGACAAGTTCACTCATTTTATCATATTCATATCATGTCGGTACTTTGTATATCCATGTTTTAGTTTGTTTCTTTTCTTTTGTTTCTTGTATCCATTTCATTTTCGCAAAACACCAAAAGACCAAAAATATTTCCTTTATTTCTCTTGCTTTTGAATTTGTAGTGCTAGTTTACTTTATTTTTCATTTCGGTTTGTTATTCAAAAATCCAAAAAGATTTTGCTTTGTTTGCTTGTTTCTTTCTATGCTTGCTTTAATTCGAAAACCCAAAAATATTTGTTGTTCTTCTGCCGTTTTGTATAGTTGTTTCAGGAGTTCAAAAATTTCGTGGTTCCACTTGGGCTTGGTTATCATTTCACATCATTCAAGCCACACAAGTGAAAGCAATAATGACGATCTACGACAATTCGGATGTGGTAAAAGGCTGGTATGAACTCTATTTGTTTTTCATTTTTGTAAATATACCTACTCATGTGAACATGCTTAGCTATCATGGTAGTGGTTATGTTATTTAATGATTACTTAGTAGTTCATGTCTTCTTATGATCAGTACCAAATTGCTAATAGCGAATAACATGTCATATAGATATTTACATGCATTGTTCTATTCGTAAAACGGTATGGCAGGCTGGTATCCTCCTCTGAATAATTCACTTGATTCGACTTGGCACATGCTCACACATGTTATGACTGAAAAAAAAAGTCAATTAAGCCTTGATGATCTATTTTGCCTCAGAGTTTTAGTATCATCTTTATGCCTCCGTTAATTTTATTTTGTCGCAAGCATGATTATGACCGTTATCGCTCTCGTGGTTGTCGCTTCCCAGTCTATTGCTAGCCTTCACTTGTACTGAGCGGGAATGCTGCTCGTGCATCCAAATCCTTTAAACCAAGTTATCCCAAAGAGTCCACCAAAAATTCCTATGCATGGTATTTCAAGCCATTCCAAGTAAATTTGCATGTGCTACCTTTAAAACTTCAAAATATTTCCCTTTTTGTGTCAATGTTTACTAGCTCATGAGGAATTAGTGTGGTTATTCTTTATTCTATTTGTCAAATGGACTTTTACACCTGGACTAGCGGCATATACATCCGCTTATCCAATAATTTTGCAAAAAGAGCTGGCAACGGGGTGCCCAGTCCCAATTAATTACAACTTTAACCAATTAATTCTCTTCACACTTTTGCCCTGATTCATCAGTAAGCAATGACAAACAGTGAAATACCTGAATGTGTGTAAACCAAAGAGAAAGAGGGATGATCTGCCTTGCTGGTAGAAATAACGTCCTTCATGGGAGCCGCTCTTAAAAGTCCGTTTGACAGGTAGAATACTGTTCTCACCGCTACCATTCGTTGACAATTAACAAACACCTCTCAAAACTTTTTACCTCTGTTTTTAAAATAAAAAGCTCTAGCACGTGTTAATCCCTGCTTCCCTCTGCGAAGGGCCAATCTTTTATTTTTATGTTGAGTCACCATCCTTTCTTTGAGCACTTCTTCGAGAGCATAACTGTCGTTCTTAGTGTAATGTGCTTGTCCCAGGATACAATTAATTGAGGCATAACTATGATACTCTTATCTTTGATATTTTTATATCTAGTCTTCACTTGAACCTCAGAGGTGCCTTGGCATTTATGTTTTGCCCTTCAAACAAAGGCAAGCGAGATACCACTTTGTCATATCTTTTTACGAACATTGCAATTCTTGTGAATAGATGTATGTTATTGTCGCAACAGTGGAACATGGGGTTCCCCTAGTACTGCCAAAATGGGTCCACCCCATGTGGGCCCAAGATGAAGATGGACAAGACCAAGACTCAAGTCAAGCTGGCGGGTTCACCGCCAAGACACGCATGGCCTACGACGACTAAGGGCTCCGGTCCTGGGGACCTTCCGGGTCCCCGAATCAAGCAAGAAAGCCAGGAAGGACCCGAGAGCCCGAGTTCCCGACAGGAGGCCACGCTCCCTCTCGGGTACCTCCTACGTCCCTGTGGATAAGCACTCCACCTCACCACGGAAGACTTGGGAAGCAAGGCGAAGGCAGCGCGGGCGGGAAGCACGTCCCGTGGGGGTGTCAGCTCCTGTCCACCCCAAGGCGGACGCTCCCACCTAACCCAGAGGAGACGCTAGGCTGAGGAGAGGCCACGTCTCCCCCTAAACTAGATGAGGAGGGTCCTTCACCCGAAGGTCCCTCATGCCCCTCACGTGACCCTGTGGCAACCCCTTAGCCTATAAAAGGAGGACCAAGGCACGGGAGGGAGAGGAACAAGATAGAGCAAGGACGAGCACAAGCCAGAACCAGAGCAAGACTAGACTAGGGCTGCGGAGGTAGAGAGGAAGGTGATCTCCTCCGGGTCAGGATCTGTCCTTCTTCTACCTCGGGCTAAAACCCTTCCGGGTACCCTGTCAGGGAGGTTCCATTGTAAGCCACACTATGAAGAACTCATCAATCCAGACATGCAGGAGTAGGGCTTTTAGCCTCCGGGCGGCCTGAACCTGGGTAGCTCCTTGTGTCCCTTTGGTTGCATGCTTTGATCGTGGAAATGAGAGCTTGATCTAGACTCCGCCCAAGAAGACGATTCTCAGCCTCCTTCACGCCCCATGCCGAACCTAAAAGGGGTATCCTATACTCCCGGTGTCCGTATACTCCCGGTGTCCTTCGTGCCTATAGAAGAAGAAATGAAGCTGGCAAGGGAAAGAAAGCTACTGTCAGTCCAAGCATGCAATATTATATCAAATTTGTTTCTAAATTTTACAAGTCTCCAGGGAAGCCAAGAAAACGTGTAAGCCACAGGTAATTTGAAGACGAAGTTTATCGACCATTCATGGGGACGTGCCAACTTGTCGTCAGCCTGCGTCAGCAATAAGTCCTTTTTTTTTAAGGGAGTCTCTGGATATATTAATCAAGAAAACCGAGATTACACGAATCATCCAGAAACAGCACAGTTGTACTACATTTTACAGAGAGGCCCCTACAAATTTCTAAATTACAAACAGGTCCCTGGCACCATCTCCGTCTCGCAGCTTCCGCCACTGCTCGATCCGCCATCTTCGCCATCGCACCACCAGAGAGAAGATCGAGGACGACGAGGGCAGTAACTGTGCCGCCGGCACGAACCTGTAGAGGAAGATTCCTCGTTGGAATCGCCGCAATAGCCACCCGTCGCGGACGGCGGGATCTGAACTCCGGTGAGGCCACATCGGCGGGGGACACGCCCCGATTCGTTCCGACTGTCAGGCCACCAGCTCCGGTCGAAACCGGCGAGCAAGCCTGCAAGCAACCTTGGAAGAACAGCTGCAAATCCCGACCTTCTCCAGCTCCAAGATCCACCGCTCTGCACTGCCCCTCACCCTCGCCACCACGGCCGGTCAGAAGGGGAAGCAGAGAAGCAAGAATCAACAAACCAGAGAGGGCATATGGATGCTTATTGAAACGAGCTGTCGCCCAGCACCTCCACTCCATCTTCCTCCTCGGAAGCTTCGTCGAGATGCAGCGCCACCACCATCCAGTACCGCACCTGAGCACTGGAAAAGCACTCGTAAAGCAGGGGAAAGACGGCATGAAGCCAAGTCGAGCAAAAAGCCCAAACCAACTACTATGAACAGATCCTAAACCGGCGCCATTCCTAGTCCATCTCCGGCCAGCTAATCTGGCGGGGAGGACGGCGGGAAGGCCCGGGGCGGCGGAGGCGACTCTCAACGGAGGCGGGTGGGGGAGGGAGAAGGCGAGAAGAAAAGGGACCTCCTGCTCCGTCAGCAATAAGTCCTGTGTTAAACCCAGCGGTTCTTCCATCTCCCTTGCTCCGCTCTCCCGAAACCGACCCATCGCCGCGGGCTTGGCAAGATGGCGGCGTACGCGACCAGCATCGTCGGCGCCGACGACGACGGCCTCCCGTGGTGTGACCCCGACACCATCAGGGTAAGCCCAGCCTCCGCCTCCATCCCGAGCTCCCCACCTCCTTTCTCCTGGGCCTCCACCCCTCCGCGCTTGGTTTTCTGGCTTCGGCCGCGGTGAATTTGAGGCCAAATGTTGGATGAACGGCGAAATCTACTTCACGCGATGCGTTTCCTGCTAGCCTCCATGACGAATTTATGGGGAAGTTGCTGATTGGTGAATTTGTGGTACGATTTTGGCTAGGGTTCAGAAATTTGAGCGCGTCCCCAGTTGGCTGTAGTAGAGCTCGATTCTGATTAGCCCCTGATTCCTCCTAGCTTAGCAGTGCATATCTGTCATATCCCACGGGTGGACATGAGCAAATCAGCACCAAATGATAAAGGATACAATCCAAAGAAGAGAATTAAGGTTGGGAAGAGCACAGAATCGGGGTAGAGGAGAAAGAGGAATACACTCGTACGGACACGAGGGGTGGAGACGAACCGAGGAAGAAGAAGACTGTTCTGTTCTGATCAATCGATGCCCTCTCGTGTTGACATCCTGCTCTCTTTATCCCCTCCTCTCCAAGCCTTGATCCGTTGGGCCGAGCCCACGCTAGCAGCCCATCACTCAATTGCGGCCTAGGAAGTATGTCAGGTGTTACACTACCACCCCGGCAAAACATTGCTTGTCCCAAGCAATGGCATCCTCATGTCGCAGCAGGGTGTAGCTCCCACGTCGTCGTTGAGGTCGTTTGGCCTTGACACAAGCCGGTACAGCTGACACGTAGATTGAGACTATACCTGGATCCCAAGGTGCTGGCAAGTCATCCAGGCCTATGATCAGTGTGTATCCTCGAGCACCCATACCCTGCATCCTCCATGGTCGTTCAGTATGTTTCCGCTCTGGTTCACCATTCATGGTCGACAACAACCCGCCAGGATCCCATTGTGCGTGTACATCCAAGACCTCGACGCAAGGCACGTCATGCCTGATAGGTATCCAGTACACATCTGGAAGTTCACAAACAGCCAGAAGATCACGCACTTGTGGTTGTTGAAGTGGCAGTAGACGTTCAGGAAGTACCACTAACACGTTAGTGTTATGCTCATGGTCCAGTATTAGCACAATATACTCTCCACTAATCTCAAACATGTCCACACTTCCATTTGTTCTCACACTTGTACCAGTTATGACCAAAATACCACAGTCCAACTCCTTAATTGGGCCAACGACTCTTATCATTGGCATCATCTTGTCTTCGGTCAAGCTCCAGTTCTGACCAAGCAGCTCATGGAGAGAACCATTTTGTCCTTCAATTGGCCAGCAATCAGACAACATTTTTAGCCTAGGAGAAAAGTTGAACCAACAAATAGCACGAAGGAGCTGCATGTTCTGGGAAACCTTTACATCTCCGCAAGTAGCAATCAGCTGGAAGATATTATAATCCACACCATGGTTGGCAGGTTGTGGCACTCGGGTTGCACTAGCAGATCTTCCCTGAGGTAATAATTCTGCTCCAGCCTGTAACAATGCATCCAGAAGCATTTCCTTTCGCTCAAACTGGAGAAATGGAACTGAGTGTACCATTTTGATTTGCTTCAATGATGCCCCATTGACATAATCTTGATACTTCGTTGGGAGCATATTCGTAGGTGCAGTAACAAAAATTGATCTAGAAAATCTCAGGACCGCTCGTGACCCAAAAATCTTTAGAGCACATAGAGATAGTGGTTCAATCATCAAGTGAAGAACCCAGAACTGATAGGATATGTGTGCCCACAGACTGCAGACCGAAACTTTAAGAATCCATGAAGGAGAACCAATGGAAGGATTCCACAAAAGGCCTGGATCCCACTGTCTTATGGTCAAGTGGTTGCTCTCTAGACCCTTGGCCTGGAATAAAAAGGCAGCTGAGGCACACCACTGCGAACGTTGCAGCCAGATAAGTGCTACACCACGGGCTACAAGAAGAAACTCAGGTGGACGCCATCCATAGCCCTCTGTCCAACAAGCGCCAGCGAATGGCTTAGAAGTGAGCACTTTCCCAATGACCATCAATTTTGTATCTTCAGAAGAAATAGTGATGTCTCCATGCTTCTGCTGCTCCAAATTGAAATGTGTTGGATGTGAAATAGGACACTCAAACACCATATGAGAACAAGCAAACTTAATCCTTGAAGGTTGATCTGGAGGATCAGGTGGATGTGGCGGCACTAGAAGTGGTGATGGCGTGGCCGCAGATCTGCGAAACTTACTCCTCGGATCTATGTGCACAGGGCGTCGCACAATGCGCAGGCGAGATACCCACTTGACGAAGCGGTGTAGCTTCGCCCCACTTCTTATCCTCTCATTCATTCCAGCAAACACCTCTAATGCACCAGTTAGCTCATCTTTTACTTGCACTTGCTCCTTGTCATCGGATGCGGCCGGCATTCTATCAAGCACCTGATTGGCACCAGACTGCTCAGCCATGACTGGACACTTCTGAGAGGTGTACACAGAACTAGCGTCCACACAAACCACTACTGCGACGTCATGCTCGTTGGGGCCGACCGCCTTCAGAGCAGAGGCTGAGCAGGGAGTCGGGTTTTCTAAAGTGGGAGTTGGTAAAGTCTCCGTGGTGTTATCGAGAGGAAGTGACACGTGCTGAATTTCAATCTGGCAACACCCATCATAGATGTTGCGACCGTGAAGAGCTTCACGAGCTCTTGTTGCCTCATGACTTGATCCAAACGTAAAGAGAGCCTCAACAGCAGTTGCCTTATTCACATACATCTCGTCCTGAGCTCCATAAGCAGCAAAGACCTGGTGAAGCACCTCTCCTGTCACTGGATAGAGCAAGTTGCTCACAGTGATGTGAAGAAAGGCTCTTGCCGTCACCTCTGTTATGTCCATCTGGCAGCAACCATCATATATGTTACGTCCATGAAGGACTTCTCTGGCTCGTGTCGCGTTGTGCCTTGACCGGAACAGAACAAAGACTTTGGCATGATTTGTCCTCGTGGTCATGTACACTTCCTCAGCACCATATGCCTCAAAGACTTGGTGAAACACCTCCTGTGTGACCGGATAAAGCCTGTGCTGCATTGTGACAGAGAGAACATGCCCTAAGAACAAATGAACGCCTTTCCGAGGGCTCAGCTTTTCATCGAACACATGCTGGACATCAGCCTGTGACACGTCCTCGTCCAAGTACACTGCTTGTTGTGCACTCAGCGCTCCTTGCTTCCTCATACTCTTCAACCCACTCACAACCGGGTGTGCCCTGGCTGCTAATAGCTCATCCGATATTTGGTCGAACACTTGATGTGCGCCTTCCAGACTTGCACTGAGCTTGACGAAACCGCTGTGCTCCTCCTCAAAATCAACCCAACCCTCAGCAGGAATTACACTAGACCAAGCCCTAGGGCGATCAGCAACCGTTTAAGTGAATGTTACGGGTAGGATATAGAGTACGCGAGCAGTGCGCACGGATCGACGAGGCTCTGATACCAACTGTCATATCCCACGGGTGGACATGAGCAAATCAGCACCAAATGATAAAGGATACAATCCAAAGAAGAGAATTAAGGTTGGGAAGAGCACAGAATCGGGGTAGAGGAGAAAGAGGAATACACTCGTACGGACACGAGGGGTAGAGACGAACCGAGGAAGAAGAAGACTGTTCTGTTCTGATCAATCGATGCCCTCTCGTGTTGACATCCTGCTCTCTTTATCCCCTCCTCTCCAAGCCTTGATCCGTTGGGCCGAGCCCACGCTAGCAGCCCATCACTCAATTGCGGCCTAGGAAGTATGTCAGGTGTTACAATATCCTTGCTGTGTGCTGCTCAGCCAGCAAAGTCTCCCGTTCAGCTCCAAATTGAAAACATTCCTAGTCTTGAACACGTGTATCAGATCAGCTCAACAGGATTTTGATTAATTTTGCCCCAAACCATGCCCTGTTCCACGTTTTCCATAGTGTGCCCAGCACATAGGATAAGACTAGTATTAAATATTATCTGATTGATGAATTATTGAACTTGGTGAAATTTCCCCTTCATGATATTTTGAAGTTTTTGTTGGGAATACAAGGGAAGTCTTCATGTATTTAGTTTCAGGTGCTTTCAACTTGGGGTAACAATGCAGGGCAGAACGTTTATTTAGGTCAGAAGATCATTGATCAGCGCTATACTGTTTGCCTGACTTTAAAATTCCTGACGAAGTGCTGAATCTTATGGTGACCTCATGGTAGTGACACTCAAGCAGCCAAGTTAACACTGTTGTGATATACATTACATAGTAAGCTTCTGTTCCAAAAGTATTAGTTAGGCTAGTACCCTCACAACACATTTGAATACATTTATACTAAATTTTCTGGTGTAATTAAACTTTCTCGCAATGTACATGCTGAACAATGTTCAATAGGCAGATTTCTTTTAAGATATCATAGATGCTCATTTGCGTTGTATTGGATCTGCCACCTGAGTTTGTGTGTTATTGTATTTGTCGCTGGAAACGTACTGATGCTATAAATCACTGTCAGTTGTTCATGTTGGGCAGAATACCAGCATATCTTACTCTGAAACACATCTGCATACTTATTTTGTTTTGTTTCCTGCCAGAACTGTGAGGTGGAAGCGTTTGGAGCTTTCAAAGCTTCAGAAAATATGGATGAGCAAGTCAAGAAAGCAAAGAGTTTGTCCTGGGCCCTTGTTCACTCAAGGCTCCCTGCTGATGTCTGCCGCGGAATCGACATGCTAAGAGGTGATCATTGCCTCTGCTACAGTTAAGGCAATTCTATTGTGTCATCGTAACTTATGGTTTGTTGGCACTTGGCAGAATCTCTTGCTAGACCAGCATCTCCAGCAGAAGAAAGGGAGACTCTCTATTTGCTGGCTCTGGGACAATACAGAACAGGGTCGTACAGGCAGAGCAGAGATTGTCTTGAGAGATGTTTACAGGTTTGATCAATGATTATATGTTTTTACAGTTAATTTGATGATATCTCCTAGTTTTACATCAATGGAATTTAATAATGTACTTAAAAACTATGAAACATGGGCCAGATTGAACCTGAGTGGGACCAGGCACTAATTTTGCAGAAGCTACTTGCTCAACGAACAAAAAAGGGTGAGGCGTATTTACTTTGGCATACTAAGTGTGTTACTATCCGGAGGCTTAATGTTTCATGTCGATATGCAGATGGCACAGTAGGAATGGTTATTGTGACAGGTACCCTCGGAATTCTTGGATTTGCTGTTGGAGGCGTTGTAGGCGCTGTTGGTGCTGTTGCACTAGCAGCAGCAAGTGGTGTTGCAATGATGGCACATCGTGCATGAAGTACTCATCGGAGGTAATTTGCACTAGCTGCTGGCCTTGTTACAGTTTTGTTTTCCTTCCCTAAATTGCTTTTTTCCTTGAATATCTCATGTATTAATGCAAATTGATGTGCACGAACCTGGGATCGTTTTATGCAATCTACCGCACACAAATCTTGTTCCAGTTCTTTTGGTTGGCATGGCTTGCGTTTGTAACTGCTTCGTCTCCAGTGATCTGTTATAGCAGTAACCATGATGTAAATTAAGCTGAATCTGATGTCTTAAGTTCAGTCTGGTGTCATTTGAAAAACTAGCCATCCTACCTGTTTAGAAGTGGGCCCTTACACCACCCATTCCGGTCCAGTGGTGACAACCGACATAGCTCAACCTCATCAGACATTCCAGGTCGAGCCCCCACAAATTTCCGCACTGAGTTCAGATTGCTGTTCCTCTTCTCGGTAACACTAAAGCAAACAGCAACTTTAGTTATATTATTTCCAAGGTTTCTAAATATTTTCAGAAATGAATTCAAATTTCTGAGATATTTCTGTGTCCAAAGTTCATCCGTGCAACTACACGTAGCAAATGCTTCACTTATATTCTTTAGTAGTATTGAACTAGCCTATCTACAAGGGGACCATGTAGCGACTGCGCTAACTACGCCTGGATATTGCTGAATTAAGTTTCTGCTCTCTGTGAACATGAACAACTTTGATCGTTTGTCTATTTCCTTGCCTTACTTTACATACTTAAATCAGTCAAGAGAAACCTAGAGCAACCCATTTCGGAGTTCTTATTGTAGTAATCACATGTAATCTGCCTACTTAACTTGAAAAGCTTAGCAAACAGAACCTTTTTATTTATGCTAGTAATGATTTATACTTGTTTATGGTTAAACTTGGCTGAACTAAGATTTTCATGCGATGCACTATAGCATTATCTCCAGTAATGTGTCGCTGCCAAGTGTTAAGTATGGCATTTTTTTTTGAAACTTGGCAAAAGGCTTGCCATTTCATCATTGATTAAGGAGAGAAATGCTATGCTGATACTCCTTTGCCCATATAGATTTAATCCAAAAGATATCTTGATGATCGTGGTCAAAAGATTCTGCTGCCTAAATTCAATAGTATATATATGTTTAAATTCAGTTTATTGTACCCACATTTATGGATGATTTTTCCCTGTAGGGCTGAGATGGAAGTCACTAAACATCAGAAGTGGCAGAGTAGAGCTCAATACAGAGGAAAGGAGTTGAAGTGAATGTATATACTGAGAACGGAGGGAATATGTGTTTTGACAGGCTCGCAATTGTGTCTGGCAATATGCCGCGATGGAGATTATTTTGTGGATCTTTTCTTTTTGTTAGGTTTGATCTTGAAATATTTTGTTCTTTTTTTTTAACATTCTGAAGTATGGATGACACGTACACGTAGATGAGCCTTCATTTCTCCTTTATCATGTACTCATGTGGAATAAACGCTTCTTCGCAGCTCACACCTTTTGAGCTCCATTCTCAAATCATTTTTTCTGTCCGTTCAGGGAGTTTGACATCACTCAACCTCCGACTGCAACTTTACGGCTCTATCCGGTATCCGTAGTCCCAATTAATCTTCCGGTGTTTTGTTCCAGCCAAAGGCGTGCTCTCTCCTGCAGCTTAATTGACTTGTCAGAGTAGGCTCTCCCGTGGCATATCTTTTATTCTTAGCACATTACGCTTCATCTATTGAGTGTTTGGTACAGTAGTTTTTTTATCTGGACCTTAAACCGTGATATTTTGCAGCAATAGATGCCATTATAACATCCCCTAATATCCCGACAATGTAGCTAACGAGAGGATACTTGGAGTTGCTTAACTGTACACGTCCAAAGTCGAGCTCTTGCTGAATTTGTGTTCAATCAGCTCCAGCTGAATTTGCGTTTGTCCTATAGTTCAGACCTCCACTCTTTTGTGGCCGCGTAGCTAAAAATCAACCCAAAGCTAACGAATAAAAGGATTTGTGTATGAATAACCGCTTGGATGACAGTAATTACTACTGGGTACACAGACCAAATCGGTGAAAAATAAAAGGGACATATGAAGGTCCGTGATTAAATACCTCCGTATTCCGCTGATACTATATATGATCTTCCAAGAGGGAACTAAAAATATGAGAAAAACGACAGGGCGGTAAAATATCTCTGGTCAAGATGTTATCAACCACACAAGGTTTGCATGTTGTGTTCAAAATATCTAGGTAAAAAAGGAAAAACACCAAAACTTAACTGGTTATCTTACCAGCAAGTACTGATTGACCAAGAGAGGAAAATAAAGCACACCCTCTCTTGTGTTTCTTGTACAGTGCCACCAAAATAGGATCCCTATTACACAAGTATAAAATGACATGTGTTCTATCAAATCCCTTCTGATTAAAAAAATCTAACATACCACAACACTAAAAAAAGATCTAACTGAACCACAACAATAAAGAAGATCTAACTAAACCAGCCTAATAAACAAATATGCAACATAATCGAATATAACAAAGATCTAACAGTATTACACCAATAAAGAAGTACTAATTAACAAGATATTCTAACATATCCGACCTTGCTAGTGGATAAACAAATCGAACATAACATACATATTATTAATATACTAACAGATGTGGCCTTCCTAGTGAGATACGACATATAAAACATGAAGACGGCCTTGTTAAACGAGCGCTAACCTTCGGGATGTCGACGAGAAGACGGCGACCTTACGACCGGGGGGGGGGGGGGGGGGGGTGGGGGCGTCGGCGGCCTTGGACAGGCATCCTGTGAGGTCATCGGCGGGGGAGGACTGCGGGGAGGCCAAATGTGACAACACCTCACCACAGGGTCCGGGAGGGCGTGTGCGACTGTAGAGCATGAGAGGCGGCTGTAGAGTAGAGATGGTAGAGTGTAGTAAGTGTATGGGCCAAGCGAGGGTGCTACTTAGTTATATGGTCAGGTTCCACTTAATGGGCCCTAACGACACAACAGGCATCACATAAACCGTGTGTGAACATGCAGCCGTCTACCACGAGGTCAACAATGATACACATAAAATTTGATTTCAGAAAAGGAACTTGGTATCATTTTCGTGCTACCAACACTACAACAAAATTGTGCAATAGAGGCATTTTTATAGAGACACTCTCCCCTGTGTCTCTTACAACCTAATCCAGTTTGCTGTAGAGGCACTACGAGAGACATTTTGGGGAATGCGTTAGCAGTAGAGACACTATCTAAAGATATTCTCCAAAATGTCTCTTAGTTTCATCTAAAGGCATTTTAAGAGACATTCTTGAGCTCGCCTTAACAGTAGAGTCATTCTCTAAAACTGGACCAGACGAACGGTTGAACTGGAAAAACCTAGAACCAGAGCCTCCACCGGTTTTATTTAAGCGCCCGGGACTATCTCCGCACTTGAGTCGAATCAATGTTTCCGATGAAAACCGGGCCTAACAGGCATGCCACGTGTTTCCACGAAAAGGCCACGTGTCACCTCGATGCCTCGCCACGTGTCGACTGGCTATTTGGTAACATGGCGAAACACCATCAATCCACGTGTGTACCTCCAGTTGGCCCACGTGTCCTCATGTCGGGACGCCATGTGTCAGTTCAAGATGTGCGCCACGTGGCAGGCTTGCGTTATGCCACATGTTCGCCCGTGTTTGTCTACGTGTAGCCCAAAAGTACGAGGCCACGTGGCAGGTTGTCAATGTACCATGTGTCACCGTGTTATTGGTCAACATACTTTCCTCAGCTTGGCCCAGTTGTCGCCATGTTGATGGCCCATATGGCATGTACAGGAGACTCCACGCGTCGATGTACCAGTGGTACACATGTCGTGATCTGCAAACGCCTCATGGAAGCAAACCATATGCCACGGGACGCATCACGTCACACTAAATGACAACTTAGACGTCACTGGATCGTAATGACAGGTCAATCACTGGTCTAACACATGTGCCACCACTGGCCCGACAAGGGGGCAATCAACCATGACGGTTTGGTCTGACACGATGAACTGGGCTGGGCGGGCCTCGGGTCCAGTCGGGCAATCAAACCACGTCACTTAACCACGGCGTTCTGTAAAAAATGTCGCGAAAACCATCTATGACTTAAGATTGACAACGATCGATAGATCCGTAGTTATGGTGCTTTTACGATGCAAAAGTGACTTTTCTACCTCGGACCCAAATCGTGGATGAGGACATTTCTGGCGATAGTGTTCCCGAAACAGGCCCACGTATTTGCTCCCGAAAACGAACTTTTTTCAGCAATTTTCATGTCAACATTGTTAAATAAAACCACTATCTTATGTTATACTATTTTCGGAGTAGAGAGCTGTGAAAAACTGATGTGAACCGACATGTGTGGGAATGGCGGAAATTGTTTGCTTGTAACAACTTTTAACCGAAAAGGCTAACTGATCTATTAATAATCATCAACATCAGTAAAAAATCACAAAAGTAATAAAAATATAAATATGTTGTTTAACCCGACCACCTAGTAATGAGTACAAACAACTAAATGAGCCGAAGTCGCCCCGCGGACAGACACTGCTCGTTGAGCGAACGGTTTGGAAGGTGTACGATCGGAAACCCCAACTGTCTCTCTGGAAGCTCAGCACCCAAATAGACGCATAGGATTATTTTCTGCCCGGTGGGATCACTTGTGTGCATGGTCTCATACATGCGCCTTGTTGCTGCTAACCATACACGGTATCAGGCCATATGATAAAAAACACACTAAATTACAAAAAATGGACGCCGCAAACAAAATTATGACAATCCACTGCAATCACAGAACACAAGCTTACATGATCTCTGGTCAGTTCAGGAAAGCTGCGACCTGAAAACTGAATACGAGCTTCTGATGATGCTCCAAAGTAATTAAGCGACTCACGGCCACTCATCTTCTGGCTAGCTTGCCGATTTGCTCACGTGCACACACTCTCTGTCTCTGTGCTGCTGATCCGGCCTCTACGCCATGTTGCCGAACATACAATTATTTAGCTAGAACTAAGACAACGACTACAACTAATGCAATGCAAAGACAAATAAACATGATACTAGGTATCCCTTGACACTAGTAACAAGATCAGATCCAACAGACTCCTGCCCTTTAAGACGAGACGACAAAAACGCCGGCCAATCTATATCCACCGGCACAGCGGTCCTACAGCTACAGTTAAGGCTGGCAAACCGGTCCGTCATCTCCTCCACCGCCCCAGTTTCGACATCGACCAGATATGCGTTGAGGTTGTTGTCAACTAGGAGCAATGTGCCACTTTTCTCCATGAAGCAAACACATTCCGCTCTGTCCATTGACTCCTGTCTGGGTCGTTCTATCTTGACCACTCGCGTGAGGAGCCAGCTATCCGCACTTCCTCCGTCTTCTTGCCGTGTCCAGATTTCTAGCCCGAGATCTTCAATATGTAGGCGAACTAACATGAGCGCGCCGTCGGCAGCAACGGTGAGTTGTGGTTTAGCATAAGGGTTGAAGGTGAAGGGTTCTGCAACCGGGACAGGAAGCTTTGCCAAAGAGACTTGGCCTGTCTCAGCATTCACGCCGAAGCTGTACAGGACGTTCGACGACCAGTCCCGGCAGAGCCAATGCGCTGTGCCCCGTCGTACGACGCCATTGTTCTGAATCAGCGTGTGTTTCAACTGGTCCAGGCGGCTTCGCGTCCAGCTCGGTTGATCAGATGATGCCATGTAAAGATCGTAGTGGTGCAGTTCATCCTGGTCGCCGATGCCGATGATTAGCACTTTGAAACGGGGCGATGGCAGCCGTTGTTGGCCGGCATTGGAGCAAAAGTTATCTCCCGTTAGGATGGCAAAGCCAGCCAGGTTGACGTTGTGAGGGCGTGACTTGTACAGCAACGGGGGGAGCACGTCGCAGGTGCCAGTAAAAAGGTTACACAGAGCAAGGTGGATAAATGTCGAGTATGAGCAGTTGATGGGGCCCTGACGTGGGACGAAGCGCACGAGGAGGAGGCCGCCATGGGAAGCGAGTGGCATCACACGGTCGAAGAGGCTGTCGGCTATGGGGATCAAGGAGCCGAGGGAGCGGCGGCCATGACCGAGCACCGATCGCGGTCCCGGGACGAAGGTTTGGGCGGCAGCAGGTCCCCTAGGTAGCCACGTGATCTCTTCAGGAATCTGGCATATATTAGCAAAGAACCCGACGAGGCACAACGAGTTGTCCGGCCAGCGGCGGCGGAGGTCGGCTACGAGGCACCTCCACAGCTTGCACGTCGCCGCGCATCGGAAGAGTGAAGCCTCATTAGTCAAACGTACAAGGATATCGAGGACGATGTCGTCTGGGAGCGTCACCGCCGTTGCTTCCATCTTCACCAGGGCGATGTGATCGATGGAGGCTGGAGTTTACGTTGATCGGGGCGTATTAAGCATAGTAGCATGCTATATATGCACGATTGCTTCTTTGCCTTATTTCCTCTTCTCTTTCCAACTCCGTTCCGACTCGTTGTACGTGTTTAAAGTCGTGAACCGTTAGAGAACTTGCCTGTGGCAAGATGGTTAGTTGGGTGGTTGTACCCCTAGCCCACCAGAGTTCAAACCCCAGGTTTGACGCTGGTGTTTCTCATTTAAGGCGGAATATTCTTCAGTGGGAGGCGACGTTCCCGTCGACAGCGAGGCGCCCGTGGTGACTTCGTCAATCTCAAGACTCGACCCGCCGACTCAGTCTCTCGGAGGTGCTCATAGGGGTAGGGTGTGCGTGCGTGCGTTCATAGGGGTGAGTGTGTGCGCGTGTATATGAGCGCTTGCGTTGTACTGTGTTTCGCAAAAAAAAAAAAAGTCGTGAACCGTTAGCTACCGACTTGTATTGGCGATTTACCCTGAAAAAAAAACTGTGTACTCCTTTTTGTACACCGATGTGGTATGCATGATGACGGACCTACCAGGAGGATTTGTACTTGTGCTGGCGTCCACGATTGTAACCTTGGGGACCCGTGAGAGAGCCATAATGAGTTAATGCATAAAATCACCAATTTGAAGGCCAAATTTATTGAAATCCACCAATTTACGTTTGGGATATAAATCCATCGTATTTGTGTCCGTTGTTCGTCGAAAACATTAAAACGAGTCTAAAAGTGGATTGACATGCTTTATGGAAGGGGCCCACATGTCAAGTTGACATGGCGCGGAGGAGACGACGCATGTAACTGCCGTTATGAACCTTGTCGGAATCTAACCGTTTTACCGTTGACTCTCTTCTGCTCCGGCTAACTCTCACTCACCCCGCTCGACACCGCTGCCCGCAGCTCTGCTTTGCCACTACAGCCCCCCGCATCGTTGCCGCCTCATCTGATTCGCCGACATGCCGAGCTGGAACAACGTCAAAACTTCCGAGGGTTGTTGCTGGTAGGCGAGTTCTTGGTCTTGCCTTAAATTTCTTTTTAGGGTTCGGGCTCCTGCTTTGGGATTTTTTTTATTCTCATGATTGAGCTTCGATTGCTTGTTGAAACGATTTGTTGCTCTCTGGTGTTAATTACGCACATCGGCACATGGCACTAGCAGGAAGACCCTTATAAACTTCCAAATATTAGTGGCGTGCCATTTTCACACATGTCTCCTCTAAATAATCAAGACCACAGAAAATCCCGAGCGCGTTGGGTTGCAATTTCCGCTCCGTAATTTGGCACTGCCAATTCAAGCGGGCCCTAAACCGAAAGCAAGCCCGATCCGGCCTGCTACATCAGCCCAATTAATGCAGTGGTACCAAATTCCCACACGAACCTTCTAGACCCCTCATGAGAAACCCGTCGCAGTACGATTCTGCCCATCCCCGCGGCCGCACCGCCGAGGACTTCCGCAGGACAAAAGCGTAAAACAGACCTCCATTTTTCCAATTTCCATCTTTAAAACCCTAAACCCCTCTCCAGCGGCCAGCTGTTAAAATGCAACGAGACCACTCCTCCCTCCTACGCACGCACTCAGGCCCCCCATCAACTTCCTCCCCAAGAAGAAGAAGAAGAGAAGAGCGGCAATGGCGAAGCGGCTGATCCCGTCCCTCAACAGGGTGCTGGTGGAGAAGCTCGTGCAGCCCAACAAGACCGCCGCCGGCATCCTCCTCCCGGAGACCACCAAGCAGGTTCGGACAGATCTCGTTTCTCCCCACTTTTTGCTCCCTAGTTATCTGTACGGATGTGTTCGTATTTTAGATCCGTGAGTAGTGCTTAGGGTCGTGGGCTGGGGAAGCTGGGTGAGGGTTCATATTGAGGATAATTTGTTTGATTACCTGTAGATTAGAGCCCTCTCCCTCGATTACCCGTAGATCAGAGATACCTGGGCTGTTTCTGCTGATGGAATCGGAATTCGATTGATTGATTCCCTGTTAGGCAGTCTTTTTTTATTCTTTTTTTTACAGATTTCCAAGGCTGCAGTAGACTAGTAATGAAATCGAATTGAACCGTGTAAAGGAAATTACCTTTCTTTCTCAGAAGAAAGGTTCTATATTTAGCCGGTATATCAGGTGGTGCGGTTTTATCTGTCCTAATCATTACTTTGCTTAGGATTTGGTCGTTGTGTGCTCTGCAATGTGGTGTACGTGACGAGTTTTAGCTTACAACCTACTAGAAGCATGAGTTCGTGCCCCTATACTATTATTGTGAAACGGTTCAGTCAGAGCCAGAAAGTAGAAATGGTGTCCCAGTAATATGGGCTGGCCTGTCTCTTACAAAGAACGCTAGTTTGTTTTAATTCGATAACCTTTTGTCATAAACATTAATAAGGTGTTGTTTGAATTATTTTGTGTAGCTTTATGTATGTCTCAATGGAAGATGAAACTTTGTCTCATTCAGTCCACTGTAAACAAGGCTGTATCATCTATCATGCTATTTTTCTGGTCCATGGCTCATGATTGTGTCAACCTGTTTGGCCAGTATGATGTCTACCTTGGTTTTGTCATCCTTGAGTCTGCCTGCAAGTGGGACTGACCGTGGACTGCTGAAATATCCCACTTAAATTCATGTGTCGTATGTAGGCTGCCGCAAACCCGTATCATCCTTCATTGACCCACATAGTGTGAGAAAGATAGCTCGGCCAACAATTTTCCTTTTTTGGAAGTCGAAGCTCTTCATTTGCATGCGGGATACGTGCCATTAGTAGTGGGGCAAGCTCTTGTCCTACTTAATCCCGCAGAAGAATATCCTTCGCTGTGGGCATCCACATTGTGTGGGACGTATTTCATGGCGCCAATGGCTTGTGCCCACCGACAGGTCTATGTGGAGTGTGGTGATTGTGTAATCTGCATGGAGTCTGCAAACTTTGCTGATATGTGATGTTTGATGAAAGCTGAAGTTAGACATATGTAGATAGGACGAACTTGAGTGTCATTATACTAAGTCAAGTTGTTTCCTGGTTAAATCTTCTATTGTCTGAACTCTGATAAAGCTATATGGAGTGTTATAGCAATTGAATTTTGGTTTATCATGGCCTACCAAGCCTGTAGTTTTCTAATATGTATTTGTGGCCTAATATATCCTTTTATTTGAATCCAGTTGAACTCTGCAAAAGTCATAGCTGTTGGTCCTGGTGGGTGTGATAGGGATGGCAAGCTGGTCCCTGTTTCTCTCAAGGAAGGCGACACTGTTCTACTACCTAATTATGGAGGAATGGAAGTGAAGCTTGCTGAGAAAGAGTATGTCAAACCTGCCTATCATATGAATTTGGTAGTTTTTTGTAGCTGGTTGCCTGTTTAAAACATCAGTCTTAAATCCTTTATTGTTGAAATAAAGAATAGTACCTTAATATAAAAGGTTGGCATTCTTTTTTTTTCAAAGGTTGTTATATATTTTGAAACTGACCTTGTTTAAGCATGGCTGCGCTGCTTAATCTAAGGTAGTTACACAGCTTGTTAAGCCATCTTGCCAAATTAAGTGCATAGACTCTGCTTAGCTGTATAAACATATACCGATGTCCTTTATACAACAACCAATAACATAGGAATATAGGACAAGTTTGTACTAGTAATATTTTTCCCGTGGTGCTAGGAATATTTTGAGCTACACATTTTAGTAAATTAATTTCGTATACCTTTTGGACAGAACTGAAGCCCATACTTTCTTCCTTTGTCATATTTACATCTCAATCTGTACATCTAGCTGCATGTAATTACATTACGTACATACACTTCATTGGATAATAAATCCTAAATCAGTTGGTGCTGGTGATCTAACTTGGTTATTTGTGACTTCAGGTACCTTCTTTTCGGAGAGCATGACATACTGGGACGGCTGGAAGAGTAACTCGCGGTTGTGAGCATAACATTATCTGATTCGAGATGCTGGATTGTAGGCTTCTGTATTTTGGGGAAAAATAACCTCTGAATTTGATGTTCTGGCCTCATCTCGAGCCATTGAAACTGAAAATGATGGCTTCTTTGGTGCTTCATATATCGATTGAAATTGCAACCCAGTTTCTCATGAAACTTTAGTACTAGCATATGCCATTTGAAATATCGAAGCGACATTTTGTTTATGTTAATTACAAATGTGCTTTATTGAAAATGATATATGTGTCTTCAGTTCGATTAGGCATATTACAGTTTTTACATAGGAATGGAACCCCAAACAGAGAATCTCTTATGGTGATAAAAGATCCCAGCTCAACAACGCGGACAAACAGCAGGACAACCCATGCTGATGCCTGAGAGTACAGGTTTGTTCCTAACAGATGACTGAAATAAAACAACTAGAACCAAACTCCACTAAACCATAAAACAAGTAGCAGGGGGAAAACAAGGAAACGAACTTCGCCTCACTACATATTGAACAGTGAAGGGACACCACCCATCATCATGGATGAGACAGTTATGTATCAATCCGAAGATCAAATACTAATGGGATCTCCTTGACTAATTCTTTGAAAACAAGATTTGTTGCTTGTTTCCGAAATGCCTTCACTGGTACTGTCATCTGAACTAAGATCCCTGAAACAGGTAGGACGAGAAGAAATACCCAAAGAAAGGCTAATCGCGTTCCAAACGTACATTGCCAGATAACATGAAAAGAATAGGTGCAGGGCTCGACTTTTTTCCATCACGTTCCAAACGTAGGCATATTACCGGGTTATGACGTGTTTTGACTACGCAGATAGGTTCATCGCATTTTGGGTTCCCCACTTTCGTTTAGCTGCTCTAGAAAATTTATAAGATTTTTAGTGAGAATTTTTTGGAAAATTCACTTTGACACATGGGAACATATGCTCTTGCCACCGAAAAAATATTTTAAAATGTGATGTGCTCAGTGCTCGACCCGATTTAAACATATTTAGGCTTTAGGATGTAAAAAACAGAGGGCTGTATGTTTGCTGGACCTGTGGGCAAATTAGGCATGCCATATGGCCCAAGCGATTCAGGAACCATGGGCCAACGTGGACTGTCGACCGTCATTGTCGAATCCAAAAAGAAAAGAAGAAAAAAGGCAACCGTGGACGAGGGAGCAAAGCCTCAGTCGACCCTCCTCGAAGATACTCACTCCAATTGGAAATGATTGACACAAACTTATCTAAATACAGATGTATCTCATATTATATTTTAATATGTACATACATTTATATTTTGACAAACAATCATTTTCAATCGGAGGAAATACTATAAAATGAATAACTACTCTGACGTGGCCAAGATGTTGTCGACAAATTTTTCTATACGGCACTGTTCGTGTTACCGCTGGCTCGTTGACCTCGTTCCGTCCTGTACTTGTCGGCGAATGGATCGACACCCAGCTCGACTCTATCTCGTCCCCTTGGCTGCTTGATCGTTTCGCTTGCCTCCTGGCCTCTCCACCGCGACGTGGGCACCGGCATCCCTGTAGTAGAGATGGGGCACAACCTCACTATGATTTTTTTTCTTCTTTAGGGAAAAACCTCTCAACGATAAACCTGACTGCCTGCTTAATGACCACCAGGTTACTTTGTTCTGAGCCGAGTTGAGAATGAATGGTTTGTTTGATCTGCGAACAGCGATATAGATGCATGGATCGTTTTCTCCTTGGGCATGGAAAAGGCTATAGCACTACTGTTTTGCTCCACACTTCCATGACGAGGAATTCATGGGAGCTATACGTGGAAATGGTACCATGTAGGGGTGTAAACGGATCGGATCGGATTTTACCTCTACCATATCCTTTACCATATTTATTTCTCGGATTCGGATCGGATTGGATAATGAACGGTTGCGGATTCGGGGCGGATAGATATAATCACGGATTCGGAACGGAAACGGAGCGGATTCGGGGCGGAAAGAAAATTAGTCGGATCGGTATGCGCAATGTATATCATCAAGCCACATAACCAAAAATAATAGCTCAACAACATAATAATATAACAAAGTTATACTCCATAGTATGTAGAATGACCATGCAAGGGAGTCGTTGTTCAACAAATAAGCTCGACAACTCACTAAATACAAATTATGCTCTATTAGTTTAGACATTTCGGTAGAAAATCGGATTATTCGGATTATAACCATCGGATAATCCTAACTAATATTCGGATAATCCATATTCGGATGCTATTTTTCATACCATATCCTATACCGTATCCGAGTGTTCAGTTCGGAATCGGATATCCTTATCCGGCAAATTCTTCGGAACCGGATATGGATTCTTTAAAACAGATTCGGCGACGGATTCGGTGCGGAAATTATCCTATCCGTTTACACCCCTAGTACCATGGCCTTGCATTCTTAACTGCTAAGCTATGCCTAGACGCGAACGGTGCTCTGCTCTTCTCCCTCCATGAGTTGAGAGCTACATTCATGCCGACGCATCACATGTGGCTGGGACCAAAACGCAACATTGGAAATGCCCTCTGAACCTTGTAGTTTTCAGACAACTCAAGACGTACCAATGCTTTTGCATTCTCCGGGAAAAAGAATCTGGCAATAAGGCCAACAGAGAACTGAAAATCTAGTGGCGATGGATGCGGGACTGGTCAAAATGTTCGCTGCAACTGAACACTTGCTTACCCCAGTGACCTACAAGTTGCAGTTGGTCCGACATCCAAGCTAGCAACCGATTAATGTACTATAGCTAGTTTAGTCCCGCCTCATGATGCATGAACCGATGAACGGGGAGATGGGGATTCGATGGTTCAGTGTTCCTGTTTCGAGACATGCTGAATCATTCAGGTTGGTGCCGAAAGTGAGCCGCACCAATTCTTGGGTGTTTGGGGCCACTCGCTTGACAGCAAGTCAAAGTGGGTCACTCAAGACTCCCTTTCCTCGTCACGTCACAAAGAAACTCTGCCCATGCACTAACGTTACAAACGACTACTAGTAGTAGGGAAAAAGGCCTATTCGACCTACTGTAGAAGCTACGGGTGCTCTTGTGAGTCACAACTTTGCGTCCCTTTTGCAAGATCACATCGCCAACGCCAAAGCAAAGTAATGATCATTTCACTGCCCATTTACTTACTTCCTCTATTTAACGGCATTTTCACTTTGCATGAATGCATGTTCTGCATCGACGTGTTGTGCGGCATGGATGATGCAGACATGAAACTACTCCCTCCGTTCCAAATTACTTGACATGCATTTGTCTAGTAACGAATGTATCTAGACACTAAACAAGTATAGATACATCCGTATTTTGACAAACACAAGTCAATTAATTTGGAACGGATGGGAGTAGATAACATCCTGTTCCTGTATACGCATTGGGTGAGCACGCACGAGCTCGCGAATCTGCCGACGCTCTTCGGCTGTCCAATCCAGCTTTTGCCGACTTGTTTCGTCTTCCTTTCTCCATGCTCAATTCCACTTACAACCACGTGTCGGGATCCCACGTGGTAGTGCGCGCGGCTACGTCCGACGCCCCCAAGCGTCTCCTAACTGGACAGAGTTAGGTTGGTAGCGCCGTATGAAGCATTTGGCCACACCAGACACAAAACGTCTATGATCCTACTGGGCGCGGTTTTACGGCGCGCCCCATGAATCTATGGGGAGAGATATGGGAGACGCAGGGATGCTCTAACCACCAACTTTGCGAGCACCACCCTTCCAGGCCGAGCAAGATCCTTGCCCATCTAATCCCGAAGGTTGCGCATCCACCTTGCGAAGACAACTGCAACCGAGACCCAAACATTTGCCAGAGAAGGTAGCGAGCTTTGCCGGAAAGATGAAAGGATGACCGCAAGACTGGGGTTTTTACCAACAGCTCAACATGACATAACATGTGGCCACATGGTTTCTTAAAATCGTGCCGTTGTGCACAACCACCTGAAGGAACAGCTTTTCGGTTGGCTCCGGCTGAGACGCGAGCCACGAAGAGGCCAGCGTGTCTCACGACTGCGTGACATGAAGATGCCACTGCGGGTACCACTTAACAGTGACAGCACAAGCATAGCCACACATGGTGACCAGCAAGTAGTACTACTTGCCAAGTTGGGTGTACATCCACAAAACTAACCCTTAGACGAAACTTCAACGCAAAATAAACCCATTCAAACATAATTTCGAATCTAACCTTTTTTTTTGTTAACGCCTTGGTAGCACATGCTAGGGCGCTATCCCCTACCAACGTGGCATCTGCGCCCTTGTCGCGGGCGCTACCCTCTAAAAGTGTAATTTCAAACCCCTGTAATTTTGATCTACAAATATAATGACGTGGTTCTTTTTCCTATGGGTCACAAATTAAATTATCTTTTCAATGCCACCGGTCTCATAATGGTTAGAGTACTAGATAATATTTTGTGAATTATTTGCTTATGTTGCTTTAATTTTTATTGTTTGGACGATTTCGGAAACATGGTTGTGCACGAAGATTTTGTCCAAAATCTAGAACAATAGGAATACCTTGACGACCCAAACAAGCACCCACTTTCACCATGCGTCGTCCATATTTTCAAATATGAATTTCCTCAATCTTGTGGAAATTCATATTTGAAAATATAGGTGAAACATGCTCAAAGTGGGTGCTTGTTTGACTCTTCAAGGTACTCCTATTGTTAGATTTTGGACAAAATTTTCATTCACAACCATGTTTCCAAAATCGTTTAAACATTCAAAAATAAAACAACATAAACAAATAATTCATGAAATATAATCTACTAGTCTAACCATCATGAGACCGGTGGCATTGGAAAAATAATTTAACTTGTGACCCGTAGGAAAAAGAACCATGGATCAGTTATAGGGGATAACGCCCCAGCTTACAAGACAGGTGCTACAAAAAGGGTTAGATTCGAAATTATTTTCGAAATAGTTTCATTTTGTTCTGAATTTTCATCCGAGGGTAGTTTTGTGCATTTTCACCCAAGTTGGGCAGTACCCTGGTTCATTATGTTCACATCATATGGTGGCTGTGGCTAAACCTGCGAAACCGGCGACGAAAAGGAACATCAAACTGACTAGCACTAAGTCCCCACCGATTTGACCCTTTGAATGAAACTGCACATTCAGAGAGACGAAAAACTTGGTCTCAAAACATGCATTCTCTTGGTACTACCTTGTTGCCATTACAGCCAAAAGTCTTGCGCTAACGCCCCAAGGGCACAATGCCTAAATGACTCACAGCTAGGAAATTTGGGCGCTGCCTCTTTACAGAAAAGAGAGACCACCTCCAGTTCTCCACAAAGAACAGCACTTGCAGCCAGTGATGCAGCCAGTGATGCAGACCAGAGAAACAGCAATGTGGTAGTATATCTCAGGTACCACAACTGGTATGAGGATGTTGAACTATAACATGTACTGCTGCCTATACAAGTTTAACAAGCATTTTTGCCGGCGACTTGTGTCCCAAAGGCAGTTAGGGTGCGCGACAATAATGAATCTCTGCCGGGTGATGTCAAGTTAGGTTTGGAAGAAGCAACAGTGTTGCCATGTACGTCGCTGGGCACATAAAGTTGACTGATAACACCCATACTTAGTGGAGAGCTTGATGGAACGCAAGAGGGGGGCATCCATACTCAGCGAAGCCTGACGGAATCAGCGACGGATGCCCGGCCGATTTCGTATGTTGCCGGTGCCGTTGATCCTTGCCTTGCCATTGGGTTGTAAGCTTCGATTACCTTGCTTTGGCAAGTCTTGCGGATCCACCATTTGTACTGTTCGCTGCTGCTTTGCTGCATTTGTGTTAAATTAGTGCCATTACTGATCACATGCATCAATCACTCAGATGTTGTCTAAATCACTATGCACTGGTAACTTCTGATATCTAATGACAAATGACAAGGCAATTTTGATCCTAGATACTCATCCAGACTAACAGACAGACAAAAGGCTGGACTCAAGATTAGGCTATGCTGTACATTTTCACAGTGCTGAAGAAGACAAACGTACCATTGCTGAATTCTTGATAACCTTCTTGAAGCTTTCGCTTTGTTGCCTCGAGCTTGGCATTCTTCGCGAGCTCTAGCTTTGCACGGAATGAGGTTTGATCATGGGGACTAGGCGGTTGCTACAACCAGTGAAATGTTTAGAACAATAGCATACACATCACATAAGTTTATATATAGGTGTGCAGCAAAAAAATATACTTACATTAGGCATAGTAGGTCTTGGTCTTCTTTGAGTTTGAGCCACTGAGATATCTTGCAGATTCTTAGTCCTCATTTCAGAACCTATCGGCTCAGAATGCAGCCTATGTGGTCTGCCTGGCCAAAATGCTGCATTTGAAGGCTTCTCTTGTGCCCCCGTGATGAGTTGCTGCCCTGTTTGCCAGCCGGAAGGTCCAAGCAGTCGTGATTGCCTCACCGCAGACTGATCAAGCCTCCAGTTCTCTACTGGATCATACCGTTGGCCGATAGGAGGCTCCTCCTTGATAGACTCTTGGTTTGTGGGATATTGTTGTTCACCTTTCTTGGCGTCGGTTCTAATGTCTGTAGAGAAATTTACAGGACAGCAACCATGTTGATACAATGCAAAACAAAAAACAATGACAGCCTGGAATCGAGGAAGCGCATTTACTCACTTCCATCATCATCCATGTCATCGAAGAACTTCGAAACCAAACCAAGTTTCCAAGAGGGAGCAAAGAGTTTTGTCAGATCGCATACATAGCCGTATGAAGTTCCACAACGGTAAACAGAGTAACAAGCTGATGCTTTCTTGAGGGAAAACAAATTGATGTCTAAAATGGTCAGTACCTCAGATAGCAGCATGGAACTACATGGCGTGGCGAAAAGAGCAGCCTCGTCCATGGGAGGGGAAGGAAGCCCTCCTTCTTCCTGCTCAAGGCAAGAAACATCCGTCGATTGCGGAGTATGATCTGTGAATTGTTTCAGCAATGTCATGCTAGGGCGCCTCCTCGCCGACAGTAAACATAAAATGGATTTGAGAAAGAGCGTCCAATTCACATTTCTCACCTACAATGCCAGCATCATTGCTCACCCACTCACTAACTATAGACTGCCAGCCTCTGCAATGCGGCTCAAGCATAACACCAAACATGTTAATACAAGAAAATTAGGAAAATTTACACAAGAGAAGAATAGCAGAAACTTACTCAATGAGAGATCGTACGAGTTGCCGAATCTGCTTTGAGCCGTGCTTTCGTAGCTGTTTCACGGCATTTCCAATCTCAGTAACCTATGACCAGTTCAGTTCATACATGTGAACAAAAGCAATCAAGGAAGTGATCAAGCACATGCAGCAACAGAAGTTGATCCCTGGCTTTACCTTGATGGTGTCCACCGTGAATTTCAACTGCTGCAGCCTCCGGAGCAGCTCGAGCAGTTCGTCCTCCGACTGTCAGAAAAGAACACGCAAGCAATACAATGAGTACTACGTACTAGTTTGTCAGACCAACACCAATGTCTGACATGGTCGTAAGAAGGTGAGACTGAGAACCATTTGTTGGCTGCCGGAGAGGGCGGCCTTGACGCGGAAGCACTCCGCGGCGACGGGGTCGTCATGGCGATGAGCGACGGCGGCGGCGCCACCGGAGCTGCAGAGGCTGGGGACGCTTCCAGCCGCCTCGAGGAGCGTGGGCGGCGGGCCAGCGAAGGCTGGTGCTGCCACCATTGCAGCCTGATCCTCTGCCGGCGGAAGCGGGAGCACGGTGTAGAGGCGGTGCGCGATGGCGTCCCGGTGCGCGCGGAGGCCGTCGGGGGTGTCGGCGGCGGCGACCCGGATGGCGGCGTCGATGGCGTCGAAGATGCTGGCGCGCGCGCCGCTGAAGAAGCCCCGCCAGTAGTCCAGCGACGGCGGCGGCGGCGCCATCGGAATCCGAGGCCGGCGACCGGACCGCCGATCAGTCAAGAAAAAAAGATCCTTCCTTCTCCCCTTAACTCCTTTTGATTTAAGATCGATCCCGATAAAGATTACTACGGGCTCGCAGCTCGCTTTCTGAACTTGTCTTCTTGATCTTGCGGTTCGAACCCGATGGAGAAGTCGAGAAATTACTAGGAAAACAACCGAGAGAGGGGGGGGGAGATTTTCTTGGGAGGGCGCCGCGGTTTCCTTCCTTGTTTTCTTAATCAAGTTGCGAGGGCGGCGCGGTTTCTTTTAGCAATTGCGGCGCTGGTATGTTACGGTAGTATTAAATCTCGAGGAGAAGATGGGAAGGAAGGGGGCCGGGCGGGGTGGGATCGCGATTGCGATCGCGAGCGTGAGTGCAAATGGGAAATCCAATCCAATCCTGTCCGGATTCCGATGGGATGTCGCAGCTTCACGAATCACGACAGACAGACACAAGAAGCGGATGCGAACGAGGAAATAGGGACACCGCGATGCGCATGGCGCCACGCCATGGCCTACTTTCCTTTCCTTTGCGTGCTCGGCCCTGGTGGCCGAGTTTGGTTCTGGCCCGTCTAAGCTTGGGCTACGTGGGTCGTTAACCCGAGTTGAAGGCCACAGCAAAAATAATTAGCATCCCTTTGTGCCATTTTGGTCTTGTAAGAGCATCTCTAGAAGACCCCTCAAAATGCGCGGAACCTCAAAATAACCGTCGGATAAGGTTTCGAAAGCTCAAAAAAACAAAGACCAGAAACCTTAAAACGCGCCGACCGTAAACCATTTTGAGGGGGCCCGTGAATCCGGCCCTCGGAACCGTGAATGCGCAGGTTTCGCCGCCGAACCGAGGGGGCCCTGTATATCGTGAAAGTCGTTGGCGGGCTGAACATTCAGCACCCGCCGGTGACCTTCCGCCGTGGAACTCGCCGGAATTCGGCAAACTTCCGCCGCGCTCGCAGGTGTCGCCGGAAATTCAAGCGCTAACCGGGCAGGAGTTGGTTGCCGGCGGACGCTCCGTCGAGCTTCCCACGGCGACGTCGGGGAGTCTTCGTTCGCTGCGTCGGGGGCTTCGTGGACCACCATGGCCGATACGGGTGCCAGCTGCACGGGCGAGCTGTGCGACGGCGGCGCTCCGAGCGAGCTGTGAGACGGCGGCGCTTCGAGCGCTCGCCCCTGCTGTCCCGCGTGGTCGAGTCAGCTCTTCCGCGTCCTTCGGCAGCCAGCGAACGCGGCCGTGCGACGGATCGATCGATTTGTCTATCAGCTAGCTAGCTCATGTATGAGGCTGGATCGATTGATTGGACTACAGCTTAGCCCATGTACGTACCTCGATGAATTTATCGATTGCGGCGACGTACGGTAGCTAGCTAGCTCATGTATTACACCGCTTCAAAATCGGCCTAGTTTGCGGCGGCGTGGGCGGCGGACGCCGAGCAGTTGGAACGGTTGAGGCGGAGCAGTGGATTCGATACCTAGTAGGCGGATTTGAGAGGGGTCAACACGGCCACCGAGCGAGAGGAAGAAGATGAATTGGGGAAAAAAGAAAGATGCGAATATTCGGTTTTACGGTTTGAGTTTGAGGGCTCTGTTCTGTGGCGGCTGTTTTTGGTCCAAAAAACGCGCGTTCCGCGACCCTCAAAACTGTTTTGAGGTTTCGCGTTTTGAGGGGTCTGCTAGAGATGCTCTAATCGTGGGTCTCTTTCTCAAATTTTACCGCATAACAGAAAAATCAGATAAAGATGTGAAAGGTTCATGTCCCGTCAAAGTTGAAAGTTTTTTTTATGGAGAGTTGCTAAACAATCTTATCAACAGCTCACTCCCTTCTTAGCCGGAATATTTCATCATCCAAAAGTCGAATTGGAGCTCGTTCTGCATAGAGAGCCCTTTATTTTGAAATTTTCGAAAACTGTATTTTAAAGTTAAAAAAACCTACACTAGTGCCAAATTTCAGTGCAATTTTTTTTATATTCTCGGTACGACAAGACAAATTCTAACAAAATGTGACAAGTTTTAGATGTGCACTGATCACACACCCAAATCTATAATTTTGTCTTTTTTAGCGTATAATACAACTTATTGTGGAATGAGATTATGCACAGTTGTAGGATACATCATCGGTTATATGTATATACTCCCTCCAATACATATTAATTGACGCTTAATCGGATGTATACATATACATATTTTAGTGCCAGATATATCTGATTCGACAACAATTAACATGGATCAGAGGGAGTATATTTTTTCATATTATTTGGAAATTTTTAATTTATTTCAAAAGTTCAAAATAAAGGGCTACACGAAACCCGAGAGCGAAAATGATGCGCTCCGATCCCCTTTGTGCCATTTTTGGTCTTCGAACCTGGAACGGTGTGCTTTTTTGTCCGGTTTGCTCTTCGAATGCTAGTACTCCACAAAGTTGAAGAGGGAAGCGTGGCTTCAAGGGAGGGTCTATTTCTCAAATTTTTGTACAGAAAATCATATAATGATGTGAAAAGTTCATGTCCCGTCGAAATAGAATTTTTTCTTATGGAGACTTACTGAACAGTCTTACCAACATGTGACTTCCTTCTTAACCGGGATATTCCTCATCGAATTGTTGTGCAATCTACGGTGTCCCTTACTCATGGCGCCACTCCTTGATTGAATGCACCATGTCCCATTGTGTTTGGGCGCTATCAAGCGAGGACATCACTGGACACATGAGTGCAACTTCAGAGTCTTCAGCCAAGCAGTGGATCGTTGACATGATGGAAACCTTGTTCCACGACGATTCTGTGAAACCAGTTGATGATCTACTGTCTGTTTATTCTGAGCTATAGCAGATCTCGTTGGATTACCGACGAATACAAGAAACCTAGCGCACATGCCATCCGAGCACAAGCACCTCGGTGGATCGCTTTCTAGTCGGGTCTTGTAAAACTAAACGACGACGATGTTGTTTTGGGAGATGGGGTTGGGACATCCGGCAAGACGCGTGAGGGAGGAGGAACGAGGAGGAGTGGGACGAAGGACGAGCGAAACTTTTTCGTGGCAGAACAAGGAACCTTAGTAGAGATATCACTCCAACAGTGCAATCATACTACGTGTCGCGCTGCTAAGATAGCATCATTACCACTATACATGCCATGCTATTCACACTTAACCATAATGATCTGCTCCCTCCATTCAACAACACTTTACATTCTATAATCTTAAGATAAATTAGCAAGCTCTTTGATAATCCTTTCAATATCTAAGCTCCCTAAAAATAGAACTCCCTAATTGCTCCACGTGGCAACCTTATATTGGTTACATCAGATCAAAGTAGATATATTATTATTTATCCGTTCAGCTGAATAGAAAACTTATTTTTCTATCTACTGCACAGGAAACTACAGTGCCGTCCCTCTCTTAAAGCATCTTCAATAGCTGCCCTATTTTAGACCATAACTCTTTTTAAATCATTTGGGGCCAAAAATCTTGCTCCAAAAGCTGTCCGTGATGTAAATTTTGTCCACTTTTTTTTGTTAAAAAACAGCAAGTGATGCAAATATAAAACACTTTGCCTGCTGCTATATAATAGAAAGGCCAACACGCGCACGTTAACTGCCAATCAGAACTTTCATGTCGCCCTCACGCCTCTCTGATGACGTGAAACACACGTTCGTTGGGAGACCCCAAGAGGAAAGTATGATGTAGTCAGCAGCAAGTTTTCTCTCAGAAAGAAACCAAGGTTATCGAACCAGTAGGAGCAGCAACTCTTCAGAAGGTTGTCAACGGTGCCAAAAAAATAGCTTTCGAAGGGAGTCTGGACCGTTGACGTGGAATCTGCACACAACACAATCAAACTACTTTGCCCCAACGAAACAGTGAGGTTGTCAATCTCACTGGCTTGCTGAAAACAAAGGATTAAACGTATGGTGTGGAAAATGAGTATTAAATTGCAGAGAATGAAAAAGAAACAGTTTGCAATTTGTGGTTGTTTAATCAGTTTAAAAGAATGGACCGGGGTTCACAGTTCACTAGTGGTGTCTCTCCATAAAAGATAACTAACATGTTGGGTGAACAAATTACAGCTGGGCAATTGACGAATAGTGAGCGCATGACAATGCATATACATGACATGTTGACTACTATGATATTTAATTGGGCATTACGACATAATACATAGACCGTTATCCAACAGCATCTATGACTAATAATCCACCGCCGGGTTGTCATCCGAGTCCCCCGTTGGTATTAAGTTGCAAGCAACGGATAATTGCATTAAGTAAAGTGTGTAATGTAAACAAACACATATGCCCGTGGACATAGCATCGTTAGGTTATCCCTAGTGGCAACAGCACATCCACAAGCTTAGAACTTTCTGTCACTGTCCCAGGTTAAACGGAGACATGAACCCACTATCTAGCATAAATACTCTCTCTTGGAGTTACAAGCATCTACTTGGCCAAAGCATCTACGAGTAACGGAAAGCATGCAAGATCTTAAATAATATATAAGATAGATTGATAATCAACTTGACATAATATTCAATATTCATCGGATCCCAGCAAACACAACATGTAGCATTACAATAATATGATCTTGATCATGTAGGGCAGCTCACAAGATCTAAACATGATGGCACAAAGTGGAGAGACAACCATCTAGCTACTGCTATGGACCCGTAGTCCAAGGATGAACTACTCACGCATCACTCCGGAGGCAGGCATGGCGATGTAGAAGCCTCCGGTGACGATTCCCCTCTCCGGCAGGGTGCCGGGAAGAGGTTCTGAACCCTCCCGAGCTAGGGTTGACGACGGCGGCGTCTCTGGATCTTTTCGTGGATATTTGCTCAGGTACTTAGGGTTTTCGCGTCGGGGGGAATAAGTAGGCGAAAGGGCGGAGGCTGCGGACCCCCGAGGGGCCCACACCACCCTAGGGCGCGGCAGAAGGGGGGCCGCGCCCTGGGTGCGTGTGGCCTCCTGGTGGCCCTCCTCTGCTGCTCCTTCGCTCCGTCAGGCGTGTTCTGGAAAAATAGGCACCCCCGTGTAGTTTCGTCCAATTTCGAGAATATTTCCAGACTAGCTTTTCTGGAATACAAAAACAGCAGAAAACAGGAACTGACACTTCGGCATCTTGTTAATAGGTTAGTCCCAAAAAATGTATAAAAGTGATATAAAGTAGATGCAAAACATGTAGCAATTGGTATAAAACAAGCATGGAACATCAAAAATTATAGATACGTTTGAGACGTATCAGCATCCCCAAGCTTAGTTCCTACTCATCCTCGAGTAGGTAAACGATAAAAAACAAAATTGTCGGAGACTAGTCCCAGGAACTAGGGGTGTCTCTCAGAAGCCAGGAAACGAGTAAGGGGCTGAACACGACGTCAAACAGATCCTCAACAACCTCGGCGACGGTGCTCGTCGAGCTCGGTGAGGAACATCACGGCAGAGATGGTACACGAGCCGCTACCCAGGTTCAGGCCCACCGTGAGGTGTAAAAGTCCTACGTCCTGCTAAGATGTATTGCACTGCTTGGAGAGGTTCACAGTACAAGGGTGCTTGCCGAGGGCACAGTTGTGGCTATGGTGGACTATGGTGGAATGAGCTCCGTCTTCTCCCTCAGACGTAGCTGCTTGGTTGTGGAATGAGTTGGTGAATGCGGGATCCCCCTCCTTGGTCGTACACTGGCTCCTTATATACTGGGCTTGGTCCTCTTCCCCCAAAACCTCCGGCGGGAAGGGATATCACAATGCCGCCGAGTTGGAGCACAGCGCACAGCATCGGGGGGCGTCCATGGACGCGGTCCATGGCAGAGAGCGCGTCGTCTTGGCAGAAAAAGCCACCGTCCAACCAGGACGGTGGGCTGGCGCTGCAGAGCTTTGGGGCGTGCCCCACGGTGACGTCGCAGTTGGAGCGTAGCGGCGGCCGGCCGCTTTATCACCAAATTGGCAAGTCTTGGAGTCCGCTTTGCTTCCGCCAGCTCCTTTGACCGCTTTATACACGAGAATGGCAACTGCGGCGTCTTCGTCATCGCGCGCAGGCGCGCGCGTCACTCTGCGGCGGGCGCAGAGCCCATGTGCGCTCTGCAGCGGCGCAGGAGCTTGCTTCCACTTGAAGGAACCCCGCGAGGGTCTGGAGCCTCGCCGAGGCTCTGTAGTCGTTGACTCCTCGCGAGGGAAAACCTCCCGAGGGTAGCGCGGAGACGCGCCAGGGACTGAAGATCTTCTAGGAGAGGCCTTCCCGAGGCAGAGGTTCCTCTCGAGGCCTCCTAGGCCGAACGTCTGGTCCTTAGCAGAAATGCTCAGTCGAGCAAAGAAGCCCTCGCGAGGGAGAAATCCCTCGCGAGGCTCGTCAGGCTGAAGGCCTGGTCCTTAGTAGAATTTCCTGCGGAGCATTTGAGGGCTGTGGCAGGCCGGCCCATGGTACCCTGGTTTTCACTGGGCCGACAGTAGCCCCCGGGCCCGCGATGGGCACGCTGGAGCTCCTCAGGCGGAGGCGAATCGTCGTGGGCCCAAAGAAGCCTGCGAAGCCCGAGACACGTGGAGCGTCACGGCCGGACACGATCCCACGATCTCCTCTGAAGTAACGGGTGTAGTGGTGGGTCCCGCCACATCCTGGTAACGGCTCGATGAGCCGATATAAGGCGAAGAACTCGGCGCAGGCGGCCATTACTCCATTCGTTCCCCTTTCGTCTCCTTCTTCCCAGCGCTCAATCGCCAAACTCCTCCTTCGCGACCTTGCTGCAATGGCGCCCAAGAAGGCCACCGCTGCCACGAAGGGCAAGGCAGTGGTGCAGGGCGGCGAGCCTGCTGCGATGCAGCGGGATGGTGACTTCGAGCCAGCTCTGTCCGGCTCCCGCTTCGAGACGGAGGCGCAGCTGGACAAGGCGCGTCACATGGCGGCCTCGAAGACCAACGAGCACGGCGCCACGGTGCTCAAGCGAGCGGGCAACTCTCACGGCAGCTTCTACCCCATCTTCATGCACACTCTCTTCGCCGGGCTCGTTCCTTCCTTCTCCGATTTCTTCCTGGCGGTTCTGGAGCGCTACCAGATCCAGGTTCTTTATCTCCACCCCAACTCCATCCTCGTCCTTGCCATCTTCGCCTACCTCTGCGAGGCGTACATCGGCATTCCGCCTTCGGTGGACCTCTTCCGCAGCTTCTACGCGCTCTGGTTCACAGCGAACAAGGAGCGGTAGGGGTGCGTGTCCTTCCGCATCACCGACGGCATGAAAGGCGTCTACATCCCCATCGCGCGGAACGGCGAGAACATTGTGACCAGCGTGACGAAGAAGGTGGAGGACTTCCGCAAGCGCTGGTTCCTTATGCAGTTCGGGAGCCAGAGCGCCTTCTTCGAGCTGCCTGAAGCGCCTCCGACGAAGAGGGCGAGCTGGTCTTCCAAGGGGCTCAAGGGTGCAACACTTGGCCCTGTGGTGAGGCGCTTGAGGGACCTCCGCGAGGCTGGCCTCACTGGGCAGATGGTGGCCAAGGACTTCGTGAGGCGCCGCATTGCTCCGTTCTAGAGGCACGTGGACGCGATGTGGCTGTACTCCAACCAGAGGGACAAGATGCGCCTGAGCGCTACCCTCTACACGCAGGAGGAGGTGCATGCCCTCATGGAAACCCTCTTCACGTCTCCAGACATCCCCGTGCCCACCGACCAGACTGTGCCGCTCCATCGGATCGATCTCGGGCGTCGTGTCTCGCATGTGCAGACGATGCCGAAGTTCGACCAGTGGGGCCTGGTGCCTAAGGGGCACGTTGGGCCTCGCGAGGACCCGGAGTCGGCGGCGCAGGGGGCACCAGCTGAGGGCGATGAGGAGACGACGGAGACACCTGCGGAGTCTGACGCAGGCGCAACCGGCGCCTCGGGAGGTGCCGCTTCCTCGGCGGAGAATTCGAGCGCCTCGAAGAGTGCGGCGCCTGAAGCTGAGATCCACGAGATCTCCTCGAGCAGCGGCGATCAGTTCGTGGTCGCCCCCTCGCAGCGTGTCAAGGGGAAGGAGGAGAGCGATGATGACGATGCTTCGTCAGGCCACCGCGAGCCCCGCTCCAAGGCGATCCACGACAGGAACGCCGCAGCCCGGGAGGAAACGGAGGCACGGACGAGCGCGGAGCCCAGTGCTCCGCCCGCGCGGCGGAAGAAGAGGAAGTGGGTCGACACCGCGGCGTAAGTTTTTGTACTCCCTTTCCTGTTTGATGTTGTTCTTGTGTAGGCCTCTCGAGGGGTTTTTGAGTCTTTTCCTCTCCAGGCGCCCTGAGGAGCCAAAGAGGCGGAGGCTCCGGAGACTTGGAGAGATCTCCAGCTATGTCGCGGCGTCTGCGGCGCCTACGGCTGAAGAGGTGCACCCCGAGGCCACCGCTTCCTCTCCCGCGGCTGCGACGCCGCCTCCTGAGGCAGAGGAGCGCCGCGAGGAGGAGGAGGAGGAGGCGGAGGTGACGATGCCGTCACCTATGCGGCCTGATGCCTCTCCTGTGCGGCAAGAGAAGACGCCGGAGGAGGATGCGGCAAGGACCACGCCGCCGGCGAAGGAGGGCGCGGCGGAGACAGCTGCGTCTGCCGAGACGCACGCTGACGTCGAAATGGAGGACACCACTGTGCCGTCGCCTCCACCGAGCTCGGGCCTTGGAGGGCCTACGGTGGGCACTGAGGCTGCCGCGGGGACGGCCTCAGCAGAGAAGGCCAACCCTGCTCCTGGGGAAGAGGAGAGTGCTCCCCAGGGGCAGAAAGATGGTGGAGCTGATGGTGGGGGCGCCTCGAGCCCCCAGAAGGTTCCCAGCACTGAAGGTGAGGGGGGCTCTCGCCAGAGCCCCCAGAAGGCCCCTAGCATGGAGGAAGGGGGAGGCTCCCAGCAGAGCCCCCAGGCGCGCCTCGAGGACACTCAGAACCCAAGGCGCGATGCCCCGGGGTCCTCGGCAGGTGCTGGCGCTTCCAGGCCCTCTGGAGAATCATGGGCCCTAGCCTTGCTGGGTCAGCGCCCAGTCGCAGTTCGCAGAGAGGCTGTCCTTCGCTCGGCGAGGGAGGTGCTCGATGGGCTCGAGGCCCAGCTCGCTGAGGAAGGCCGTGTCGGGCGGAGGAGGTCGCCGAGCTTGCGCGGGGCTGGGCTTGCCTCCAGGAGACCGTGGAGCGCTGCCGCCGGAAGGACGAGGCAGCCCAGGCGCAACGCGAGGCGGCGCTGCGCTCTGCTGAAGAGATCCGCATCAGCGTGGTCCGCGAGGTCGAGGAGACCCTTGCGGACCTGAGTGCTAGGCGCGAGGCTCTCGAGGCAGAGACCGAGGCCAAGCATCAGGAGCTGGCGGCGCGCGAGGCGGCGGTCTCCACCAAGCACAAGGAGCTTCTGGACCGCGAGGCGGGGATCATCGCCGAGTCGGAGACCGTGCGGCAAGGCCTGGAGAAGCTCCGCGAGGACCTGCGCGTCCGCGAAAACCAGATGGTGTAGCGCGGAGCAGAACTTGATGCCCGCGAGACCGAGCTACGCAAGCGCGAGGAACAGGTCGAACAGATCGAGAAGGATCAATCTGCGCAGCGGGAACACCTGGAGTCTCGCGAGAGCAAACTTACTCAAGACGAGGCGTTCTACCAGAAGCGCCTCGCGCTGACCAACGAGAACCTCCGCAAGAAGGAGGAGCAGATGGCGGAGGAGTCCGCGAACAAGGAGAAGCTATTCCGCGACAACTGCCGGAAGGAGTTCGCGGAGAAGGCCAAGAAGCAGGAGGAGCGCTTCACGAAGAGGCGCAACGAGCTTGATGTTCGCATCAGGGAGCTTGAGGCTCAGAAGAAGCGATTTGACTCCCGCCTTCATGACGCTGTGGAGGCTCGGAAGCACGCGGACCAGGACCCTGCCTCCTTGACGCAGGACATGAATGAGTGATACCCACAAGTATAGGGGATCGCTGAAGTCTTCGTTGGGAAGTATTACCCAAATTTATAGTTCGACTCGATGGGAACACAAGAATATCAATAAGACCTTGGCAATTGAGGCGTCACTCTCAACCACACCTGTATATCAATAACTTGCAGCAGTAATAGTGATGGCAGTAGTATGATTCAAGTAACAAGCAGAACAGTAGCAGTGAACAAGTGTTTCCCAGTTTTCACCGGAAAAGTGAAAGTGTAACTCAGAGATTCAAAACGTAGGCATGAGGTGATAGCGGGGTGTTGCAAGAATGAGATTGATCATATAATAAGAAACAAATAACAATGGGACCTATCTCTAACTCCGATATATGTAGGTATGTGTTCCATATTTAGTTGTGCGTACTAACCAAGAGAATTTGCACAACATCTATTGTCCAACCTGCCCATTTCACCGGGGCCAACTTGGAACTACAGGTAATTAAGGTCTACCCTTTCGAATAGACCGGAACAATGCATTAACACTTCATGAACACATAGAATCCTCAAACTAAAACATCTCCCCCTTGTTTTCCCTATATGTCACGTTTAGGGTTCGCAGGTTCAACATAATAGCAGGTGATACACTTTGCAGATAAATACCAAACTCAAATATATGATGGGGCAATATAAGTTCAGTACTGAAATCATGCCACTCGGGCCCTAGTAGCAAGCATTAAACATAGCAAGAGTGCATCAACACAATACAAAAGTATCCTCAAGATAAAACCCTAAAATCCCGAACAACGGGTAGCATTACATGATCAATCTCATCCAATCCCCATCCACCTCACATGCCTACAGCGGACTACTCACACATGGTGATGGAGAGGGAGCTCATGGTCGATGGAGATGAAGGCGGTGAAGATGGCGGTGAAGACGGTCTCCGGATCCCTCCACCGGAGGAGAAATCCTGGATCAATCTGTCCCCGAAACGAAGATCGTGATGGTGGCGGCGTTCTGTTTCGCGAAAGCTCCTCTCCTCCTAGGGCAAGCACTTTTTCGTATATATGAGGGGGTACGTCGAAGACCGAAGGCGAGGCGGCGCCCGAGGCCCATTTGGGCTGGGCCCACGCGGCCAGGTACAGGGGCCGCGTGGGACCCACCCATTTGGCCCTCGAGCGCTTCCTCGTGTCCATCTTTTGTCCATTGTCCTTCTTTTCCATAAAAATTGACGTGGTAATTTTCCCCGATTTTATTTCCTGCAGAAATAGCCAGAAAAGAGACTTTGCTAAAAACAGCGTCAGATTCAGCAGTTTTATTCAAATATGGGAAGATTCCGGAGCAAATTATGAGCAAAGTGCTTGGAAAAGTAGATGCATTTTGGATGCATCAGCTCCCCCAAGCTTAGCTCGTTGTTTGTCCTCGAACAACTCAAACGTAGTGCAGAAGCGATAAAAGACTTTGACAAGAACTTTGCATTGCATATGTAACACAATTTAATATCAACAAGCATTCAAAGCATAGCTTCAACAACAAATGATAAGATGTTAGCAAAGGTATATCTAATCAATGTTAAAGCATTTATATTTGTTGCAAGAGAGATATTATGTAGAGTCAATACTTGGATGAGTTTGCTCAACTGTAGAAAAAACAAAGGTTCTTGCATCGCTAATGATTGAATCATGACAAGACTTTTGGGTCTTTTGATTCTTTCTTTTGTTACCTGGTGAAATCATTGTGCTTACAACCTTGCTCTTAGTTTTAGCAAACCATTTGATATTACTGACATGACTCATATGCTTGACCGACTAATGGTTGAAAACCTCATGCCCCGTGAATACGAGTACCTACACCATGGCTACTCAACTTGGGTCACTAAGCAAGTTCGAAATTTTCAGTCATTGCAAGTAATAAAAGCGTCATCAAGAGCGTCAACTGGGGTACCTCTTGTCCCAGGACATGGACAAGCCCATGTCCAAACAACAAGACAAACAGACAATGAACAATCTCAGCACTCTTTTATTTACCATTTGCATAGCTTTTTATTATGAAGTGCATCACTGAATGTCCACCATGGTGCGCTGTAAATTTCCACCATGAATGATGCATGGCTTAAGTTGGCGGCCCAGGCGTCTCTCTAGCCAATTATTCTTACTCATCAAACTTGCTAAGTTTCCGCTTTCATTTCGCACATGATAAGCATCCATAAACAAAAGTACATGATATCAACTGAATATATTTTAGTGCAATGTTGAAAGCTTTACATGTGTCAGCACATTTCAGCTAACTCCCAACCACTAAACCTGTCAAGCATACAACTTCATGTTTATTATTTGAAAGATTATTTTACTTTCTATTGGTTGGCAAGTTTAGTAAGCACAATGGGATGCGTAGACCTTTGTTTAGAGCTACAATTATTCAATCCACAACCAAGTATTGTCACTAAATAAAATTTCACTTGCATCATCATATAACATACTAGAACATGGAGAAGATAAACATTTGCTACCATTTCTCTAGATGTTGAAGAAACTATGATGTGCTCACTTGCTGTTATTAAAGAGTCCACATAAACACGGCAAAGGTGTCATACCTTTCATCCACTTCATGCACTCAACTCATCATCGTTGTTCTCCTCTCCCAACTTGAACTGCACAATAAAAACTCAAATCTGCCAGAAAATGTCACTGCATACAGTACTGTTTTTACCCTACCTAGACACCTCAGAAAAATCTCATATTTTACGTGTGTGAGGTTATGATGTGTTGCAGCAGTGGTTAAAATTTCAGCTCAATCGGAGTTACAGAGAAAAAATGAAAAATAAAACAGCGAGCAGATTTCAGCAATTTCTGCACCTCCGTTTTTGCGTTTGTTTCAAGAAAACGAAAATATTTTTGTTATTTTTCGTTCTAAGAAACAAAAACAAACAACCAGAAGTAAAAGAAACAAATAAAATCTTTTTGTGTTTTTGTGTTTTCAAGAAACTTATCATAGCAATATAACGGTGATATAAAACAATGAATGGAGAGTAAGAGAGTACTCCCCCAAGCTTGCGATCAAGCTAGTATCCTGGGTAGTTGCCGTATCCACTTCCACTTCCAGGGTAGTAACTATATGGGTAGCCTTGCATGCTTGGGTACAGGGGCTCCGCCTGAGGCATGTACCCCTGTGTCTCTGGAGCTTGTGGCTCCTCCTGAGGCGGCGCCTCTTCCACTATCCATTTTCCGGTACTCCTGTCAAAAAGATCAGTACGGGGGAGCCTAATGGACACTCGCTGCCCACTAGTGCTCAAATAGTTATACAGATAATGTCCCCATACAACGTACTTATATCCATGCGAGTAGTCAAAGCAAAATCAAGTAATTTGGACTCTTGCACTAGAGTACCCATGTTATCACCATATCCTCTCTCGTTTTTAATGTAATTGTACACCATAGTAGCAATAGCACCAGCATAAATAGGCAGAATGCAAAGATCTAGCAAGTATGACTCCCAAGTTATATTCACACGGTGTATTTTCTTTTGCACATTTTAGTAGATAAACCATTGGTCCAGTGCAAGCAGAATTGTTATCCCTAGCAAGAAATCCTCTTGCAAGAAACAACGCAAAATATCTCAAACTTGGGTGCTGTATATGAGTAAATTTACCCCTATTTAATCTATCACGAGAGTTTACAGATATAGTGTGCCAAAACTCAACAAGCTCATGGTTGGTATCAGCACGAGTTTCACTCCAACTCCCTGAATTTTCTACACCAATAGCATTGCAAAATTCCCTAGAGACATAACAAGGCGCTCACCTCTCATAGTAAATTTGCAAACAAAGGTAAGAGGGGTGCCTTACTTCTCTTCCTGTGCTTTTGGGGCTCCGGGCCCTCAAATCTGAAGGTAGAGAGGAATTCCCGCGAGAGTTCTTCATATGTATCTTGGGGGTTCTGGGAGAACCTAAGCAAGCCAGTTGTAGTGACGAAGGTGTCGAAGTCCTCTTTGATCCCCCACTGTTCAAGAACATAGGGATCTTGCCATCTTGTTGTATGTATTTTCAGCTTCTCCCCTACAAAGAATGCATCATCCTCCCACAGGTGGTCGTCATCATAATTGAGGGAGACTTTGCATGCTCTTCTTCTTGGTCTTGAGCTCATCCCAACCAAAGCTTTGCCCTTGCTAAACATGATACCTTGCTGCCCAAAAACAATATTCAACAAAAATCAAGATGTAACACCTTAAAACAACATTAAGCCATCCATAAATAGTCTCCACATCAATATCATGCATCAATATCAACTAGAAAACTTGAATCTATGGATTTCCTAAGCATAAAAGGGTGACACCTAGTGCAGCAAAATACTTCATGCATGAGGCATAAGAACAAAAAGTAATTGGATGAGTGGAGGAGTCACATACCAATGAGCAATCCCACCAAACAGATTTGAAAAATCTGCCCTAAACTTGGAGATCCAAGGATAGCAGGAAGAGAGCTCGAGAAAATTTGGGAAAAATACCTGGGGCTGGTTTCCTGTCGAGGGGAAGGAGATGGGCACTGGATACTCACCTAACCCCCTCTGTGGGCCAAAATAGTGGGTCCCACGCGGCCAGGTACTGTGGCCGCGTGGGACACCCCTTTTGGGCCCTGGTGGCCCTCTGGTGTCTCCCTTTTGGCTGTTAGTTCCTCTGGTAAAATAACTTACCTCCAAATTTTTCGAGAAAATTTTCTGAACAGAATTTTTCAAACTACATTTCTGGAATTTCTGCACTTTGAAATAATTATGCTCATGCAAATAATCTAAAAATTCTAGAATAAATGAAATCAAACATTCAAAGCAATTTTTATGGGAATCAAGTTTGCATCATTTTCATATTAGTAATGAGGTTGATCAAGTCTCATTAATAATATGCAAAAGATATAATACATGATTCTTTATTTTATATGTTTTCTGAGCAATTTCAAGTCACCTCATATTTGATTGGAATAGTTCCAACATCATGATAGCATATTTTGGTTCAGGAGGTGGCAATGAATTCAAAGCTTCCTATTATAAGAGTATTCCTTTTAATGGAGTTCACACTCTGGCTTACCATAGTAACAGATTTCTTCTTAGGAAAATAGATAGTGTGCTCATTTCCCTTGACATTGAATGTTACCTTGCTCTCAGTGCAATTTATAACAGCCCCTGCAGTGTTTAAAAAGGGTCTTCCAAGAATAATAGACAAATTATCATCTTCAGGCATTTCTAACACAACAAAGTCTGTAGGGATTAACACATTAGCAATAGAGATAGGGACATCCTCACATATTCCTATAGGCACAGCAGTTGATTTATCAGCCATTTGTAATGATACTTCAGTTGGAACCAATTTGTTTAGGTTAAGTTTCTTATATAAAGAAAAAGGCATAACACTAACACCAGCTCCTAAGTCACATAGAGCATATTTCACATAAGTTTCTTTAATATGACAAGGAATAGTTGGAATACCAGGATCACCACGTTTTTCAGGCATTTTCCCTTTAAAGGAATATTCAGCAAGCATAGCAGTTATTGCATCAGTAGGAATCTTTCTTTTATTAGTCACAATGTCTTTCATGTATTTGGAATATGGAGGGATTTTAATAGCATCAACAAGAGGAATTTGCAAACACAAAGACTTAATCAACTCAAAGAATTTCTCAAATCTAGCATCATCCAAAGTTTTTATTACCTCTTGGGGATATGGTATGGGTTTTTGTACCCACGGATCCCTATCTTTACCTCTTTGTGGATTAGGATGGCTCTTCTTCTTATTCTTCTCAGTAGATGGTGGAGGGTCTTCTTTATCATTAGGTTCAGGTTCTTCAATATTTTCATCCTCTTGTGGCTCTTCTTCAGGTGAAGGTGATTCTTCTTCTTCATTATTATTATCTTCAGTCTCAGCATCAGAAATAGAAATATCCTTATCTTGCTCTTCAGAGTCATCAATGTCCTTGTTTTCATTGGGAGATTTTCCTGCAGAAGATTTCTTCTTGAGAGCTTCTTGTTCTTTTCTCTTGGGATGGCCTTCAGGAAAATCAGGATCCTGAGTACTTGCACCTCCCCTAGTGTTAACTCCACAAACCTGTTTCTTCACCATAAGACTTTCATACAATTGATTTTGAAGAGAAACCATTTGTTCAACTTGATTATTCATCATCTCACAGTGTTTAACAATTCTTTTTACCTCTCCCACACTAGCATGTAAACTTTCTCGAAGAGATTTAATTTTGTGAGAGTTCTCCATAATAGTCATTCTAATATTATGCTCCTCAGGATTATGATGATAAGCAAAATCATTCATGTAGGATACATCAACAGGAGGTGTTACCTTTTCATTACCTTTTATGGAGCTAATAGCATTGACTTGAATTGGAAAACATGGTTGATCATCAGGAAGTTTAACACCCATTTCAGATAATTCCTTAAGATGAGAGGTTTTAATTCCCTTCTCTTTAATAGCCTTGGAAGCTTCTTTCATTGTTTCGTTATCCAATTTGAGCATGCCTCCTTTCTTCTCCGGAAATATCTCTTCAATATTCCAGTCTTCATAATTCCTAGAGATAGTCTCCAATAGCTCAGTTGCTTCATCAACGGTCCTTTCCCTGAAAACATTACCTGCAATACCATCAAGATAGCCTCTGGTGTTTTCGGTTAGACCATTGTAAAATATATCAAGTATTTCATTACTCTTGAAGCCATGGGTAGGACATTTCCTAACCATCTTACTATACCTCCCCCAAGCTTGGGGTAAATCCTCCTTCTCTTTCTGTGAAAAGCTGCTAATCGCAACAGTCAAACCATGAATCTTATCAGCAGGGAAATACTTATTATAGAATACCTGCAAACATTCTTCCTTGCTAGTAATACATCCAGGTTCTAAACGATTATACCAAGTTTTAGCACTTCCTCCCAAAGTAAAAGGAAAAGCTTTAAGAAATAGTAGCGTTGATGGATTTCATCTTTACCAAATAACACAGATAAGTCATGCAAGACAGCAATGTGTTCAAAAGGAAACTCATCCTCTCTACCATAAAACTTATATTTTTCAGCTTTTTCAATTATTTCAGGATCAACACTAAACTCATAATCTTTATCTTTAATTTTAATAGCAGGAGCATTCATTTTCTCAGTAATAGGAAAATATCCATCAAGAGGAGAATTTTTATAGCTATCAAGTTTATCCAATTTATCAAAGTCAGAATTCATAAAAGCCATAGTAAATGCCTCCTCTTCCTCAGAAGAAGTTTCAAATTCATCATCACAGTATTCATTATCTTCTAACTCAGATTCCACATTTTCAGGTGTTTCAGTTATCTCAGATGTTTCAGGTGTCACTTCTTTGTCTATGCTACCACATAATAAATCATTTTCATTACTAGTAGACATTTTAGACAATGGTGAACTAGATAAAACCTTTCCTCTTTTCTTAGGAGCAACAGCAGAAGCAACATTAGGTGAAAAGTTTGGCCTACTTGGCAAATCCGTACCTCCGCGAGTAGTTGAAGGCCTCATTCCTTCAGAGTAGTCTTTTCCTTTCCCATGGTTAGGAACAAGCAAAAGCAGCAAATAGATGATAACAAGTTGTCTTACCAATAAAGCTAGGTTCCCCGGCAACGGCGCCAGAAAACGTCTTGATACCCACAAGTATAGGGGATCGCTGAAGTCTTCGTTGGGAAGTATTACCCAAATTTATAGTTCGACTCGATGGGAACACAAGAATATCAATAAGACCTTGGCAATTGAGGCGTCACTCTCAACCACACCTGTATATCAATAACTTGCAGCAGTAATAGTGATGGCAGTAGTATGATTCAAGTAACAAGCAGAACAGTAGCAGTGAACAAGTGTTTCCCAGTTTTCACCGGAAAAGTGAAAGTGTAACTCAGAGATTAAAACGTAGGCATGAGGTGATAGCGGGGTGTTGCAAGAATGAGATTGATCATATAATAAGAAACAAATAACAATGGGACCTATCTCTAACTCCGATATATGTAGGTATGTGTTCCATATTTAGTTGTGCGTACTAACCAAGAGAATTTGCACAACATCTATTGTCCAACCTGCCCATTTCACCGGGGCCAACTTGGAACTACAGGTAATTAAGGTCTACCCTTTCGAATAGACCGGAACAATGCATTAACACTTCATGAACACATAGAATCCTCAAACTAAAACATCTCCCCCTTGTTTTCCCTATATGTCACGTTTAGGGTTCGCAGGTTCAACATAATAGCAGGTGATACACTTTGCAGATAAATACCAAACTCAAATATATGATGGGGCAATATAAGTTCAGTACTGAAATCATGCCACTCGGGCCCTAGTAGCAAGCATTAAACATAGCAAGAGTGCATCAACACAATACAAAAGTATCCTCAAGATAAAACCCTAAAATCCCGAACAACGGGTAGCATTACATGATCAATCTCATCCAATCCCCATCCACCTCACATGCCTACAGCGGACTACTCACACATGGTGATGGAGAGGGAGCTCATGGTCGATGGAGATGAAGGCGGTGAAGACGGTCTCCGGATCCCTCCACCGGAGGAGAAATCCTGGATCAATCTGTCCCCGAAACGAAGATCGTGATGGTGGCGGCGTTCTGTTTCGCGAAAGCTCCTCTCCTCCTAGGGCAAGCACTTTTTCGTATATATGAGGGGGTACGTCGAAGACCGAAGGCGAGGCGGCGCCCGAGGCCCATTTGGGCTGGGCCCACGCGGCCAGGTACAGGGGCCGCGTGGGACCCACCCATTTGGCCCTCGAGCGCTTCCTCGTGTCCATCTTTTGTCCATTGTCCTTCTTTTCCATAAAAATTGACGTGGTAATTTTCCCCGATTTTATTTCCTGCAGAAATAGCCAGAAAAGAGACTTTGCTAAAAACAGCGTCAGATTCAGCAGTTTTATTCAAATATGGGAAGATTCCGGAGCAAATCATGAAGCAAAGTGCTTGGAAAAGTAGATGCATTTTGGATGCATCAATGAGATGCAGCAACAGGTGGGGCCTGTTGTGGAGCTCGTCGAGGAAGCTCGGCGGAGCGCTCTGGCTACGCAGGTCTTGTCGCGCCAGCGGGAGCGCATGTTTGCTTCCTTGGTGAGGCGTGCGTGGGCCGTTGCGGGCCGCCTGGGGACCGAAGCCCCTAGGCTCTCTGTCGAGGGGAACTCCGACGTTGCCACCTACCTCAGCTTCTTCGAGCAGCTTCTCACCAAGCTTGAAGAGGTCGTGACGAACCTCGACGACCTGGTCGACACCGAGAGCCACGAGCTCCTTGGCGTCGCGGTCGGCCAAGTCTTCGCCAACCTTGCACACCTCCACCCCAGCTTCGACTTCGCGTCTGTGATGGAGCCTCTGGAGAAGGAACTTGCCTCGAAGCTGGACGCCTCGGTGTGGGACGACGTGGAGAAGTACATTCAATGCTTCAAGAGGGTCGAGGTCGAGGAGAGCGACGACGAGGCAGGCGCTGAGGAGGTGGATGATGAAGCTGTCGACGGCGACGACGACGACCCCGCTGCTTAGGTTGCCCCTGTGGAGAGATGTGCCAAGGGCACCAGTTATCTTAAGACTTGTTGCTTTCTTTTGTGCTGGTTTGTAAAGACACTTTTATTTTGTGCAAGTGTGAGTTCCCCTCGGGAGGCCTTTTATCTGTTCCCTCATGTCTTTTTTGCTCTACGTCGTTAGGACCCTGCTCTTAGCGCAAATAGCACCGCAGCTTCGGTATGCCGGAGTCAGGGCTCGACAAGGCCGGGGGTGTGTGTAAGGCTTAGAGAGGTAAGAGCCCTCGAGGCGCGATGCTCGGGAGCTCCCCTTTGACGTGCAAGCAGCCCATGAGGCGTAAGAGAGAAAAGAGAGGCTCGAGGGGCGACTGTAACATCCCAAAAATATTATCAGTATTATTATTCCAAAAATAAGAGCCAACAAAAACTTTTGTTGATTATTATGTGTTGTTTGCAAATTGTTGCTTGTGGTAATTATTTCTTGCTAATTGTGTTGCTTGCTCTAAATAAAAACAAGAAGAAAAGAAAAGAAATAAAGTAACAAGTTGAAAGGATCGTATGACACCTAGAGGGGGGGGGGGGGGTGAATAGGTGCTACTTCAATTTTAGTACCTTTTCAAATTAGGCTTGACACAAAAGGTAAATTCTCTAGATATGCAACTATGGTGAATTTACCTATATGACAAGCTAGCAACTAAGCAAGGTACACTAAGTAAAGACGGTAAACAAGGATAGAAGTAACCGAAAGTGAAAGCACGCGGAGACACGGATGTAATCCCGAGTTCCTCCTGTTTAGGGGAGTACGTCTCGTTGGACAGGTGTGAGCTACCACAAAGGTCAAAACTCAACCGCCACAAAGGCGGGTGCACCCTCTTCTCCGATGAACCGCACCACAAAGGTTTGGTTCACCTTCCACTATAGGAATCCTTCAAGGCGGAATCCGGAGCCCTTACAACAACGATCCGGGGCACAACCCACAAGAGGATTGGGGGCTCCCGAACAGCTACAAATCTGTCACAAAGACAATCAAGTGAGTACAATATGAGGCTAGGTTTTCCCAATGGAAATCCTAGCAAAGGGTCCCTGAAGTGAATGAGGGGGAAATGAAGAACGGCTTGGTGAAGATGTAGATCCGGGGCTTCTCCTTCAATCCTCCAAGTATCAACGAGTTTGGGTGGAGGGATTGGGAGATCTATCAAATCTTGAGCTTGCAATCAATGGTGTTCTTCAAAGTGTTCAAGCTCCTTGTCTCAAGGTAGGTGGAGGGCTATTTAAAGCCCCTCAAAAAGTGGCCGTTTGAGGATGCAGAGTGGCCGGCTGGGGAGCCGGTTTGGCCGGCCTGGAGGCCGGCCTGGCGTGCTTTGGCCAGCAGCAGGGAAGCCGGCATAGGGGCCGGACTGGCCGGCCAGGGAACCGGCTAGCCAGCCGAGCCAGCCGGCCAGGGGCCCGGACTGACCGGCCTGGCAGCCGGCAACCCAGCAGAGCCACCCGGCCAGGGGCCCGATCTGGTCCGGCCAGGGAACCGGCTACCCAGCCGAGCCAGCCGGCCTGGAGCCCGGCCTGGCCGGCCAGGGAACCGGCCACCCAGGGCACCTCGCCTCTTATCCGATATCCCGAACGTTCTTTCTTCTTTTTGTATATGGAGAGATACCGGACGATTTCTGAAATCACTTAGCAACATATTAAACTTTCACGGTGTTGTTATCTAACACACAAAACATAGAGGGGATAATAAATGTCCTTTCAATCTCCCCCTTTTTGGTGTTAGATGACAACACACGGATTTGCAATTGAGACCACACTATATCATGTTTAGACAAAGAAATGGCTCCCCCTACATGTGTGCATATATTTTGTTTGCCTTGGAATGCAAATGCACATATAAGGGGGACACATTCCCAACAAGATAAACAACAAGATATAGAAACAACATAGTCGCACATCCATAGACATATCCAACAAAGTTGAGATTTGGAGAAGATCATACCTTGTACCAAGAGATGTAGATAGATTCATATCAATGCACAATATCCTAAAAACTCAACCATAGATAAATCCGAATACCGAAATCCATAGATTCATACAATAATTTATCCATCTCATACAATATGATCGCAAAGTTCCACAACATAACCACATAAGGTTCCATGAACATAAAGGTTCCACGAGCACAAACCACATAAAGTTCAACTAAAGCAAATGCGATGAAAGACAACGAAAATGCAAATGGAAACCATGCATGAATGCAAATCCCTCGGATATCTCTCCCCCTTTGGCATCAAGACACCAAAAAGGAAGAAAGACACGAGAGAGCCCATGTATCACTCGTCGGGAAACTCCTCCTCATCACCATGAGCAGCTCCACTTCCCCACCAAACGCTTGACCGGAGCTAGATTCACCTTGGGAGCCCGGATAATAGGGAGCAAGAGAGGAAGCATCATCACCGAACCAATAGGTGTTCTTGGACATGTAAGTGTTCTCCGAGACCTCGGCTGAAGTTGAATGAGAAGGCTCGGGGAAGTCAAGTTTCTTCATAATTGCTCTTTGATTACGGTTATAAGACTTTTGCTTGCGATATGCCTTGAAATCCTTGACTTGCTTATCCACAAAAAGCAATTCATCTTCTTGAAAGCATCTAAAATGCCGTGCTTCTTGGGGGGCTCAACATGAGCTTCAGGGGCTGCAGCTCTAGCACGCTTCTCTTGAGAAGGAATGACCGCATCCGGAGGACGAGCGGGTAAGGAATGAAGAGTAGGTGTGTACAAAGTTGGGACATAGGCATTGAGCGCGACTTGATCCAACTTCTCTCAAAGAGCTTCTGAAGATAGGGACCATAGATGGGAACCCTTTTGTCAAGTACCACGGTGTGCATCTCTTCCCACATATAGTCAAGAACATCAATTTTCTTCTTCCTCCAAAAGGTGGGCATAATGTGATGAAGGAGATTAATCATATATGCACGAGCCTCAGTCTTCTCCCCAACTTGACAGCGATAGTGTTCCGGAGAATAGCATAAGTGGTTTGCCAAAATGGAGTCATATGAGTGCACTTGGGGACCTTTCCAACAAGGCCCAACCCGGGAGGATAGCAATGATGGATCGCGGGATCGGCTTTCATGATGGTTTGTGAGTGAATACGAACATAAGCCATGGGACAATGAGGTAGCTCCTCGATGCCAAAGAGAGCACCAAATTCAGCAAGGGAGGCTTCACACTTGATACCGGCACTCATCCAAGTCATAGTCCTTGGTTCTTCCCTTGAGAAATAAACTGTGGCATAGAATTCTTGAAGCAAATCGGGAGAATAAGGTGTACCCACTCCCATGAGATTAGAAATGCCATGAAAGTCCATAACCTCCATCACCTCCGGCCAAATATCCCTTGCACTATCCACATTGAAGCAAAACGTGGAGACATGAGAGTTCTTCATGGGTTCAATGATTTGATCAAACATTTGGAGATGCATCTTGCAATAAAAACGGCTATCCTCCGGGCAAGTGGGGTGGGGAAAAGCATATGGATTGAACTCCAACCGATCATGCTCAAACTCATCACTAGGCACTTTGATCCAAGATGAACGTACCGGTTCCGCTGGATTGGAAGGGGAAGGCCCCTTTTTCTTGCCGCTTTCTTGATCTTCTTGGAGTTGGTGTTGAGAGCAGCACATTACCGGTACCTGGAGAGGGGGTGGAGTCCTCAAGATCCTCAAGTCATCAAACGTTGAATCCTCAGCCATTGCCACGAAATTGGAGCTTCACCAAGAAATCCCCACACACACCAACAATGGAGGAGAGCTCCCCCAAATCTTCACCAAAGGATGAAACTTGTGGATGGAAGGAAGATCTGGAGGGGATCTTTCAGATCTGAGGCAGGGGAGGGTGTGGGGGTGGCTCTAATGGAGGGGGCGGCGGTGGTGGAGCACGGGAGGGGCAGCCATGGGGGGAGCACGGGCTGGGAGGAGGAAGAAGTGAGGAAAAACTGTTCGGGGACCCTCCTCTTGATCGATCCAGTGCACTGCCTGCCCGGCACGGGGGCCGGTTGAGCCGGCCTGGGAGCCGGGCTGCAACCCGAGGCGCCCGGCACGGGGCCGGTTTGAGCCGGGCAGGGAACCGGGCTAGCACCCGAGGCGCCCGGCACAGCAGCCGGCTGAACCGGCCAGTGAGCCGGCTAGGCAGATTTTTCCCTTCCACTTCTTTTCTTCATGAAAACCTTGGCACAAACACCGAAACTCTTCTCCTCTTGAAAACCTTTGAATCAAACACAACTTTGATGACTGCTGGACTGCTTTGGATAACCATCTTCAAGAATAACCATGGAGCAATTGAGAGTGACACGGGGGGATGCAAACATGAAGAAATCTTCACACTTCCAATGGATAAAACAAAAGATCCCAAATAGCAACATTGGAAGTGATTAGATGTGAAAATCAACAATATGCAATGAACACTCGAACAAGACTCAACTCTTCAAAAGAAGAGGGCGGTGGCCTAGGCCACCATGTATGAGTGTATGTGGTGTGACACCGCGAAGATATATCTTGGGTTCACCGCCACTACTCGTCATTTAAGCTCACAATTCATAGAACGAAAATAGAGATGCAAATGAGTTCTTACTATCGGCATAATGGGGGGAGGGATAGTCCAATGGATTAGGACCGCACTCCCCCTATGTCCATGCCTACACCTAAACCAAACATATAGCTAAGATATAGGTGTGTATGCAAGATAGTCAAGCGACGCTCCCCGAATCTACGATATTTAGCTCATGCCTCAAATAAGTGAACCTTGCTTCATCAAGTGGCTTCGTGAACATATCGGCAAGTTGGATCTTCGTGGGAATATAGCCAAGCTCAATGTCACCCCGGTTGATGTGATCACGAATGAAGTGATAACGAATCTCAATATGCTTCGTTCTTGAGTGCTCCACCGGGTTGTGTCCAATCTTGATAGCACTTTCATTGTCACACAAAAGAGGCACTTTGTCACAATGGACACCGTATTCCTTTAAAGTTTGCCTCATCCATAACAATTGAGTGCAACAACTAGCGGCCGCCACATACTCGGCTTCGGTGGTGGAGAGAGATATACAATTTTGCTTCTTAGAAGACCAACTCACCAAGGACCTACCAAGGAATTGGCATGCCCCGGAAGTTGATTTCCTATCATCCTTGCAACCGGCCCAATCCGAATCCGTGTAACCGGCAAGAGAGAATGTTGAGCCTTTAGGATACCACAAACCAAACCTTGGGGTATGAACCAAATATCGAAAGATTCGAAGAACCGCCGTTTGGTGGCTTTCTTTGGGAGCCGCTTGGTACCTTGCACACACTCCTACACTCAACACAATATCGGGTCTAGATGCACAAAGATAAAGCAAAGAACCAATCATAGAGCGATAGAGTTTTTGATCAACATCCTTATCTTTACCCTTTGGATTAAGTTCAAGATGACACTTGGTGTCCATAGGAAACTTCTTCTCTTTAGCATTTTGCATCTTGAACCTCTTGAGCATGTCTTGGATATATTTGGCTTGAGAGATGAAGGTCCCTCCACTCAATTGCTTGATCTCAAAACCAAGGAAGTACTTCAACTCTCCCATCATGGACATCTCGAACCTATCGGTCATAAGCTTTGAAAATTCATCATTAAAAGCTTTGTTAGAGAGCCAAATATGATATCATCAACATAAAGTTGGCATATGAAAAGCTCCCCTTTAACCCTCTTGGTAAAAAGAGTGGGATCGATTTGCCCCACTTCAAAGCCACGGTCTACCAATAGCTCTCTTAGGTGCTCATACCAAGCACGAGGTGCTTGTTTGAGACCATAGAGCGCCTTATCAAGTTTGTAGACATGGTTAGGGAAGTGTGGGTCCTCAAATCCCGGAGGTTGCTTAACATATACCAACTCCTTTAAAGGACCATTAAGAAAGGCACTTTTCACATCCATTTGTTGCAACTTGAAATTATGATGTGATGCATATGCAAGAAGGATACGGATGGACTCAAGGCGAGCCACGGGAGCATAGGTCTCTCCAAAATCAATGCCTTCAACTTGAGAGTACCCTTGAGCTACCAATCTTGCCTTGTTCCTCACAACCATTCCATGCTCATCTTGCTTGTTCTTGAATATCCACTTGGTGCCTATAACATTGAGGCAATCTTTTGGCTTCTCCACTAGATTCCACACTTTGTTGCGCTTGAAGTTGTTGAGCTCTTCATGCATGGCTTCCAACCAATCCGGATCTTCAAGAGCTTCAAAGACTTTCTTTGGTTCCACCATAGAGATGTGGGCTTGATGTTCATTAAAGTTTGCCAATTGTTTTCTTGTGGTAACCTTGTTCTTGCATCACAAAGGATATTATCTAGATGAAGACTCTTTCTTCTCCAATCCTTTTTGACTCTTGCTATACGACGGGTTTCGATATCCTCATTGATGCGAGGAATTATCGCTTGATCATCTTGATCATTTGAGTCCCCGTCTTGACCGGAATGTTGACCTTGATCATCTTGAAGCACATCTTCAACAAATGAAGGAGAGGGTTGATCTTGGTCATGACCTTGGCTAGCATCAACAATAGGAGAACTTGATTCTTGCATAGCAACATGGTCAACATGAGGAGGGTCTTGAACTTGTTCTTGGGAAGGTGCATCATTTGCTTCCATGATAGGCGCCGTTTCAACTTGTGATGAAGAGGCCTCCACTTGAATGGAGCTTGGACTTGCTTGAGGAGACTCGTAATGAATCTCAACGGGGCGATGGAAACCAATGCCCATTCTTCTTATAGCATCTTGAGGCTCTTCATTATCTACATCACAAACATGAAATTGCGCCACTTGGGAGCCGTCATTCTCATCGAACCTCACATCACAAGATTCTATGACTTTCCCAACGGTCTTGTCATAGACTCTATAGGTGTGAGATTCGGCACCGTACCCAACAAAAACACCCTCTAAAGCTTTAGATTCAAATTTAGACAAACGAACACTTTTGTTCTTATAGAAACACTTACAACCAAATACTCGGTAGTAGGAGACATTGGGCTTGTTGCCGGTGAGCATCTCATAAGATGTAAACTTCTTGCCAACACGAAAGAATAACCGGTTAGATGAGTGACACGCCGTGGAGATGGCCTCGGCCCATAAGAATAGTGGAGACTTAAACTCCGCCAACATAGACCTTGCCATATCCATGAGAGTCCGGTTCTTCCTTTCGGCTACACCATTTTGTTGAGGGGTATATGCAGCGGAATATTGATGACGAATCCCCTCTTCACTAAGAAACTCATTTAAGGTGTAGTTCTTGAACTCGGAGCCATTATCACTCCTAATGACCAAAATAGGGACATTGTATTGGCGTTGAACAATATTGGAAAAGTCGATGACGGCTTGTTGGGTCTCATCCTTCGTCTTGAAGAAATAAACCCAAGTAAATCTTGAATAGTCATCAACAATCACCAAACAATATTTCTTCCCACCAAGACTAGGTTGAGGCACGGCACCAAAGAGATCAACATGAAGAAGTTCCAATATCCTCTTTGATGAAATGATGGTCTTGCTTGGATGGGGAGAATCATGCATCTTTCCTTCAACACAAGCCCTACAAAGACGATCTCTAGAAAAAGAAACATTGTCTTTTAGTCCAAGAATGTGGCCACCCTTGTGAAGACTTTGCAAAGTTCTCATGTTGACATGGGACAAGCGGCGATGCCACAACCATCCCACGTCGGCCTTTCCGAATAGGCATATTGCTTGAGTGTTGGTAGACCCCGAAAAGTCCACCACGAACAACTCATTTTCAACATACCCAACGAACATGACCTTTAGAGTCTTGCTCCTCAAGAGTACCACCATATCAATAGTAAAATGGACATCAAAATTCATCTTATTAAGTGCACGAACGGACATAAGATTGTAACCGAGGGACTCGACAAGCATGACATTTACAAGGGTGATATCCTTTGCAACTACCACCTTGCCGAGACCCGTTACCTCCGCTTTTGATTTATCACCATAGGAGACGGATGCTTGATTTATATTTGGTCCCAACTCCGTCATGATCTCTTTGCTTCCGGTCATATGACTAGTGCATCCACTATCAACCACCCATTTAGACCCACCGGAAGCATAGTCCTACAAGAAATCATTGCTTGGTTTTAGGTACCCATTTCTCAATGGGTCCTCTTTTGTTAGCAACAAGGGTCTTGGGAACCCAAATAGAGTAAGCAATGTAACCATCATAAGGACCAACATATTTTGCATAAACATCCCCATAGTAATCAACATAAAGAAAGTAGTTGGGATTGTTATGCCCCGCAAAGTCACTACGAGTGGTCTTGCCCCTAGTGGCATTACCATCCGCAATGGGAGTCTTGGCTTGAGCGGGCTTGGCATTGGTGTTGCTCTTCTTCTTCTTTGCCTTGGCCACATAACCAAGACCCTCCTTCCCTTTGTGTGGCTTTTGCTCAAAAATTTGAGCAACCACCTTTTCATTACCTTTAGGAATAGAGGTCTTGGCACTAGTGGCCTTGGCAAGCTCAACCTTCAACCTAGCATTTTCCTCAATAACATTTGCATGATCACAAGAGGGAGTAGAGGTGCTAGGTGAGTTAGATTTGGAAAGTTGAGTTTGAAGTTGCTCATGAGACTTGACTAGAAGAGAGTGAGTACTTTCCAAGGCCTTATGAGCCTTGTTAAGTTTCTCCACTCCTCAAGGAGTCTAGCATTAGCAACCACAAACTCGGCTTTCTCCTTTTTAACCACTTTATATTTAGCAAAGACATGATCTCTATCCTTAATGATTTTAGCAATTATTTCATCATTTTTATCATCAAGAGACTCAATTCTTTCCTCAAGAGAGGTTCTATATTCACTTTCTTCTTCAAGAGAAGCATTCAAGGATTCTATGGAAGCATTCAAGGATGCTATGGTGAGAGAATCCTCTCTCTCAATTTTTCCCTTGTCATCAAGGATTTCTTCGGCCGCATCAAGTTGTCTCAAGAGAGACTCAACATAAGCCTTAGCTTCACCTTGCAAGTTAGCCATAATAGTATCGGTAGCAACAAGTTCTTTCTTAATCACAAGACTAGTTTTATCATCTATTTCATGCATAGTCTTGGGAGTAGAAGATGATACCTCGGTGACGGAAGCCATGAGGCAACGAGCGGTGTTGACGGAGAGGTTCTCATTGGGGGATTCGAAGAGAGAAGGAGGTGGAGTTGATACAATGGCCAAAGCGGCCACCTCACGAGTGGGTTCTTCTTCTTCTTCGGAATCCTCGGAAGGATACTCTTCTTGAGTCAACAACACAATTCTTGGTGCTTTCTTGAAGAATGGCTTCCTCTTGACAAATGGCTTCTTTTGTATCATGTTTGATTCGCCCTTGAGGACAAGCCTTCCACCGTTTTGCTCTCTATTCTCATAAGGACAATCTTTGATGAAGTGATGCTTGTTATGACAATTGTAGCAAGTCTTTATCCTATTAGCAAACTCCTTCTTCCCGCTTGGATTGCTTGCATGATCAACTTGAGCCTTTGCCTTGGCCGGGTCACGCCAAAAAGTCCTTGTTGCAAGAGCTATGTGACCATGGAGGGCCGGTTCAAGTTCATCGGGAGGAAGGTTGATCGGGCATGCTTCAACTCCATCATGTTCATCAAGGCACACAACCTTGGCCTTCAAAGCAAGAGAGGGACCTTGCTTCATTCCCATGGCCCTAGCACGGTTGTCTAGAGCATTCTTGGTGGCAACCTTGGAGGCTTGCACCTCTTGCATAACTTCATTGGATGTCATCTCAAGGTAGTTGAATTTTCCTTGAATGGCCTTCAATTCAACGGGCTCGAAGGGCATGAGAGCATTCACATACTTCCTCTTGATCCAAGCATCATCCACATAGGTTGCCCCAACATTATGAAAGGCTTTGGCAAGAATGTTGAGTCTTCCATACATCTCTTCATGGGTTTCATTATCAAGCATGTAGAAACCTTCGGCCTCATTGCTCAAGCCATCATATCTATTCCTCTTCATGCTTTCATTCCAAGGAATGCCACCTCAAGGCACTTCCAAGCTTCTTTGGCGGTGGAGACGTTTTGAATGTGATGAAGACCACTTTCTCCAACGGCAAGTTCAATCATGTGAGAGCGGAAGCATTGAGTTGTTTCTCGGCAACCTCTCTTCTTGTCAAGTTGTTAGGATTCACGGCCTTGTATCCCTCTTGAATGATCCTCCAAAGCTCGATAGAGGAACTGTTGATATGAGATTTCATTAAGTGTTGCCAAGTAGTAAAAGCCGATGCATTAAGTTTAGGAGGTGGACCCAAAGGGTTTATGCGAGTATGATGGATAGGTGGGTCGGGAGAGTACGCAAAGGGAACCCCATGGTACTCCGGCTTCCCACCTTCGGGAGTGGTGGTAGAGGTGGAAGATTTCTTAGGGTCGGTTTCTTTATCTTCAACCCCTTTTCTTTTCCTCTTTTCCCTCCTCGGTTTCACCGTCATGGGAGGAAGCGGAGTCATCAAGTGAGGTGGTCTCCTTAGGAACCTTGCCACTTGCGAGTTGCTTGATCAAGTCACGCATCTCGGCAAATTTGGTATCCATGGACGATATCAAAGATGTCTCCATCGATTTGAGATCGGCCATGGATGCCGTAGTGGTTTGGTCCTCTATTGGATCACCATCACTTCGTGTCATACTTCTCTTAGGCGGTTAAGCCCAACAAGAGAGCCGAGGCTCTGATACCAATTGAAAGGATCGTATGACACCTAGAGGGGGGGGGGGTGAATAGGTGCTACTTCAATTTTAGTACTTTTTCAAATTAGGCTTGACACAAAAGGTAAATTCTCTAGATATGCAACTATGGTGAATTTACCTATATGACAAGCTAGCAACTAAACAAGATACACTAAGTAAAGACGGTAAACAAGGATAGAAGTAACCGAAAGTGAAAGCACGCGGAGACACGGATGTAATCCCGAGTTCCTCCTTTTTAGGGGAGTACGTCTCGTTGGAGAGGTGTGAGCTACCACAAAGGTCAAAACTCAACCGCCACAAAGGCGGGTGCACCTTCTTCTCCGATGAACCGCACCACAAAGGTTTGGTTCACCTTCCACTATCGGAATCCTTCAAGGCGGAATCCGGAGCCCTTACAACAACGATCCGGGGCACAACCCACAAGAGGATTGGGGGCTCCCGAACAGCTACAAATCTGTCACAAAGACAATCAAGTGAGTACAATATGAGGCTAGGTTTTCCCAATGGAAATCCTAGCAAAGGGTCCCTCAAGTGAATGAGGGGGAAATGAAGAACGGCTTGGTGAAGATGTAGATCCGGGGCTTCTCCTTCAATCCTCCAAGTATCAACGAGTTTGGGTGGAGGGATTGGGAGATCTATCAAATCTTGAGCTTGCAATCAATGGTGTTCTTCAATGTGTTCAAGCTACTTGTCTCAAGGTAGGTGGAGGGCTATTTAAAGCCCCTCCAAAAAGTGGCCGTTTGAGGATGCAGAGTGGCGGCTGGGGAGCCGGTTTGGCCGGCCTGGAGGCCGGCCTGGCGTGCTTTGGCCAGCAGCAGGGAGCCGGCATGGGGGCCGGACTGGCCGGCCAGGGAACCGGCTAGCCAGCCGAGCCAGCCGGCCAGGGGCCCGGACTGACCGGCCTGGCAGCCGGCAACCCAGCAGAGCCACCGGCCAGGGGCCCGGTCTGGTCCGGCCAGGGAACCGGCTACCCAGCCGAGCCAGCCGGCCTGGAGCCCGGCCTGGCCGGCCAGGGAACCGGCCACCCAGGGCACCTCGCCTCTTATCCGATATCCCGAACGTTCTTTCTTATTTTTGTATATGGAGAGATACCGGACGATATCTGAAATCACTTAGCAACATATTAAACTTTCACGGTGTTGTTATCTAACACACAAAACATAGAGGGGATAATAAATGTCCTTTCACAAGTAAAGCAAGAAAAACAAAAGTGACAATTGTGTCACACAAATTCTCCAAGGGGAGAAACTAAAATTCTTTCAAACCAAAATTCAGTGGAGTGGTTATATAAACTCTCCCATTTTTATTCCTACAACTCTTCCCTCTCAAAAATTTAATTTAAAAATCTAAAATTAAATTCTATTACTTTCTTTATTAAATTCAAATCACAAAATGTGCTATGTTGCACTTGACAAATGAAATGCAACACAGCACCACAAATCCATGTACACATATGTGAAGCAATTTATCAAATAAATTAAAGAAATTCGAATTAAAAATTCAGTGAGGCATTGTGTCGAACACCCTGTGGACAGGAACAAGTTCTTCCCCAAATCGATGAACACCGAGATCAATCGATCGATTTTGGGAGTTGTTCGTCGATTCCCTGCACCACTCCACTCCTCCCCACCCCGCGGATCTTTGCGATGCACCGGAGCATCACGGGAGCCGCCCAGTTCGTCGCATTGATCGCCGCCGTCCAGGGGACAGCAGCTGGCGCGCCCTGCGCCATGGCCGTCGCCATGGCAACGGCGTTGTTGACACCACAGCGACCGGTACCGTGCCCCCTCTCTCTCCCTTGTGTCTCTGCGTCCTGTCGACGCCACAGCTCGCCCAGGAGGGACCCCCCTTCACCGCTCCCGCCCGAGACGGCCGTGCCGGTGCACGCACCCGCCGCCCAAATGACCCCAGTGTGGGGACCCCGGATTAGGTATCCGAGATACCCGTTATGTTTCCTGCAACAATCCCATGATCAGTCTGTTGTTGCACATAACTCGAATTGGTATCACAGAACACCCATAAATACCGAATAAATTTACTTACTTGATTGAAGCCATAACTTCATCAGGTACTCGCAGCGGAAATCACCAAACAACGTGGAGCCCAAGTCACTTGCCAACCCTACAGGCAGCTGACTGGGAAGCGCCCTAGTTCGCATTGACGTTATTGAAGTCTTCTTCTTCGAACTGTTCATCTTCAGAATCTGGCTAAGACAATAGCCAGGGACGAAACCAATATGAGTACATTTGAATGTACTCGCAAACTACCCCCGAAATGAGCATGCACTACTCTTTTTGTTGTTTAAATAAAACTTCGTTTGCTTTGAAAACTCTATATCCTTGTTGAAAAGAGAAGGATATATTTTTGTTTAATAAAACTTTGTTTTGAAATCTCCATATCTTTATTGGAAAAGGAAAGAAGGCTTTTAGAACTTTTCCCATAAATCTGTTTTTGTAAGAAGTCTCGTTTAACACTTTTTCCCAAAAATATATCTCTGTTGAACTAGGTAAGAAGTCTCTTTTATAAACATTTTCCCGGAAAATCACCATTTGGTTTATATCTCCAAAACTCCTCATTTTCCGACCATAACCCTTCCTGGTCATTCTATCCCACAACTTCATGCCGGCCCGTTGGCATAGTTGCATAAAACATTTTCACCTTTCAAATCACAAAACTCTTCACTTCTCGACCATAGCCCGTCATGGTCAAATCATTCTCCAGCAACCTCATACCAGCCCGTCGGTAGAGTTGCTGAGACAACACATCTCCATTTTATTTTCAAATCTCAAAACTTTGCAAAACTTGCACATGGTCAGAGGACAGTCTCCCAACTGTCCATATCCGAGGACTCGGCTATTCGAATAGTTTTACCCTCTGCAGAGGTAGCACGCTTTTCCCACACCCATCCGGTAACTCATCGTGTCAGCCACGTCCCGCCATACCAGGTGTATGCGAAGTTGAGCCACCGACCATAGCCTCTCATTTGCTCATGCTAGTACAGATCCTTCCCATATGACACTTTCCATCGACACCCAGTCCAGTTTCCCGTCAGAAACCCTAAGTGTGAGGACTCATAGTTTTGTCTGGCGGTTTATGGTGGAACCTTCTATCCTCCCCACCAACTTGTGTGAGGACCCGGGTCAGGGGGTAGGTCCTCGGACCATCCCCTCATGCATAACGGAGTCATCTCCGTCGATGAGGTATCCCATACTAATAAGAGCAAACTACATGACTACGCCTTTTCCCATATGTGGTAAATGTGGTCGCACAGGGTAAGATTGGTCGTCATAGTACAAAGACACAATGTGAATTTTTCATAAACATCTCCATTCTCCATTCCTCCACTTCAACACCGACATCTCGGCATTCCATATCCACACACAAGTATTTTCAAAGGAGTTTTGAGTAAACAATATTTTTCCCATCCTATAGTTTGAAAAAGAAATTCCAGCTAATATCTCCATATAGGGTGTCAAAATAATATACTTATAATTTGGAAAAGGGTTTTCAAAATCATAGCTTTTGTGGCAAACACCATATAAATAACTTTTGCTCTTTATAAGTAAAACATGTGAACCAAAATAGATGTATATAAATGCAAGCTCAGAGGATAGCTTGCCTTGCTCGGCAAAGTGAACTTGGTCTTGATCTTCAGGTTCAACAAATTTCCCTTCCTCAATAACTCCATTCCAAAGACCACTCCGGTAGTGTTTACATCTAGCGTCGCAAACATGAGAATAACACAACAATCAACAAGCAAACCAAACCACAAGTGGTAGACAGACAAGTAACAACCCGTAAGCTTCGAGCTAATCGTTCGGGCAACAGCTAGGATCTACACTTAAGAGGGTTTTATACTAGTCAGTAGTCATCACCTATATGCAAGCTAGGTACATCGATCACAAAACTATCTGAGGCGAAGGTTAACAACAAGCACCTCCTGTTGAACAGGAAATACTTCAGACAAAAGTTAGGTCACTATATATTTTCTGTGAGTCAAAATATTACACCAAGTTAGATATGATAAAGTGAAACACTAGGAACCTAGCAAAATTAGATTTGCTCCAAAATCATTACGGATTAATTTATAAAATCCTTTTTAAATATGCCCTTTGTTAGTTTATTTTAAACAAAGTTACAAAATAACTATCCATATTTGGAAACAAGATGGAACATGAAGGTCATCAGTTTCTGAACATTTTAAGAGGTCAAACTTAATTTTTGGATCCTTATTTTTAAAGATATGAATTTTTCCCAATTTGTTTTATATTCTGCCATTTTCTTTATTTTAATAAAACATTAAATAAACTAATTTATTTGGATAGGTGAGTTATACCAAAAGACAGGTATTATTTTTCTGAACATTTTGGTATATCATTTGTAATTGTTGGATCAATATTTAAAAAGTTATGGATTTTGCAAAATCATTATATATTCTGCCCTTTTACTAAAGTGCAAGGAAAAGTTATTTCCAGTGTTTAGTTCAACATGAAAATGATGTTATAAGGTGAAGTTATTTCTCCTGATCATTTTGATATATTGTTTGCTATTTTTGGATTAGTATTCAAAAAGATATGGATTTTAGAAACTTAATCCATTTTCTGTCTTTTCTTTTATTTTCCAGAAATTCTAACGAAACGTTTTGCACCGAGGGGCTGGCTAGCCACTGCCACTGTCATGCGGGCCCGAGGCCACGCTGGCGCTGACTGGGCGTGTGCGGGCTGTGCTGTCCACCGCGGTCACTGACCGGTGGGGCCCACCTGTCAGTGCGGAAAAAGAAAGGAAAAGGAGTGCGCCGTGCGGGGATTCGAACGCGCGACGCGCGCGTGGATGGATCGTGGCCGTAGCCACTGGGCTGGTGCGGTGCTGGCGCTAAGATACGTGCGCGCGTCCTTTTGAGGTGTGACGGTGCTCGTCGACGTCGTGTACGGCCGCGGCGACCACCGACGGCGACGCGCACGGGTTCGATGTTCTACGGCGCTTGGAGGCCAACTAGCGCTCGCACCCGACACGCATGAGCACGGGCTACCTAGTGGCGGCGTTATGGACCTAATGGTCGCCGGCAAAAGCTCCGGCGACGAGGTCGGGCGGCGGCGGGCTACGGGCTAACGGCGACGCGACGAACTACGGCGAACTGGGATGAACGGAGATGTCCTGGAGGTGCGCCTGCTCACCCTCGATGCGTGGGTGCGATCCGTTGATGCTGAGGTGGACGGGAACGGCGGCAAGCTTGATCGGAGTGCGTCGGCCGGAGAGGAAGAAGACGGCGGCGATCTCGCGAACGACGGCGATCCGGCTCAATTCCTTGGGCAGCGACGCAGAGGACGACGAGGCGGAGACGACTGCACGCTTCGATCTGCTCGGGGAGGTTGCAATCGACGGCGAGGCGCGACGGCGAGCTCGGCAACCTGCGGCTAGGGTTCGACTTCGTGGGGAGAAAAGAGAGAGGAGAGGGAGCGAGAGCTGGAGAGCAGAGCAGAGGAGCGGGGGTGGTGCTCTTCTTATCCTCTTCGCAGAGGAGAGGAGAGGCGCAGGAGGGGGGGGGGGGTCCGGGCGGGCGACGCACGGGAGGACGACAGCGGCGACGCGCACGGGCTGCTACAGAAGACGATGACGCTTTTGCCGATAACCCCTGGACTTCTTTTTCCTTTTACATTTAAGTCCTTTTCTGTTTTGTTTTAAAACCAGTAGCGTTTTAGGGAATTGTTTGGGGTATTTAAATATTTTACATAAATCTGAGAAAATTCATGTAGCCTCCCATATACATGTAGAAGCTACACAAAAATTGGCTTTTGAAAATAAAAGTTTTGAACCACATTGGTTCATAGGGTTTGAATAAATCATTTTTGGTAAAACTAAATTAACATTTCTTTAATATTTTAAAACAAGTGGTAAAATATTGTTTTGAACTGTTGGAACTTTCTTGACAAATATGGCAACTTCAAATACTTTATATTTTTATGGAGAAAGTATTGGTTTGAAAGAAACAGAGAAATAGGGAGGAATAATTTATTAAGATCATTTATTTATTATGATCTTAATTTCCTTTTGTTAAATACTTTGAGAGTTTTGTTTAAAATTGAAAAGTAGGTTTACTTGAGGAGGGAGTGAGATGGGGTTGAAATGATTAATATTCCATCTCATTCCTAGAATAAGGAAATATAATTGTTTTCATCAAATAGAGGAATAGAGATAGAGGGAAATTAAATAGATCATTTCCCTTAATTAGGATTTCAACTTAGGTGTGAATAATACTAGAGGGTTTGTTTTTATTCAAGTCACATACCAAATTTGTTGTCAAGTGTGTCTTATTCTAGTATTAATCACAACTGAGGAATTACCCTCACAAGCAACAAACACAATCAGATCAGCATCACAACCAAGATCACACAAATCAAACTACATGAATTAATCACACCACCATTTCCATGATTAACCATACTATCTTGTAAAAATGATCACACTCAATTATGGCAAGATGATGTTTGAGGAATATCTCAATTCATAACTTAATAGCTTTCAAAGGTTTGATAAAGAGACATATGTGGGGTAATATATTTCCCACTAGTGTTATTTCAATATGGAGTGAAAATAGAGTTTATAAAATGGGAGTTGCATACACATGCAAAATGGAAGGTTGAAATATAGATAGGAGATGCATATAGATCTCCATACTTTTGGAAACACATAATTTTGGAAAGTACTTTTACTTTCTCAAATAATGGTATTGATTTTGGTTGTTGACAACCAAGTATCATTTGAAATGGAGTTGGCCAAAATAAGAATGGAAAGATACATGGAATATTTTTCTTGTCATGACATGATCACCAAAGTTAAATATATTTTTATATTGGTTGGGTCTGATATTTACTAGTCAAACAACTTAAACAACAAGTCACACAAGTTCAAACATAGCAATGGGAAGGAAAGCACTATCATCAGTGAAACATTTCAAAAAGTTTTTGTTGGTTCTAAATTTTGGGTCTGGTAAAACTAAGTTTTTCTTAGTTTCAAAATTTGGGATGTGACAGATCTTCCCCCCTTAAAATAAATCTCGTCCTCGAGATTTGGCCGGTGGTAACAGGGGAGTACGTGGGCACGGGTTTTGGGTCGACTACTCTTCCGAGGTCATTGCTTCTTCAGTAAGGTCGCCATGTGAGATCTTGGCAAATTGATGTTGCGAGGCTTTCTTTGTTGATAAAATTCTGTGCTGAGTTCGGATCCTTGACGATGGGGTTGTCTTGACGATCGAGACTGATGGACAGTCGTGGTTGGCTGTTTCCAGATACTACAAGACTGAGGCGCCAGGAGCTAATTATTAACACCTTCTTGTATACCTATTGCAGGTCTTCCCCCCTTAAAAAGGGGTTTTGAAGGGTCATCCTGAAGGTTGCGGCTGGAGTTGACTTGGAGGCATTGTTCTTCTTGGGTAGCTTGACATTTTCGTCTTGGGTGTCGCGCCTTGGTGCTTGGGGTTGGTGCAGATATCACTTCCAGATATTTTCTCCTTACGAGGGTCACAGATGGGGACGCGTTGTTTTCAGGATGCGTCGAGCCTATGTACTCGACTCTCTCCGGTTTCTAGTTAGAAGAAGGAGATTAAAACTTCTAATTGCATCTGGACACTTTTGGTTGCGTCTGAGGTTGCTTGGTGGTTGATGTTGTCCATAGCAGGTGTTTCCGGCGTTTGATTCTTCTGGGTACTCTGTTGGTTATTTGTCTTCACATTTGTCCTTCTTCAGCTGAGTAAAGGAGGAACTTCATTGTCGACTTCCTTGGTTCTTGAGCTTCACGAAGCTTTGGTAAGAAGAGAATTTTGAGGTTACTTTGTGCTGCCGAGAAGGCGTGATTGTGAACACACAAACAGAGAATTCACAAACAAACAATTCACAAGCAGAGCACAACCAAGCAAAGAGCACACAAGGTACGTCTAGTACCAAAGGACGTCTAATACTCGTGGTAGTCAGGTAGTACACCCAAGGTTCCTATCAGGTTTATCCTATGGTCTCGGTTAAACATAGTTGGTGAAGTCTTCACTTTGTCACCTTAGGCTTCAGCAGGAAAAATTGAGATTGTCGAGGTTGCAACTTGAGTAGAATTATTGATGTTGAGCTGAGTTCTTCGGAGGTCTCTTGCTTTGTGGACATCGATGATCTTGGCATTTGCAGATCAATCGCCTTGATGTTAAATGTCGAGTATTTGGGATGGAAACTTCTTCTTGTGGGTGCTAGCTGATTAGGTCTCACTTGGGTTCCGTCAAGTATTTTGAACGGGTAAGAGGGATTAGAGAAATCCTTGAAAAATCTTAAATAGAGGGATAAGTCTCGGAAATATTTGAGAAGGTGAGAAGAGTGGAAGTTATTTTTGGACTTCTTAGATAAAAATATGTTTTTGGTAACAATATATTTTTAACAAAATATTTCTTTCGTAACTAACGTCCATGCTAACTAAGGTCTGTTACAGTCAGGATGGCTCTGATACCAAGTCTGTGGGGACCCCGGATTAGGTATCCGAGATACCCGTTATGTTTCCTGCAACAATCCCATGATCAGTCTGTTGTTGCACATAACTCGAATTGGTATCACAGAACACCCATAAATACCGAATAAATTTACTTACTTGATTGAAGCCATAACTTCATCAGGTACTCGCAGCGGAAATCACCAAACAACGTGGAGCCCAAGTCACTTGCCAACCCTACAGGCAGCTGACTGGGAAGCGCCCTAGTTCGCATTGACGTTATTGAAGTCTTCTTCTTCGAACTGTTCATCTTCAGAATCTGGCTAAGACAATAGCCAGGGACGAAACCAATATGAGTACATTTGAATGTACTCGCAAACTACCCCGAAATGAGCATGCACTACTCTTTTTGTTGTTTAAATAAAACTTCGTTTGCTTTGAAAACTCTATATCCTTGTTGAAAAGAGAAGGATATATTTTTGTTTAATAAAACTTTGTTTTGAAATCTCCATATCTTTATTGGAAAAGGAAAGAAGGCTTTTAGAACTTTTCCCATAAATCTGTTTTTGTAAGAAGTCTCGTTTAACACTTTTTCCCAAAAATATATCTCTGTTGAACTAGGTAAGAAGTCTCTTTTATAAACATTTTCCCGGAAAATCACCATTTGGTTTATATCTCCAAAACTCCTCATTTTCCGACCATAACCCTTCTGGTCATTCTATCCCACAACTTCATGCCGGCCCGTTGGCATAGTTGCATAAAACATTTTCACCTTTCAAATCACAAAACTCTTCACTTCTCGACCATAGCCCGTCATGGTCAAATCATTCTCCAGCAACCTCATACCAGCCCGTCGGTAGAGTTGCTGAGACAACACATCTCCATTTTATTTTCAAATCTCAAAACTTTGCAAAACTTGCACATGGTCAGAGGACAGTCTCCCAACTGTCCATATCCGAGGACTCGGCTATTCGAATAGTTTTACCCTCTGCAGAGGTAGCACGCTTTTCCCACACCCATCCGGTAACTCATCGTGTCAGCCACGTCCCGCCATACCAGGTGTATGCGAAGTTGAGCCACCGACCATAGCCTCTCATTTGCTCATGCTAGTACAGGATCCTTCCCATATGACACTTTCCATCGACACCCAGTCCAGTTTCCCGTTAGAAACCCTAAGTGTGAGGACTCATAGTTTTGTCCGGCGGTTTATGGTGGAACCTTCTATCCTCCCCACCAACTTGTGTGAGGACCCGGGTCAGGGGGTAGCTCCTCGGACCATCCCCTCATGCATAACGGAGTCATCTCCGTCGATGAGGTATCCCATACTAATAAGAGCAAACTACATGACTACGCCTTTTCCCATATGTGGTAAATGTGGTCGCACAGGGTAAGATTGGTCGTCATAGTACAAAGACACAATGTGCATTTTTCATAAACATCTCCATTCCTCCACTTCAACACCGACATCTCGGCATTCCATATCCACACACAAGTATTTTCAAAGGAGTTTTGAGTAAACAATATTTTTCCCATCCTATAGTTTGAAAAAGAAATTCCAGCTAATATCTCCATATAGGGTGTCAAAATAATATACTTATAATTTGGAAAAGGGTTTTCAAAATCATAGCTTTTGTGGCAAACACCATATAAATACTTTTGCTCTTTATAAGTAAAACATGTGAACCAAAATAGATGTATATAAATGCAAGCTCAGAGGATAGCTTGCCTTTCTCGGCAAAGTGAACTTGGTCTTGATCTTCAGGTTCAACAAATTTCCCTTCCTCAATAACTCCATTCCAAACACCACTCCGGTAGTGTTTACATCTAGCGTCGCAAACATGAGAATAACACAACAATCAACAAGCAAACCAAACCACAAGTGGTAGACAGACAAGTAACAAACCGTAAGCTTCGAGCTAATCGTTCGGCAACAGCTAGGATCTACACTTACGAGGGTTTTATACTAGTCAGTAGTCCATCACCTATACGCAAGCTAGGTACATCGATCACAAAACTATCTGAGGCGAAGGTTAACAACAAGCACCTCCTGTTGAACAGGAAATACTTCAGACAAAAGTTAGGTCACTATATATTTTCTGTGAGTCAAATATTACACCAAGTTAGGATATGATAAAGTGAAACACTAGGAACCTAGCAAAATTAGATTTGCTCCAAAATCATTACGGATTAATTTATAAAATCCTTTTTAAATATGCCCTTTGTTAGTTTATTTTAAACAACGTTACAAAATAACTATCCATATTTGGAAACAAGATGGAACATGAAGGTCATCAGTTTCTGAACATTTTAAGAGGTCAAACTTAATTTTTGGATCCTTATTTTTAAAGATATGAATTTTTCCCAATTTGTTTTATATTCTGCCATTTTCTTTATTTTAATAAAACATTAAATAAACTAATTTATTTGGATAGGTGAGTTATACCAAAAGACAGGTATTATTTTTCTGAACATTTTGGTATATCATTTGTAATTGTTGGATCAATATTTAAAAAGTTATGGATTTTGCAAAATCATATATATTCTGCCCTTTTACTAAAGTGCAAGGAAAAGTTATTTCCAGTGTTTAGTTCAACATGAAAATGATGTTATAAGGTGAAGTTATTTCTCCTGATCATTTTGATATATTGTTTGCTATTTTTGGATTAGTATTCAAAAAGATATGGATTTTAGAAACTTAATCCATTTTCTGTCTTTTCTTTTATTTTCCAGAAATTCTAACGAAACGTTTTGCACCGAGGGGCTGGCTAGCCACTGCCACTGTCATGCGGGCCCGAGGCCACGCTGGCGCTGACTGGGCGTGTGCGGGCTGTGCTGTCCACCGCGGTCACTGACCGGTGGGGCCCACCTGTCAGTGCGGAAAAAGAAAGGAAAAGGAGTGCGCCGTGCGGGGATTCGAACGCGCGACGCGCGCGTGGATGGATCGTGGCCGTAGCCACTGGGCTGGTGCAGTGCTGGCGCTAAGATACATGCGCGCGTCCTTTTGAGGTGTGACGGTGCTCGTCGACGTCGTGCACGGCCGCGGCGACCACCGACGGCGACGCGCACGGGTTCGATGTTCTACGGCGCTTGGAGGCCAACTAGCGCTCGCACCCGACACGCATGAGCACGGGCTACCTAGTGGCGGCGTTATGGACCTAATGGTCGCCGGCAAAAGCTCCGGCGACGAGGTCGGGCGGCGGCGGGCTACGGGCTAACGGCGACGCGACGAACTACGGCGAACTGGGATGAACGGAGATGTCCTGGAGGTGCGCCTGCTCACCCTCGATGCGTGGGTGCGATCCGTTGATGCTGAGGTGGACGGGAACGGCGGCGAGCTTGATCGGAGTGCGTCGGCCGGAGAGGAAGAAGACGGCGGCGATCTCGCGAACGACGGCGATCCGGCTCAATTCCTTGGGCAGCGACGCAGAGGACGACGAGGCGGAGACGACTGCACGCTTCGATCTGCTCGGGGAGGTTGCAATCGACGGCGAGGCGCGACGGCGAGCTCGGCAACCTGCGGCTAGGGTTCGACTTCGTGGGGAGAAAAGAGAGAGGAGAGGGAGCGAGAGCTGGAGAGCAGAGCAGAGGAGCGGGGGTGGTGCTCTTCTTATCCTCTTCGCAGAGGAGAGGAGAGGCGCAGGAGAGGGGGGGGGGGTCCGGGTGGGCGACGCACGGGAGGACGACAGCGGCGACGCGCACGGGCTGCTACAGAAGACGATGACGCTTTTGCCGATAACCCCCTGGACTTCTTTTTCCTTTTACATTTAAGTCCTTTTCTGTTTTGTTTTAAAACCAGTAGCGTTTTAGGGAATTGTTTGGGGTATTTAAATATTTTACAAAAATCTGAGAAAATTCATGTAGCCTCCCATATACATGTAGAAGCTACACAAAAATTGGCTTTTGAAAATAAAAGGTTTTGAACCACATTGGTTCATAGGGTTTGAATAAATCATTTTTGGTAAAACTAAATTAACATTTCTTTAATATTTTAAAACAAGTGGTAAAATATTGTTTTGAACTGTTGGAACTTTCTTGACAAATATGGCAACTTCAAATACTTTATATTTTTATGGAGAAAGTATTGGTTTGAAAGAAACAGAGAAATAGGGAGGAATAATTTATTAAGATCATTTATTTATTATGATCTTAATTTCCTTTTGTTAAATACTTTGAGAGTTTGTTTAAAATTGAAAAGTAGGTTTACATGAGGAGGGAGTGAGATGGGGTTGAAATGATTAATATTCCATCTCATTCCTAGAATAAGGAAATATAATTGTTTTCATCAAATAGAGGAATAGAGATAGAGGGAAATTAAATAAGATCATTTCCCTTAATTTAGGATTTCAACTTAGGTGTGAATAATACTAGAGGGTTTGTTTTTATTCAAGTCACATACCAAATTTGTTGTCAAGTGTGTCTTATTCTAGTATTAATCACAACTGAGGAATTACCCTCACAAGCAACAAACACAATCAGATCAGCATCACAACCAAGATCACACAAATCAAACTACATGAATTAATCACACCACCATTTCCATGATTAACCATACTATCTTGTAAAAATGATCACACTCAATTATGGCAAGATGATGTTTGAGGAATATCTCAATTCATAACTTAATAGCTTTCAAAGGTTTGATAAAGAGACATATGTGGGGTAATATATTTCCCACTAGTGTTATTTCAATATGGAGTGGAAAATAGAGTTTATAAAATGGGAGTTGCATACACATGCAAAATGGCAAGGTTGAAATATAGATAGGAGATGCATATAGATCTCCATACTTTTGGAAACACATAATTTTGGAAGTACTTTTACTTTCTCAAATAATGGGTATTGATTTTGGGTTGTTGACAACCAAGTATCATTTGAAATGGAGTTGGCCAAAATAAGAATGGAAAAGATACATGGAATATTTTTCTTGTCATGACATGATCACCAAAGTTAAATATATTTTTATATTGGTTGGGTCTGATATTTACTAGTCAAACAACTTAAACAACAAGTCACACAAGTTCAAACATAGCAATGGGAAGGAAAGCACTATCATCAGTGAAACATTTCAAAAGTTTTTGTTGGTTCTAAATTTTGGGTCTGGTAAAACTAAGTTTTTCTTAGTTTCAAAATTTGGGATGTGACACCCAGCCCCGTCCCAAATTCGAGCACGCCCAGCTCGCCGCCACGCAGCCGAGCTACTCCTCAGCACCTTGGACACCGTAGCCGCCCCTACGGCAAGCTCACCTCCCCTCTGCACCGCTCCCGCGCCGCGTCCACCATGGACCGGACCTCGGGTATAAGTACCCGCCCGCACCGTGCATCCTCTCCACTCCACCACTGCCTCCCTTGCTCTCACCACCCCTCGGACACCGCCAGGAGGGCGGAGCCGCTGCTGCCGAGCCGTTGCTGCAGCCGCTGCTGCTGCCCGTGCACCTCCAAGCCCGCCGTGCCCGAGGTAGGCGACGACACGGCCGCCGCCGTGCTGGCCTCTCTTTCTCCCCTCTCTGGCCCTCACCTGCCTCACCATTACCACCGCACTCACCCGCCGTGTTTTCCCGGTGTTTCGTGCACAGGATCGACGCAGCGAACTCGCCGGGGCCAGTGCACGGCCGTGGAGGAGAAGCAGCTCGCCGCCGACGAACCAGTCCACCCCAGCAAGTGCAACTCAGCCAGGAGCTTCCCCCACGCCGCCGCCATCGATCTGCATCATCTCCGCGACCTCCCGAGCCCCTAGGTGAGCAGCCCATCCACCTCGCCGTCGCCGGAGCTTCGGCTCCGCTCGATTTAGGTCACCGCCGTCCGCCGTCGACGTGGACGAGCGTGGACCGTTTGATCTTCGATCAATGGTAGCGTACCACTTCGGTTAGAAGAGAGAGAGAGACTGACGGGCGGGCCCCGCTCGTCAGGTTTTAAATCATTTCCCGCGCGCGCTGTGCCGCTGCCATGTAGGCCCCACTCGTCAGAAATTTAAACATTATCCATAACTAGGTTTTCTCTGTTTAAATTGAAATATGAAATCAGTACTGTATCCAACTTGTAAATTTAATATCTCAAGATTTATAGCTCCAAATAAATCAAATCAATTGTTCTGGAAAGCTTATGAAAATGTTTAACCAACCCAATTGGATTCAATTCATTTAATAAATAATAAAAAGTATTATTAAAAATACTACAGAAGGTTTAAATTCTAAACTTGTTTGTTTCTGATACTCTGTTAGTCCAAATAATTCCAAACCAATTTTCTAGCTTAGTACTGCCATGTATTAGCTTCCCTAATTTTGGTAGAATTAATTGTGCAGTATATTGTTTAGTATAAGTTGAAGTTTAAACACCCTTCTGCACTCAAACATTTAAATATGTTTAATGGTTAACCCAAATGATTAGGACCAATTTTGTTAGATCACATTTAGTCATGTTTAGTTACCCCTAAAAGGATTTAATTTTAGGATCAACAGAACTTAATTGGTAGCTAAAACTTGATTATTAACTTACTGGATTCAAACAATGTGTAGGGAGTTTGGTAACTCCAATTAATCCAAATCAAATTGGTTGTCTTCTACACATCAGTAGCTTTATAGAATTTTAGTTTGTATTTTTGTGACCAACAGAACTCAAGTTGTGAATTAAACATGTTCAACAAGTTTCTGCCATAATTTAGATAATTAAATAATGTTTAATTCAATTATTTTGAAACCAAATTGTATGGTTTGATGTGTGCAGTAGCTATTTGTGATGTTATGATTGTTATGTTGAGATGATTGCTTGTATAGTTAGTGATTGTTTGCATTGTTTGTTTATTAATTAGACGAGAACGTTGTCGGATTATCGAGGAAGGAGAGTTTGTTGAATTGAAGAACAAGACAAGGTCACTTTGCCGAGCAAGGCAAGCTATTCTCTGAGCTTGCACTACAAACATATGCATCTACTTTCATAACATGTTTTACTCTCAAGCAAGATTTATAAAACCCATTTCAAAAGTATATGGAAATTATTTTGCCACTATGTAGAAATATAAGATAGTTATATCAAATTATAGGATGGGAAAAAAAATATGTTTATTCAAAACTCCTTTGAAATTACTTGTGAGATTATGAAATGCCGAGATGTCGGTGTTGGAATGGAGAAGTGGAAAATGGTGATGTTTATGAAAAATGCACAGTGTGTCCTTGTACTTACGTCAACCATCCGATACCCTGTGCGACCACATTTACCACATATGGGAAAAGGCTTAGTCATATATTTGCTCATATTAGTATGGGATACCTCATCGACGGAGATGACTCCGTTATGCATGAGGGGATAGTGTGGATCTACCCCTGACCCGGGTCCTCTCTCAAACTCTATGGTGGGGAGGATGAAGGTTCCACCATAAACCGCCGGACAAAACTATGAGTCCTCACACTTAGGGTTTCGACGGGCTGGGTTAAGTGTGGAAAGTGTCATATGGGAAGGATCCTATACTAGCATGAGCAAAGAGGCTATGGCCGGCGGCTTACTTCGCATACACCTGTATGGCGAGACGTGGCAGACACGATGAGTTGCCGGATGGATGTGGGAAAAGCGTGCTACCTCTGCAGAGTGTTAAAACTATTCGAATAGCCGAGTCCTCGGATATGGACATTGGGAGGCCTACTTTGACCATGTGCAAGTTTTTAAAAGACTTTGAGTTTTAAAAAGAAAATGAAGTGGAGAATGTTTCCTACACCTATACCAACGGATCGGTATGAGGTGGTTGGATGAAAGTGGACCATGACGGGCTATGGTCGGAAAAAGGAGGAGTTTTGGAGAAACAGATAAAATGGTGACTTCTTTAAAGATAGTTATAAAACTCTTCTTACCTTTTTCAATAAAGATATAGAGATGTTTTAAATAAATAAAAGTTGTCAACTAAAATAAAACTAGTGCATACTCATGTTGGGGTAGTTTGCGAGTACATTCAAATGTACTCATATTGGTTTCGTCCCTGGCTATTGACCTAGCCAGACTACGAGGAGGAGCACTACGCCGAGCAGGAGTATGGCGACTTCTACGCCAACTAAGGATCTCCACAAGTCAGCTGCCTGTCGGGTTGTCATCGTTAGAATATGATGTCTACTACGCCGTAGCTTCCGCTGATATTTTGGTTTGGCCCATGAAGGCACCTATGTAAGACTTGGTCTAAATGACCATTTATGTAAGACTTTTATTCGGTTGTAATGGATGTAAACTTTGGTATCCAATTCGGATTATGTGCAACGACAGACTGATCACGGGATCGTTGTGTTAAGCATAATCGGGTATTTCGGACAGCTAGTCCGGGGTCCCCACAGACTTGGTATCAGAGCCATCCTGACTTTAGGAAACCTTAGTTAGCATGGTCGTTGTCAAATGTTACAAAAAGATGAATTTCTAAAAGAAAGGAATGAAGTATTTTCGAAAACTGCTTATCTCCAATCCTCTTACTTATGCAAAATTTTACTCTCATTAAATATTACATTTTCCTTGTATCCTAAAATTTTGCACACCTCTCATTAAGCTTAAAATTTGACTCACTTGTTGCCCTACTATATTAAAATTTTGATACACTTGTCACCTAACTAACTTAAAATTAAAAATTGTAGATGGCACTCCATTGGACGAGTTCGTTCAGCTGAGAAGGACAGCAAGCTGACGTTTGAGAGGGACTTGTTCGAGTTGACCAAGCTGTTAGGTCGCCCCGCTCCAGAGTTTGAGGGAGCTCAGATTGATGTTCACGGTGTCGGAAGGCTGAGCTGGCTCATCAGTCGTCAGTTCGCAGGAACATCAAGTCTCCCAGTTCCAGGACGCTCATCTTCACCACCAAGGAGGCCACCTGGGTTGACGGTCTCTGTACTGCTACACAGAGGATGCTAGCCCGACTTTGTGAGGAGCACAAGGCGGAGTTAGTAGACTCCCGTTTCCGGTTCTACGGGAGGCGCAACTGCGACGGACACCCTACTCCTTCCCTTACCACCCGATGTTTGGGAGCTACATCATGGACATGGAGATCTTACTTCAGTGCACTCAGGATGATCTGTTGCGCACTAGGATTCAGCTTCACTTTGACCGCGAGTCGCTCGTTGAGCTTCGCGAGAACGAGAAGCTGATGGAGGAGAAGGTCGCTCTTCTCAGGAAGAGGGCCCAGCTGAGGAAGACTATCGTGAAGCTCCGCAAGAAGGTGGCAGAGCAGGACGGCTGATTGAGGATCTAGAGCACCATACTGACGAGATGGAGGAGGAGGGCGAGGATCTCCGCAAGGAGAACAACGCTTTCCTCAGTGACGATGATGACTTCGTGGAGGAGATGGACTGTGAGGAGGAGGATGATGAGGAGGAGTTAGTTGACGAGGAGGAGGAGCCACTCGAGCAGTTCTCGAGGACGAGGAGGAGGATCCCGAGGAGCCACCTACCAGTCAGATGCTGACGTGTTAGAGCTGGAGGTTCCACCTCAGTAGGCGAGTGACTTGATCACTACCGCAGGATTAGGTTGACCCCTATCGCTAGTCGAGTCGAAGTAGTGGTTCTTTTGGAAACCAGATGTTATGTATTAGATGTAAGGTGATGTTGTAAGCTTGATGTTGTTGTGAACTCCTTGATGTGATGTTGTAAATATAAGTATGTTTGTCTTGTTTAAATCTGTGTAAATATTTTCATATAATCCTTAAATTAATCAACCACTTGCGAAATCGTCTTTTCCCTTAGTCGAACTTTTCTTGCCTTGCCTCTTATACCCGGTGTGCTTCAGGATGCCGCCCCGTCGTGCGGAAGGAGGATCAGCACCACCACCACCGGACCCAACCCCCGCCCAACTTCTCGCGCTTATCATGGAGGAACGTGAAAATGCCCGGCAAGAGCGCCAAGCTCATCTCGCTGCCCTACACAACTCGCAGCCGCTTATAACAACAACAATAACAACAACAACAACAATGGTGGTAATGGCAATGGCGATGGAAACCAGCGATCCACCTTAGGCGATTTCAGAAGACCAACCCACCCACCTACTCCAAGGGACTTCACCCACTAGAAGCCGATGATTGGCTTCGCACCATCGACAATAATCTGGAAGTTGCTGCTGTGGGAGAAAATGAGAAAGTGTTGTATGCAACCCACTATCTCGCTGGACCTGCAAGAGCTTGGTGGGAAACTACCAAGGCTCTCCAGCAAGCTGGTCATGTCATCAACTGGGCTGAGTTCCAGGAGAAGTTCCGCAAGAAGCATATTCCCAGCGGACTTATTGAGAGGAAGAAGGATGAGTTCCGCAAGCTGAGGCAGGGAAGTAGAGATGTGGTCGGTTATCTGGATGAGTTTACCGACTTATCTCGGTATGCTCCTGATGACACCGACAAAGAAGAGAAGAAGATGGAGCGTTTCATGAGTGGACTTCATGATGAACTGCAGTGTGCTTGGTTATCCATGACTTCCGTGATCTGGAGTCACTTGTGGACAAAGCCATCCAGCTGGAGACCAAGCGCAAGTCTATGTATGAAGGTCGCAAGAGGAGGATGAATGCTCAGGAAGGTTCGAGCAGCCAGAAACCTCGTATCTTTCAGCAAACCCAGGCCTGCCTATCGTCCACCCCAAGCTCCACGCCCCAATTACCCTAACCGCCCAAACAACTTCAACCGCCCCAATGACAATAACCGTCCCGGAGGAAACTTCAACAACTTCACCCGCAATCCCAATGTGATCTGCTTTGAATGCGGCAACAAGGGTCACTACTCCAAAGAATGTCCCAATCCCAAGAGGAATGTCCAGCGCCCCAATGCGCCGGCACAGAACAATGGTCAAGGCCGCAATGGAAATGGAAATGGCAAGAATGCCGCACCCGCGGAAATGCTGCTGTTGCCAAGGGTCGTCTGCACCACATCAATGCTGAAGAAGCTCAGGATGCGCCGGATGTTGTGCTGGGTACGTTCCTTGTCAACTCAGTACCTGCAACTGTTCTGTTTGATTCTGGTGCTACCCATTCATTTGTTACCCAAGAATTTGTTGCTAAGGGAGGTTTAGTCGAGAGCCTCTTACCCAAACCCATGGTCATCCAAATCCCAGAATCCACCGTAGAGACCAAGATGTTTTGCTCCGATGTACCCCTTGAGATCAAAGGAGAAAAGTTTCCAGTTAACTTAATTGTTCTGGGAACCCAAGGCATCGATGTTATACTCGGTATGAATTGGTTAGCCAAGTACCATGGTCGAATTGACTGTGCCAGAAGAGCTGTATCCATCACCACCGACAAAGAAGTAGAAGTGGAGTATGTGTCTGAAACTAGTCAATCTCACCCAGGCTGCCATGAGAGCATAGCTCGACCTGCCCTAGATGAGATCCGTGTTGTTCACCTGTTCAAGGATGTTTTCCCAGAAGAATTGCCTGGTATGCCGCCAGACCGGGAAATTGAGTTCATAATTGAGCTTATCCCAGGAACGCCCCTATATCCCAAAGACCTTATCGGATGAATCCGGAAGAACTGGTTGAGTTGAAGAAGCATTGGCAGATATGCTCAGCAAAGGACTTGTTCGCCCAAGCGCTTCACCTTGGGGATCACCCATTATTTTTGTGGACAAGAGAGACGGTACCACACGCCTGTGTGTGGATTATCGCAAGCTGAATGACGTGACCATTAAAAAAAGTACCCTCTTCCCAAGATCGAGGATCTGTTCGATCAAATGAACGGAGCCCGAGTCTTTTCCAAGATCGATCTTCGGACAGGATACCATCAGTTGAAGATCGAGAGACAGACATTCCCAAGACCGCCTTCACCACTCGTTACGGTTTGTTTGAATACACCGTGATGTCTTTTGGTCTGACCAATGCCCCAGCCTATTTCATGAATCTCATGAACAAGATTTTCATGGAGTACCTCGACAAGTTCGTGGTAGTTTTCCTTGATGACATCCTTATTTATTCCAAGACCGAAGAAGAGCATGCTGAACACCTGCGTCTAGTTTTGGAGACCTCCGAGAGCACCAGCTGTATGCCAAGCTTAGCAAGTGTGAGTTTTGGCTCAGTGAAGTGGCATTTCTCGGACATGTTGTATCTGCCGGAGGAATTTCTGTTGACCCGAGAAGATCCAAGCCATTGTTGACTGGTTATCCCCAACCATGTGTGAAATCCGAAGCTTTCTCGGACTTGCCGGTTATTACCGCAAGTTCGTTGAAGGATTTTCCAGTATAGCCAAACCCATGACCCAACTGTTGAAGAAGGACAAGAAATTTGAATGGACTCAGAAGTGTGAGGATAGTTTCCAAGAACTGAAGAAGAGACTAACCTCAGCCCCAATCCTGATATGCCAGACGTCACCCAGAGTTTCGACGTGTATTGCGATGCATCACGCCTCGGACTTGGTTGCGTTCTGATGCAAGAAGGCAAAGTTGTGTCGTATCTGTCCCGGCAGTTGCGACCGCATGAAGAGAATTACCCAACCCATGACTTGGAGTTAGCTGCTGTTGTTCTTGCTCTTAAAACGTGGCGTCCCTATCTTGCGGGACATCGCTGCGAGGTCTATACAGATCACAAAAGCTTGAAGTATATTTTCACCCAGAAAGATCTGAACCTGCGACAGAGGAGATGGATGGAATTAATCAAGGATTATGATATTGGAATCCATTATCACCCGGAAAGGCTAATGTAGTTGCCGATGCCCTTAGTCGCAAACCTTGCACCCTGAATGCCCTGATCCAAGCCGAACAGCCAGCCTTGTTCAAAGAGTTCCAAGATTTTGGACTAGAGCTTGTTAGCCATGGTTATCTCGCCAATTTAGAGTTAACCCCAACCCTGATGGATCAAATCAAAGAAGCCCAAAAGGTCATGAAAGCATAGAGGAATTAGGAAGAAGATTTCCCTCGGCAAAGCACCCGGTTTTACCGAAGATGCTGAAGGAGTGCTGAAATTCAATGACCGTATCTGTGTGCCCAATGTCACGGAACTTAAGGAGTTAATCCTGAAGGAGGCCCATGAGACCCCTTATTCAATCCACCCCGGCGGAACCAAAATGTACCAAGACCTTCGAGAAAGATTTTGGTGGCATGGAATGAAGCGAGAGATTGGTTCTTTCGTAGCCAAGTGTGACATCTGCCAGCGAGTTAAGGCTGAACATCAGCGACCCGCTGGATTGCTTCAACCTTTGAAAATTCCCGAGTGGAAGTGGGATGAGATTGGAATGGATTTTATTACCGGACTTCCAAGATCCAACCGAGGCCATGATTCAATCTGGGTCATCGTTGATCGACTGACCAAGGTTGCCCATTTGTTCCTGTCAAGACCACTATCGGACTCAGTTAGCAGACTGTATATTTCCAGAATAGTGAGCCTGCATGGTGTGCCTAAGAAGATTGTATCTGATAGAGGCACGCAATTCACCTCAAGATTCTGGAAATCCCTTCATGAAGCCCTCGGAACCAAGTTAGCTTTAGCACAGCTTATCATCCCCAGACCGATGGCCAAACTGAGCGAGTGAACCAGATATTGGAGGACATGCTTCGCGCATGTGTTCTATCCTATGGTTCCAAGTGGGAAGATTGTCTTCCGTTTGCAGAGTTCTCGTACAACAACAGTTATCAGTCTAGTCTGCAAATGGCCCCTTTTGAAGCCCTTTACGGCAAGAAGTGTCGTACCCCTGAATTGGTCCGATACCGGAGAAGCAAATTGTTCGGACCAGATACCCTCCGTGAAGCTGAAGAGCAAGTTCAGCTTATTCGTGAACGCCTCAAAACTGCCCAATCCCGTCAGAAGAGTTACGCTGACACCAAGCGCCGTGACCTCACTTCAGTGTCGGAGATTATGTTTATCTCCGAGTGACCCCCTAAAGGAATGCAGCGTTTCCATGTCAAAGGAAAATTAGCGCCAAGGTATATTGGACCCTTCAAGGTCATTGCTCGTCGAGGAGAAGTATCCTATCAGCTGGAGTTACCCCAGGAGTTAGGAGATTATCATGATGTCTTCCACATTTCCTTGCTCCGGAAGTGTCTTGAAGTTCCTGACCAGCCTGATGTTTTCAAAAACATCGACCACCTCTCCATCGACCTGAACCAAGACCTGACTTATCGTGAGAGACCCCTCAAGATTCTCGAAGAAGATGTTCGTGTTACCCGAAGACGTGCGATCAAGTTTTACAAAGTCCAGTGGACTAACCACTCTGAAGAAGAAGCAACTTGGGAACGCGAAGATTATCTTCGAAGCGAATTCCCAGACCTCTTTAGTACCTAAGCCTAGCAAATCTCGGGACGAGATTTATTTTAAGGGGGGAAGGATTGTAACATCCCAAAATATTATCAGTATTATTATTCCAAAAATGAGAGCCAACAAAAACTTTTGTTGATTATTATGTGTTGTTTGCAAATTGTTGCTTGTGGTAATTATTTCTTGCTAATTGTGTTGCTTGCTCTAAATAAAAATAAGAAGAAAAGAAAAGAAATAAATAAGTAAAGCAAGAAAAAAAAAGTGACAATTGTGTCACACAAATTCTCCAAGGGGAGAAACTAAAATCTTTCAAACCAAAATTCAGTGGAGTGGTTATATAAACTCTCCCATTTTTATTCCTACAACTCTTCCCTCTCAAAAATTTAATTTAAAAATCTAAATTTAAATTCTATTACTTTCTTTATTAAATTCAAATCACAAAATGTGCTATGTTCCACTTGACAAATGAAATGCAACACAGCACCACAAATCCATGTACACATATGTGAAGCAATTTATCAAATAAAATTAAAGAAATTCGAATTAAAAATTCAGTGAGGCATTGTGTCGAACACCCTGTGGACAGGAACAAGTTCTTCCCCAAATCGATGAACACCGAGATCAATCGATCGATTTCGGGAGTTGTTCGTCGATTCCTGCACCACTCCACTCCTCCCCACCCCGCGGATCTTTGCGATGCACCGGAGCATCACGGGAGCCGCCCAATTCGTCGCATTGATCGCCGCCGTCCAGGGGACAGCAGCTGGCGCGCCCTGCGCCATGGCCGTCGCCGTGGCAACGGCGTTGTCGACACCACAGCGACCAGTACCGTGCCCCCCTCTCTCTCCCTTGCGTCTCTGCGTCCTGTCGACGCCACAGCTCACCCAGGAGGGACCCCCCTTCACGCTCCCGCCCGAGACGGCCGTGCCGGTGCACGCACCCGCCGCCCAAATGACCCCAGCCCCGTCCCAAATTCGAGCACGCCCAGCTCGCCGCCACGCAGCCGAGCTACTCCTCAGCACCTTGGACACCGTAGCCGCCCCTACGGGAAGCTCACCTCCCTCTGCACCGCTCCCGCGCCGCGTCCACCATGGACCGGACCTCGGGTATAAGTACCCGCCCGCACCGTGCATCCTCTCCACTCCACCACTGCCTCCCTTGCTCTCACCACCCCTCGTACACCGCCAGGAGGGCGGAGCCGCTGCTGCCGAGCCGTTGCTGCAGCCGCCGCTGCTGCCCGTGCACCTCCAAGCCCGCCGTGCCCGAGGTAGGCGACGACACGGCCGCCGCCGTGCTGGCCTCTCTTTCTTCCCTCTCTGGCCCTCACCTACCTCACCATTACCACCGCACTCACCCGCCGTGTTTTTCCGGTGTTTCGTGCACAGGATCGACGCAGCGAACTCGCCGGGGCCAGTGCACGGCCGTGGAGGAGAAGCAGCTCGTCGCCGACGAACCAGTCCACCCCAGCAATTGCAACTCAGCCAGGAGCTTCCCCCACGCCACCGCCGTCGATCTGCATCATCTCCGCGACCTCCCGAGCCCCCTAGGTGAGCAGCCCATCCACCTCGCCGTCGCCGGAGCTTCGGCTCCGCTCGATTTAGGTCACCGCCGTCCGCCGTCGACGTGGACGAGCGTGGACCGTTTGATCTTCGATCAACGGTAGCGTACCACTTCGGTTAGAAGAGACAGAGAGACTGACGGGCGGGCCCCGCTCGTCAGGTTTTAAATCATTCCCCGCGCGCGCGCTGTGCCGCTGCCATATAGGCCCCACTCGTCAGAAATTTAAACATTATTCATAACTAGGTTTTCTCTGTTTAAATTGAAATATGAAAACAGTACTGTATCCAACTTGTAAATTTAATATCTCAAGATTTATAGCTCCAAATAAATCAAATCCAATTGTTCTGGAAAGTTTATGAAAATGTTTAACCAACCCAATTGGATTCAATTCATTTAGATGAATAATAAAAATGTATTATTAAAAATACTACAGAAGGTTTAAATTCTAAACTTGTTTGTTTCTGATACTCTGTTAGTTCAAATAATTCCAAACCAATTTTGCTAGCTTAGTACTGCCATGTATTAGCTTCCCTAATTTTGGTAGAATTAATTGTGCAGTAATAATTGTTTAGTATAAAGATGAAGTTAGAACACCCTTCTGCACTAAAACAATTAAATATGTTTAATGGTTAACCCAAATGATTTAGGACCAATTTTGTTAGATCACATTTAGTCATGTTTAGTTACCCCTAAAAGGATTTAATTTTAGGAGCAACAGAACTTAATTGGTAGCTAAAACTTGATTAATAACTTACTGGATTAAAACAATTATGTAGGGAGATTGGTAACTCCAATTAATCCAAATCAAATTGGGTTGTCTTCTACACAATAGTAGCTTTGTGTAGAAATTTAGTTTGTATTTTTATGGCCAACAGAACTCAAGTTGTGGAATTAAACATTTTCAACAAGTTTCTGCCATAATTTAGACCTAATTAAATAATGTTTAATTCAATTATTTTGAAACTAAATTGTATGGTTTGATGTGTGCAGTAGCTATTTGTGATGTTTATGATCGTTATGTTGAGATGATTGCTTGAGTAGTTTAGTGATTGTTTATTAATTAGACGAGAACGCTGTCGGATTTATCGAGGAAGGAGAGTTTATTGAATCTGAAGATCAAGACCAAGGTCACTTTGCCGAGCAAGGCAAGCTACTCTCTGAGCTTGCACTACAAACCTATGCATCTACTTTCATAACCTGTTTTACTCTCAAGGCAAGATTTATAAAACCCTTTTCAAAAGTATATGGAAATTATTTTGCCACTTATGTAGAAATATAAGATAGTTATATCAAATTATAGGATGGGAAAAATAAATATGGTTTATTCAAAACTCCTTTGAAATTACTTGTGAGATTATGAAATGCCGAGATGACGGTGTTGGAATGGAGAAGTGGAAAATGGTGATGTTTATGAAAAATGCACAGTGTGTCCTTGTACTTACGTCAACCAGCCGATACCCTGTGCGACCACATCTACCACATATGGGAAATGGCTTAGTCATATAATTTGCTCATATTAGTACGGGATACCTCATCGACGGAGATGACTCCGTCATGCATGAGGGGATAGTGTGTTGATCTACCCCTGACCCGGGTCCTCGCTCAAACTCTATGAAAAGATAAGGAGGAGGATTGAAGGTTCCACCATAAACCGCCGGACAAAACCTATGAGTCCTCACACTTAGATTCCGACGGGCTGGGTTAAGTGTGTTGGAAGTGTCATATGGGAAGGATCCTATACTAGCATGAGCAAAGGACAGGCTATGGTCGGCGGCTTACTTCGCATACACCCTGTATGGCGAGACGTGGCGGACACGATGAGTTGCCGGATGGATGTGGGAAAAGCGTGCTAACTCTGCAGAGTGTAAAACTATTCGAATAGCCGAGTCCTCGGATATGGACAGTTGGGAGGCCCTACTTTGACCATGTGCAAGTTTTTTGAAAGACTTTGAGTTTTAAAAAGAAAATGAAGTGGAGAATGTTCCTTCCACCTATACCAACGGATCGGTATGAGGTTGTTGGAGGAAGTGGACCATGACGGGCTATGGTCGGAATAAGGAGGAGTTGTGGAGAAACAGATAAAAATGGTGACTTCTTTAAAGATAGTTATAAAACTCTTCTTACCTTTTTCAATAAAGATATAGAGATGTTTTAAATAAATAAAAGTTGTAAATTAAAATAAAACTAGTGCATACTCATGTTGGGGTAGTTTGCGAGTACATTCAAATGTACTCGTATTGGTTTCGTCCCTGGCTATTGACCTAGCCAGACTACGAGGAGGAGCACTACGCCGAGCAGGAGTATGGCGACTTCTACGCGAGCTGAGGATCTCCACAAGTCAGCTGCCTGTCGGGTTGTCATCGTTAAGATATGATACCTACTACGCCGTAGCTTCCGCTGATATTTTGGTTTGGCCCATGAAGGCACCTATGTAAGACTTGGTCTAAATGACCATTTATGTAAGACTTTTAATTCGGTATAGTAATGGATGTAAACTTTGGTATCCAATTCGGATTATGTGCAATGGCAGACTGATCACGGGATCGTTGTGTTAAGCATAATCGGGTATTTCGGACAGCTAGTCCGGGGTCCCCACAGCGACAAAACCAGCGAGAGGGAAAAAAGAGCTCATGAGGCGTAAGTTCTGGACTTAGCTTTGGCGAGACGCCTGTCTCGTAGAGGGTGTTGTGTTCCTGGTGAGGTGTTCTCCCTCTCGAGGCTGCCTGAGGCTGGTTTGGAGCTTTTGGAGCCCTGCAAGGCGTCTTGTTCCCTGCGTTGGAGAGAGAGGCGAACCCACAAGCAAAGCATAGTTGTAGAACTCATGCGCGCTCATAGATTTCCTCATGGGTATCTCACGAGGAGAATAAGCACCAAGGTCCTTGGTGAGGTTACGTGCATGGGAGCTAACCCACGAGTCAGAGCTCTTTGGTGAGATAACCGTCGTGGGCGGAGAGCCACGAGTTAGAGCTTGGATCCTTTGGATTTTACGATGCTGCTGGGATGCTCCCGAGACACAGGCACCGTGCTCAGCCCCCGCTCGCGAGGTGCGCATGGGGAAAAATGTGAGCGCGAATGAAATGTAAGAAAACAACTCACCAAGCAATATTACATAACGGCGCCGAAGCGCAATAGGTTCATGATGACCTGAAATTGTTCATTACACTTGCGAGGCCAAGACAAAGTCCGCATGTCTGGGCATGGGGTTCCACATGGAGTGGCTGAGGCTTCTCGCGGCCCGTGGCGACGCGTTGTAGGAAACTCTCAGTGGAGATGGCCCTCGTGAAGGGAAAGCTTGGTGAAGCCGGGAGGTGAAGACGCGTGCTTCCCTCTTGAGACAAAAAATGCCTGCCGCGACGTGATCACGGGTAGAACTTGCGTAGGTGCTCGATGTTCCATGGATTTTTGATTGGATCGCCGTCTTCCGTCTCGATCCGTACCGCGCGGGTCTGGCGATGTGCGCGACCCTGTAGGGGCCTTCCCACATGGGTGAGAGCTTGTGGAGGCCCTCTCTGGAGAGGATCCTCCTGAGGACGAGATCACCTGTCTCGAGGGTGCGCGGCCGTATGTGGCGGCTGTGGTAGCGGCGCAGGTCTTGCTGGTACTTCGCCGCTCGCCGCTCGGAGGCGGCACGGCGGCGTAGTCCATCGAGCAGCAGCAAGTCGTCGTTGTGGAGCTCCTCTTGGTTGTCCTCGTTGAAAGCAAGGATCCGTGGGGAGCCATGCTTGATCTCGGTGGGGAGGACTGCTTCAGCGCCATAGACGAGAGCGAACGGCGTTTCTCCAGTGGGCTTCGTGGCGGTGGTGCGGATGGACCAGAGCATGGAGGGGAGCTCTTCGATCCAGTTCTTGCCGTGGGCCTTGAGGCGATCGAAGCTTCTTGTCTTGAGGCCTTTGAGCACTTCTGCGTTCGCCCGCTCAGCCTGCCCGTTGCTTCGTGGATGAGCCACCGAGGCGAAGCAGAGCCGTGTGCCAAGACTCTCGCAGTAGGCCCTGAAGATGTGATGATCCCGAAGAGCAAGTCTTGATGCCTGCACAAATAAACGGGATTAGGTTGAGACTCAAAGTGCAGAGTGTATAGTAAAGTGGAAGACAGTTTTCCCCACGAGGGGTGACTCGAGGGTTTAATATCGAACTCTCGGGGAATCTGAAGTGGTAGATTTATCTTCTTATCCTTCTTTTAGTTACCTACAAAACAAGGTTAGATGTTTTGGTCCTCAACCTCACCTGTGGTTGTCAAGCACAAGGTGTAAAAATGATATCAGGATAGTTATGCAATGAAACAAGAAATAAATATGCAATGATGGTGGATGCAATGATAAATGATATTTTTGGGTTTTTAAATGATGTATGCAAGATGAAAAGTATTTTTGTATTTTCGGATTTAATGATGGCTGAAAATAGAAAAGTGGTATATGGTGTTGGAAAGGTGTTTCTTATGATTAAAAATGGACTGGGGGTTCATGGTTTCACAAATGCACTCTCTCTTTATAAAGTGGTAGACAATGGAACACACACAGTTAACATATGAGATTGCAACACAGGGTTTGATAACAAGTTAATTAGATATATGGGCATCACGTCCTAACATAGAGATCTTTTGGTTATTAACCTCTCTTATACTCCACCAAGATGCGAACTAAATCATAACACCTCAGTAATTAAGATAACTCAGAGTATAGCATTAAGTATCATGACATGAAGTGAAAATAAGAACATGCTAGATCTAGTCATGGAGTAGTGGCAATGGTCACGCCCACATCCTCGGTAGCATGGTATTTTAGTTTATCCCTAGTGAGGTAACAAAGTAAGGTAAAGATACCAAAGTGGATCGCAGAACTTTCTCTCACGTTCACTGCACTAACCACCCCCCGTTACTCCAACTAATGCACACGTTCCCCCACACACGCTCTCATAAACATGCTTGATCAAAACAAGTAGACAAGAACGGGGTACATAATATGCATCTATACTCATAACTGAAACAAACATTGCAATCTCAAACATATATTAACTCATAAAGATCCACCACAAAGGTATTACAACGGTGACCGTAATCATGTCAGCAGCTCATACGGTGCTAATTAGTGAAGCTCAAGAGAGGAGAGATACATAAGTTACTTCCACAAACCCATAGTCCAGAGGTGGACTACTCCCTCATCATCATGGAGACGGTGGAGAAGTCGATGGAGAAGGTGGAGACCACGCCGGCAGCGCCCCGTCGGAGTTTTCCCCCTCCAATCTGCAACTCCTGATCTCCGTTTCGGTGTTTCTGTGTTTGTGCGGCGCTCCTTCCAGAGAACGTCGGGGGACCTTTTTTATAGGCGTTTTTAGGTCAAGACGAAGGCGGTGGAGCGAAGATCGACGGCAACGGAGCCACGAGGCCCGAACGGGTGGGTCCCACGCGGCCCGGTACTGTGGCCGCGTCGGCCCTGCTCGTTTGGCCCTCGGGCCTCCGTTTGCTCGCTTCCTTTTTCTGTCGGTCTTCTTCCTTCCAAATATTGACGCCCGTAAATTTCCAGGTGATTTCGTTGACGTTTGGGTCCCTGAAACATTAAAATACAAAACTAGGGTTTTCTGCCTGTGCAGGGTTAATTCCATAAAAATAGGAAATCATTAAGATATTTCCAAAATCATGATAAAATATTGATATAACCCTTATATGATGCAAATATGATTGGAATATAAGCAATTAAAGTGCAAAGTTCATGTATGCATTTTACATGCATCAAGATGCCGCTGGTGAACTGTGAGCCATTGTCGGTGATGATGCGATTTGGCACGCCGAAGCGACAGGCCAGGCCTCTGATGAATTTCACCGCTGATCTCGCCGGGATGGTGCGCACCGCTTCAACCTCCGCCCATTTGGTGAACTTGTCGATGGCGACGTAGAGGTAGCGGTAGCCCCCGCTGGAGCGTGGGAAAGGTCCCAGGATGTCCAGCCCCCAGACCACGAAGGGCCAGGAGAGCGGGATGGTCTGGAGCCCCAGTGCAGGCTGGTGGACTTGCTTGGCGTGGAATTGGCATGCCTCGCAAGCCTGGACAACGGTGGTTGCATCTTGAAGCACTGAGGGCCAGTAGAACCCCTCCTGAAGACTTTCCCTGCAAGGGTGCGTGATGACGAGTGGTGGCCACATTCTCCACTGTGTATGTCCTTGATTAGCTGGCGGCCTTCTTCAGGGGGACGCATTTTAGTGCAACTCCATTTGGACGCTTGCGGTACAGGTCTCCCTCGTGAAGGCAGTATGACTTGGCCTGGCGAGCAACTCTCTCTGCTTCTGCATCCTCTTCAGGGAGGACTCCGTCCCTGAGGTACTCCTTGAGCTCATCGATCCAGCCCGTCTCTTGATGCGTCATGGCCAACAGCAGGCGTTCCCCTGTGGGTGGACCGCAGCTCGGCGCTCCGATGTTGGTGGTGTGGGAGCTCTTCGTCCGTGTTCATCTCGCCCGCTTCTTTTGGCTGTTTCACCGATGCCTTGGTGAGTCTCTCCTCGAACACGCCCGCCTGCTGGGCCTCTCTGCGTGATGCTCGCCTGGCGATGTCGTCGGCCTCCTGGTTCTCCCTTCGTGGGATGTGCCTGAGCTCCATCCCCTTGAAGTGTTTCTCGAGCTTGCGGACCTCCTCGAGGTAAGCGGCCATGTGGCCGTCCTTAGGTGTATAGCTCTTGTTGGAGAAGTTGACGAGGAGCTGGGAGTCGCCCTTGATGAGTAGGCGCTTGATGCCGAGGGCGATTGCGGCTCTGAGCCCGGCGAGGAGGCCCTCGTACTCGGCGATGTTGTTGGAGACCTTGTCTGTCGTGAAGCACAGTTGGACGGCGTAGTAGAGCTTGTCGCCCTTGGGTGAGGTCAGGACGACGCCAGCCCCAGCGTTCTGGCATGCGAATGCTCCGTCGAAGTGCATGGTCCAGTGGCTTGGCACTGTGTCTCCAGCTGGCGTGGTTTCTGCCTCATGAGGCTCTTCTTGCTGGGTGTCTGTCCACTCGGCGACGAAGTCAGCCAATGCCCTCCCCTTGATGACCCTGGTGGTGTCGAAGCGCAGGCCAAAAGGTTGCAGCTCAATGTTCCACCCTGCGACGCGATCAGTGGCGTTTGGATTGCGCAGGATCTGCTCCAGAGGGAATGATGACCACCGTGATGGGGTGGCCCTGGAAGTAGTGGCGCAGCTTCCTGGAAGCGATGAGGAGCGCGAGGAGGAGCTTCTGCTGCATGTGTACCGCTCGCGAGCATCTCGCAGCACAGTGCTGATGAAGTAGACGGGATGCTCGACGAGGGTTGTCGACGGTGACGCAGCGCTGGGCTCCTCGGGAGCCTTGTCGAGCCTTCTTGAGGTGGACCCTCGACGAGGGTGCCTTCTGTTGTGCGGGCTCGGCATGGGGCTCAGGGCCTGAAGAGGATGTTTCCTTGTCGGGGGGATCTGGGCTTGGCGTGGCGGTGTCCTTCTTGGCGAGGACTGGCTCTTCCCTTTCTGCCACCAAGGCTGCGCTCACTGTTTGTGGAGTGGCTGATAGGTACAGCTTCAGATGCTCGCCAGGCCTTGGGGCAACCATGACAGGTGGGCTAGCCAAGTACTTCTTCAGGTCTTCAAATGCCTTGTCCGCCTCAGGCGTCCACTTGAACGTGCCAGACCGCTTCATGAGCTTGAAAAATGGCAGCGCCCTCTCGCCGAACTTGGAGATGAAACGGCCGAGGCTGGCCATGCATCCCGCGAGGCTGCATGTCCTTGAGGCGACGAGGTGGCTGCATCTCTTCTATGGCTTTGATCTTGTCAGGATTCGCTTCTATGCCGCGGTGAGACACTAGGAACCCGAGGAGTTTGCCTGACGGTACCCCGAAGACGCACTTGGCGGGGTTCAGCTTGATGTTTACTTTGCGCAGGCTGGCAAAGGTCTCCTCGAGGTCCTCCATGAGGGTGTGCTCTTCGCGAGTCTTGACCACGATGTCATCGACGTAGGCTTCTGCGTTTCTTCCCATCTGAGCCCCCAAGGCCTTCCTCATGAGCCTCTGGAAGGTGGCGCCGGCGTTCTTCAAGCCAAAGGGCATGCAGACGTAGCAACACACCACAAGGGGTGAGGAATGCTGTCTTCTCCTCATCCTCCTTCGCCATCTTGATCTGGTGGTAGCCTGAGAAGGCATCCAGAAAACAGAGGAGGTCGCAGCCGGCGGTGGAGTCCACGATCTGGTCTATCCGAGGCATGGGGTACGGGTCCTTGGGGCAGGCCTTGTTGAGGTCGGTGTAGTCGATGCAGAGCCTGCCGCCCCCGGTGTGCTTGGGAACGACCACCGTGTTGGAGAGCCATGTGGGGTGTGGAACTTCCCTGATGATGTGTGCTTCTTTCAACTTCTCTACTTCCTTGATGATGAACTCTTGCTTCTCTGGCGCCTGGCGCCGTGCTTTCTGCTTCACGGGGCGTGCGTTTGGACACACGGCTAAGTGGTGCTCGATCACCTCCCTCGGTACTCCGGACATCTCTGACGGTGTCCATGCGAACATGTCAGAGTTTGCCCTGAGGAAGGCGACGAGCGCGCTTTCCTATTTGGGAGGCAAGCCAGCGCCTATGGTGACGCTAGCCCCCGAGCCGCTGGCGTCCAATGACACCTTCTTCGTGGCTGCCTGCTCCTGTGAGAACAGCTGCTTCTTCTTCGCGGGCCTCTCGAGGGGCTCCATGTCCTCATCAGCGGGGAATGCCACGGCAGCGGCCTTGTAGGCGGTCTCGACAGAGCGCATTGCGTCCTGGACTTGACCGTGGATGGCGATGGTGCCGCCGCTGCCTGGAAGCTTGACGATGTTGTACGCATGGTGAGTGACGGCCATGAACTTCGCGAGGGCGGGGTAGCCGAGGATGGCGTTGTAGGGCAGGCCAATGTGTGCGACGTCGAAGTCGATCTGCTCGGTGCGGTAGTTCTGCGGCGTGCCGAAGGTGACCGCGAGCCTCACCTGCCCCAGAGGTGTGGTAGAGCCACTTGTCACCCCCGTGAAGGGCCTAGAGGGCATAGCCACTCGTAGGGCACTTGAAGCTGCTCGAAGGTCTCGACAGAGATGACGTTCAAGCCCGCACCCCCATCTATGAGTGTCTTGGCGACGGCGATGTTGTTGATGATGGGGTGCACACCAGGGGATGGTGCCTACAGCCTTGGTCGACTTGGGGTGGTCCTTGGAGTCGAAGGCGATGGTGTACTGTGACCACTTGAGGGGCTGGGAAGCCTCAAGCCCTGGAAGCGCTGCGCTGACCTCGCGAGAGAATTGCTTGAAGTGGTTGTTGGACTTGGGCGCCTGGGACCCGCCGAGGATGCAGGCTATTGCCCCCTGAGGGGCCTGGTAGCCCCCAGGGTTCTCGTCGGGGAGGTTGCCGTTTTGCCCAGCGTTGTTCCCCCGAGCCCTCTGCTGGAAGTTGTGGCGTCCACCTCCGCGCCACCACGGCCTCCGCCGCGGCCGCCGCGGCCCTGGTTCTTCTCCCCTCCTTGCTGAGCTGCTTGAGCTCCCAGCAGTCTTCAGTTGCGTGGTTGTGCCTGTTGTGGTAGATGCAGTATGGGCGATTGTCCCTTTTTCTCTTCAGCCGCCGGAGAGGCCTCGCGAGGCTGCTTTGCGTCAGGCTCTGCCGCGAGGATGGCGGTGGTCTTGCGCTTCTCGGCAGGCTTCTTCTTGCTCCTGGACCCCTCAGGAGGGTCATCCTCCACTTCCTTCTTGACGAAGAGGAGGCCCTCTTCAGCCTTGGCGCACTTGTCAGCCAGATCAAAGAGCTTCACCACAGAGGAGAGGGTGTCGTGGATGCCGAGCTTCTCGAGCATCCTGTGGTTCGTGACGCCCTCCCTGAAGGCGGAGATGACGTGCGAGTCCGGGATGTTCGGAATCTTGTTGCGGACCTGGCTGAAGCGCTGGATGTATCTGCGGAGGGTCTCGTCAGGCTTCTGGCGCACCGCGCGAAGGTCGTTGTAGGTGAGCGCGCGCTCGTAGGTGCCCTTGAAGTTGGCGACGAAGACCTTGCAGAGGTCCTCCCACGTGTCGATGGTGTTCTCGGGGAGGTTCATGAGCCACGAGAGCGCGGAGTCCTTGAGCGCCATGGAGAGCCAGTTGGCCATCACCTTGTCGTCGCCTCCCGCAGCCTGGATGGAGACGGTGTAGAGCTGCAGGAACTCCAGAGGGTTGGTCCTGCCGTCGTAGCGCGGAGGGAGGTCTGGCTTGAACTTCACGGGCCAGACGACGCGGCGCAGGTTGCGGGTGAAGGCGGTGCAGCCCGTGGCGTATGTCACGCGCCACCAGCGAGTACGCCGCGGTTCTGGCGACCTGCAGCGGCAATCTCCTGCACGACGCGGTTGTGGCGGTCCCTCTGGCGCTCGATCTCCACGCGGGCATCCGCCGGAGTCCGCTGCACAATCTGGCAGTCGTGCGGCGAGGATGCGTGCGACGCGGCGCGGTGGTTTGCTGCCGGAGCTGCAGCTGGAGGAGGTGGCGGAGGCGGAGGGGGAGGAGGAGCGCCGTGCGCTATGTTCCCCTCGCGTCCGGAGTGGCGCACCAGCGAGCGAGAGGGCGCTGGTGCTGCAGTGGTGCGGCAGGAACGGCGGCGGCGTTGATGAGCTCCTCGAGACGCCCAAGCCAGTTGTCGTGGCCCGCCTGCGTGGGACGGTAGCGTAGCAGCTCTTGCGCCATCAGCGCGTGGCTGGACTGGGCGCCGCTCGGCCCATCGTGGAGGCGCTCTCGCGCCTGGATGGGTGCAGGGAGGAAGCTCCCTCGTCCTCGCCGTCGATGCCGCCGTCGTTGCCGCTGCCGTTGCCGCCGTCATCCTCAGGATGTCGACGCGCGGCTCGGCGTTGCGCTCTGAAGCGCGGTTGGCGCGTGGGCGACCACGCGGGTTGTGGTTGGCGGCGGGCTCGGTGTTGGCCCTGCCGGACGTCCGTCGCGCAAGACGCGCAGCTCGCGTGTGTCATGGCGCGGAGAGGTTGAAGAAGTTGAAGACGCGCCTCAGCCCCCTACCTGGCGCGCCAAATGTCGGAGACTAGTCCCAGGAACTAGGGGTGTCTCTCAGAAGCCAGGAAACGAGTAAGGGGCTGAACACAACGTCAAACAATCCTCAACAACCTCGGCGACGGTGCTCGTCGAGCTCGGTGAGGAACATCACGACAGAGAGGTAACACGAGCCGCTACCCAGGTTCAGGCCCACCGTGAGGTGTAAAAGCCCTACGTCCTGCTAAGATGTATTGCACTGCTTGGAGAGGTTCACAGTACAAGGGTGCTTGCCGAGGGCACAGTTGTGGCTATGGTGGACTATGGTGGAATGAGCTCCGTCTTCTCCTCAGACGTAGCTGCTTGGTTGTGGAATGAGTTGGTGAATGCGGGATCCCCTCCTGGTCGTACACTGGCTCCTTATATACTGGGCTTGGTCCTCTTCCCCGAAAACCTCCGGCGGGAAGGGATACCACAATGCCGCCGAGTTGGAGCACAGCGCACAGCGTCGGGGGCGTCCATGGACGCGGTCCATGGCAGAGAGCACGTCGTCTTGGCAGAAAAAGCCACCGTCCAACCAGGACGGTGGGCTGGCGCTGCAGAGCTTTGGGGCGTGCCCCACGGTGACGTCGCAGTTGGAGCGTAGCGGCGGCCGGCCGCTTTATCACCAAATTGGCAAGTCTTGGAGTCCGCTTTGCTTCCGCAGCTCCTTTGACCGCTTTATACACGAGAATGGCAACTGCGGCGTCTTCGTCATCGCGCGCAGGCGCGCGCACTCTGCGGCGGGCGCAGAGCCCATGTGCGCTCTGCAGCGGCGCAGGAGCTTGCTTCCACTTGAAGGAACCCCGCGAGGGCCTGAGCCTCGCCGAGGTCTGTAGTCCGTTGACTCCTCGCGAGGGAAAACCTCCCGAGGGTAGCGCGGAGACGCGCCAGGGCCTCAAGATCTTCTAGGAGAGGCCTTCCCGAGGCAGAGGTTCCTCTCGAGGCCTCCTAGGCCGAACGTCTGGTCCTTAGCAGAAATGCTCAGTCGAGCAAAGAAGCCCTCGCGAGGGAGAAATCCCCGCGAGGCTCGTCAGGCTGAAGGCCTGGTCCTTAGTAGAATTTCCTGCGGAGCGTTTGAGGGCTGTGGCAGGCCGGCCCATGGTACCTGGTTTTCACTGGGCCGACAGTAGCCCCCGGGCCCGCGATGGGCACGCTGGAGCTCCTCAGGCAGAGGCGAATCGTCGTGGGCCCAAAGAAGCCTGCGAAGCCCGAGACACGTGGAGCGTCACGGCCGGACACGATCCCACGATCTCCTTTGAAGTAACGGGTGTAGTGGTGGGTCCCGCCACGTCCTGGTAACGGCTCGATGAGCCGATATAAGGCGAAGAACTCGGCGCAGGCGGCCATTACTCCACTCGTTCCCTTTCGTCTCCTTCTTCCAGCGCTCAATCCCCAAACTCCTCCTTCGCGACCTTGCTGCAATGGCGCCCAAGAAGGCCACCGCTGCCACGAAGGGCAAGGCAGTGGTGCAGGGCGGCGAGCCTGCTGCGATGCAGCGGGACGGTGACTTCGAGCCAGCTCTGTCCGGCTCCCGCTTCGAGACGGAGGCGCAGCTGGACAAGGTGCGTCACATGGCGGCCTCGAAGACCAACGAGCACGGCGCCACGGTGCTCAAGCGAGCGGGCAACTCTCACGGCAGCTTCTACCCCATCTTCATGCACACTCTCTTCGCCGGGCTCGTTCCTCCCTTCTCCGATTTCTTCCTGGCGGTTCTGGAGCGCTACCAGATCCAGGTTCTTTATGTCCACCCCAACTCCATCCTCGTCCTTGCCATCTTCGCCTACCTCTGCGAGGCGTACATCGGCATTCCGCCTTCGGTGGACCTCTTCCGCAGCTTCTACGCGCTCCGGTTCACGGCGAACAAGGAGCGGTCGGGGTGCGTGTCCTTCCGCATCACCGACGGCATGAAAGGCGTCTACATCCCCATCGCGCGGAACGGCGAGAACATTGTGATCAGCGGACGAAGAAGGTGGAGGACTTCCGCAAGCGCTGGTTCCTTATGCAGTTCGAGAGCCAGAGCGCCTTCTTCGAGCTGCCTGAAGCGCCTCCGACGAAGAGGGCGAGCTGGTCTTCCAAGGGGCTCAAGGGTGCAACACTTGGCCCTGTGGTGAGGCGCTTGAGGGACCTCCGCGAGGCTGGCCTCACCGGGAAGATGGTGGCCAAGGACTTCGTGAGGCGCCGCATTGCTCCGCTCCAGAGGCACGCGGACGCGATGTGGCTGTACTCCAACCAGAGGGACAAGATGCGCCTGAGCGCTACCCTCTACACGCAGGAGGAGGTGCACGCCCTCATGGAGACCCTCTTCACGTCTCCAGACATCCCGCGCCCACCGACCAGACTGTGCCGCTCCATCGGATCGATCTCGGGCGTCGTGTCTCGCATGTGCAGACGATGCCGAAGTTCGACCAGTGGAGTTACAAGCATCTACTTGGCCAAAGCATCTACGAGTTACGGAAAGCATGCAAGATCTTAAATAACATATAAGATAGATTGATAATCAACTTGACATAATATTCAATATTCATCGGATCCCAGCAAACACAACAGTAGCATACAATAATATGATCTTTATAATGTAGGGCAGCTCACAAGATCTAAACATGATGGCACAAAGTGGAGAGACAACCATCTAGCTACTGCTATGGACCCGTAGTCCAAGGATGAACTACTCACGCATCACTCCGGAGGCAGGCATGGCGATGTAGAAGCCTCCGGTGATGATTCCCCTCTCCGCCAGGGTGCCGGGAAGAGGTTCTGAACCCTCCCGAGCTAGGGTTGACGACGGCGGCATCTCTGGATCTTTTCGTGGATATTTGCTCAGGTACTTAGGGTTTTCGCGTCGGAGGGAATAAGTAGGCGAAAGGGCGGCGGCTGCGGACCCCCGAGGGGCCCACACCACCCTAGGGCGCGGCAGAAGGGGGGCCCGCGCCCTAGGTGCGTGTGGCCTTCTGGTGGCCCTCCTCTGCTGCTTCTTCGCTCCGTCAGGCGTGTTCTGGAAAAATAGGCACCCCCGTGTAGTTTTGTTCAATTCCGAGAATATTCCAAACTAGGTTTCCTGGAATACAAAAACAGCAGAAAACAGGAACTGACACTTCGACATCTTGTTAATAGGTTAGTCCCAAAAAATGTATAAAAGTGATATAAAGTAGATGCAAAACATGTAGCATTGGTATAAAACAAGCATGGAACATCAAAAATTATAGATACGTTTGAGACGTATCAGCAAGAAAAATAGCTTGATGACGTGAAACACACGTTCGTTGGGAGACCCCTAGAGGAAGGTATGATATAGTCAGCGCAAGTTTTCCCTCAGAAAGAAACCAAGGTTATCGAACCAGTAGGAGCAGCAACTCTTCAGAAGGTTGTCAATGGCGCCAGAAAAATAGCGTCGAAGGGAGTCTGGACCGTTGACGTGGAATCTGCACACAACACAATCAAACTACTTTGCCCCAACGAAACAGTGAGGTTGTCAATCTCACTGGCTTGCTGAAAACAAAGGATTAAACGTATGGTGTGGAAAATGAGTATTAAATTGCAGAGAATGAAAAAGGAACAGTTTGCAGTTTGTGGTTGTTTAATCAGTGTAAAAGAATGGACCGGGGTCCACAGTTCACTAGTGGTGTCTCTCCATAAAAGATAACTAACATGTTGGGTGAACAAATTACAGCTGGGCAATTGACGAATAGTGAGCGCATGACAATGCATATACATGACATGTTGACTACTATGATATTTAATTGGGCATTACGACATAATACATAGACCGTTATCCAACAGCATCTATGACTAATAATCCACCGCCGGGTTGTCATCCGAGTCCCCCGTTGGTATTAAGTTGCAAGCAACGGATAATTGCATTAAGTAAAGTGCGTAATGTAAACAAACACATATGCCCGTGGACATAGCATCGTTAGGTTATCCCTAGTGGCAACAGTACATCCACAACCTTAGAACTTTCTGTCACTGTCCCAGGTTAAACGGAGACATGAACCCACTATCTAGCATAAATACTCTCTCTTGGAGTTACAAGCATCTACTTGGCCAAAGCATCTACGAGTAACGGAAAGCATGCAAGATCTTAAATAACATATAAGATAGATTGATAATCAACTTGACATAATATTCAATATTCATCGGATCCCAGCAAACACAACATGTAGCATTACAATAATATGATCTTGATCATGTAGGGCAGCTCACAAGATCTAAACATGATGGCACAAAGTGGAGAGACAACCATCTAGCTACTGCTATGGACCCGTAGTCCAAGGATGAACTACTCACGCATCACTCCGGAGGCAGGCATGGCGATGTAGAAGCCTCCGGTGACGATTCCCCTCTCCGGCAGGGTGCCGGGAAGAGGTTCTGAACCCTCCCGAGCTAGGGTTGACGACGGCGGCGTCTCTGGATCTTTTCGTGGATATTTGCTCAGGTACTTAGGGTTTTCGCGTCGGGGGGAATAAGTAGGCGAAAGGGCGGCGGCTGCGGACCCCCGAGGGGCCCACACCACCCTAGGGCGCGGCAGAGGGGGGCCCGCGCCCTAGGTGCGTGTGGCCTCCTGGTGGCCCTCCTCTGCTGCTCCTTCGCTCCGTCAGGCGTGTTCTGGAAAAATAGGCACCCCCGTGTAGTTTCGTCCAATTCCGAGAATATTTCCAGACTAGCTTTTCTGGAATACAAAAACAGCAGAAAACAGGAACTGGCACTTCGGCATCTTGTTAATAGGTTAGTCCCAAAAAATGTATAAAAGTGATATAAAGTAGATGCAAAACATGTAGCAATTGGTATAAAACAAGCATGGAACATCAAAAATTATAGATACGTTTGAGACGTATCAGCATCCCCAAGCTTAGTTCCTACTCGTCCTCGAGTAGGTAAACGATAAAAACAAAATAATTTTTGAGGTGACATGCTACTATCATAATCTTGATCATATAATATTGCAAGGCACATGTAAATGAATGAAGTGATCCAAGTCAATGGTCTATAATTTGCTACCAAATAGATAATGAGTAAACAATGAATCACACAAGCTAAACGTTTTCATGAATAGTACTTTCGAGACAAGCATCAAACAGTTTTGCATAAGTGTTAACTCATAAAGCAATAGTTTCTAATAAAAGGTATTTAATCAACACAAAGGAAGAATTTAGTTTCAGCATTTGCTTCAACTTTCAACATATTTATCTCATGGATATTGTCAACACAAAGTAGTATAACAAGTCCAATACATTGCATATAACGCATGTTGTAACAAAGTTGACACTAGTGTTTGCTTGTGGAAGACAGAAAGAATAGGAAAACTGACTCAACATAAAAGTAAAAGAAAGGCCCTTCGCAGAGGGAAGCAGGGATTAAATCATGTGCTAGAGCTTTTAGGTTTTTGAAAGCATATAGAGATTGCATAAAATATTTGATACTCCTCCCAACCTTGCTAACACAAGCCATGGCTAACCGAATCCTCGGGTGCCTTCCATCAATCACATACCATGGAGGAGTATCTATTTTTGAGAGGTGTTTGTTAATTGTCAACGAATGGTAGCGGGTGAGAACAGTATTCTACCTGTCGAACGGACTTTTAAGAGCGGCTCCATGAAGGACGTTATTTCTACCAGCAAGGCAGATCATCCCTCTTTCTCTTTGGTTTACACACATTCAGGTATTTCACTGTTTGTCATTGCTTACTGATGAATCAGGGCAAAAGTGTGAAGAGAATTAATTGGTTAAAGTTGTAATTAATTGGGACTGGGCACCCCGTTGCCAGCTCTTTTTGCAAGTTATTGGATAAGCGGATGTATATGCCACTAGTCCAGGTGTAAAAGTCCATTCAACAAATAGAATAAAGAATAACCACACTAATTCCTCATGAGCTAGTAAACATTGACACAAAAAGGGAATAATAACATTTTGAATAATTTAAAGGTAGCACATGAAAAATTTACTTGGAGTGGCAAGGAAATACCACATATAGGTAGTTATGGTGGACACAAATGGCATGGATTTTGGCTCAAGGATTTGGATGCACGAGAAGCATTCCCTCTCAGTACAGAGTTTAGGCTAGCAAGGTTATGTAAGCAAACAAGAATATCAACCCGTACACCAAGTTTTATATGACAAACATATTGCAAACGTTATAAGACTTCATACCGTCTTCCTTGTTAACCAAACCCTGTTATTAGAAAATATCTAGACCTTAGAGATACCACCGATGCAAACCAAATTTTCAACAAGCTTTACGGTAGTTCTTCACTAATAGGCTTAACTCATGTGATGCACAATTTAATCATGATCTACTTGTTAACTCAAAACAATTGACAAGCATCAAGTTATCCATTTTAGTGATCTACAAGATTAAGCAAGTTTTTCCTTATACCAATTACCACATGCAACATTTTCTGAACCAACCAACACCAATCAATTTATTTCATCAACTCTCCAAACAAATATAAGTGAAGCAAGAGAGTACTTTCTACAAAAGAAAGCTAATAGCTCTGACAAGAGATACATGAAAACAAGAGCTAAAAGCTGAACAGCGCTAGATATGAATACTCAACAAATATAAGTGAAGAATAGGAGTATTCTCATGAAAAAGCGGAGCGTGTCTCTCTCCCAATCAAGAATGCTAGGGTCCAGTCAAGCTTTATTGAAAATAAAAGTGCAATACTGAAAATAAAAGCACACAGACGCTCCAAGAAAAGCACATATGATGTGAAAGAATTAAAATATAGTTTCACTAGAGATGACCTGATAATTTTGACGATGAAGAAGGGGATGCCTTGGGCATCCCCAAGCTTAGACGCTTGATCTTCTTGAAATATGCTGGGGAGATCCATGGGAGCCTCCCCAAGCTTAAGCTCTTCACTCTTCTTGATCCTATTATATCATCCTTCTCTCTTGACCCTTGAAAACTTCCGTCACACCAAACTCAAAGTAGATCTCATTAGAGGGTTAGTGCATAATCAAAAATTCACATGTTCTATAAAGACGCAATATGATTTGTTACTTTAAACATTAGCTACAGCCACTGATGTTATGTGAAGCTCTTCCACCCAAAAAAGAATTTCACTCAACACTAGTAAAAGAGAGAATGCAAAATAAAAAGGCATAATCTGTCTAAAACAGAACAGTCCGCAAAGACGAATTTTTTCAAGGCACTTACGACGCTCAGATCAAAAAACTCTAGACTAATGAAAGTTTCAGACATTCATAAAGATTACGCACAAAATTTCAGATTTAATTAACAATCTGGTGATTTTAGGAATTTCGTACAGTGAACAGCAAAAATCTGTTTCTGCGCAGCAATCAAAATTAAGCATCATCTTAACATTAGAGGCTACTCTTGGCACAACAATGCGAGAAAATAAAGATACAAAGGAGTTGCTACAGAAGTAAACAAGCACCTTGACTCAATAAAAGAAAAATTGCAGAAAAATAAAATGGGTTGCCTCCCATAAGCGCTTTTCTTTAACGCCTTTTAGCTAGGCACAAAGCATGCATCAAGTATTACCAAGTGAAGAAGCATCAACATTGTAATTTGTTTTTTAAGTTTAGGAAATTCTTGAGAAGAAAATTTGAACAAACCATTGCATGATCCTTAACTAATCCACGAAATTTTTTCTCAGTTTCAAACAAATCAACAAATGTTGATTTTGGTTTAGACACTTTGGGCACATATATGAATTTCTTCCCCTTGTCTAATAGATGCTCTTGCTTTTTAGTTTTAAGCGAGGAAAAAGTAGTACTTAAAGCATCAATAACTCCCTCTAATTCTCCAATCCTAGAGTTGTGATTTTCATGGATAACACCAGTTTCCATAACAGCAATTCTTTTATTAATTTCTTCCAGAGATTATCAAGTTTATCAGTATTATCAAGTAGTTTTTCCAACTTAACTTCAACACCTGGAAGATTTTCTCTATGAACTCTAGCTTTTTCATGACATCCTCAAGAGAAATTTCAATTTTAGTTTCATTAACAGGTGGTATCCCAACTAGACTCTCAATGATGTAACTAGCTTCTAAAGCAGGTGTACCTAGGAAATTTCCTCCTGTTAAAGTGTCCAAAACATATCTATACCAAATAGTTATGCCAACATAAAAATTTCTAAGCAGATCATAGTGAATATTTTTTAGCACACCTACGATGAGCATCGCTGATTCTATACCAAGCATTTTTCAAACTTTCTCCACTTTGTTGCTTAAAAGATCGAACCTCAACTTCAGGAACCAAAACATGATGAGCCGAACCAGAAATGATAACTAACAGAAAACAAAACTGAAAATAAACTGAATGCAAGTAACTAATTTTTTGTGTTTTTGATAATTGAAAGCAAACAAGATAAAATAAAATAAACTAAGCAAGACAAAAACAAAGTAAAGAGATTGGAAGCGTGAAACTCCCCTTGCAGAAGACTGATGTCTCCCCCGGCAACGGCGCCAGAAAAATAGTGCTGTTGACGGGAGACAGAGAGCTTCCTGGAGAACTTCTACTCCCCGGCAACAGTGCCAGAAAAATAGCTTGATGACGTGAAACACACGTTCGTTGGGAGACCCCAAGAGGAAGGTATGATGTAGTCAGCAGCAAGTTTTCCCTCAGAAAGAAACCAAGGTTATCGAACCAGTAGGAGCAGCAACTCTTCAGAAGGTTGTCAACGGCGCCAGAAAAATAGCTTCGCGGAGTCTGGACTGTTGACGTGGAATCTGCACACAACACAATCAAACTACTTTGCCCCAACGAAACAGTGAGGTTGTCAATCTCACTGGCTTGCTGAAAACAAAGGATTAAACGTATGGTGTGGAAAATGAGTATTAAATTGCAGAGAATGAAAAAGGAACAGTTTGCAGTTTGTGGTTGTTTAATCAGTGTAAAAGAATGGACCGGGGTCCACAGTTCACTAGTGGTGTCTCTCCATAAAAGATAACTAACATGTTGGGTGAACAAATTACAGCTGGGCAATTGACGAATAGTGAGCGCATGACAATGCATATACATGACATGTTGACTACTATGATATTTAATTGGGCATTACGACATAATACATAGACCGTTATCCAACAGCATCTATGACTAATAATCCACCGCCGGGTTGTCATCCGAGTCCCCCGTTGGTATTAAGTTGCAAGCAACGGATAATTGCATTAAGTAAAGTGCGTAATGTAAACAAACACATATGCCCGTGGACATAGCATCGTTAGGTTATCCCTAGTGGCAACAGCACATCCACAACCTTAGAACTTTCTGTCACTGTCCCAGGTTAAACGGAGACATGAACCCACTATCTAGCATAAATACTCTCTCTTGGAGTTACAAGCATCTACTTGGCCAAAGCATCTACGAGTAACGGAAAGCATGCAAGATCTTAAATAACATATAAGATAGATTGATAATCAACTTGACATAATATTCAATATTCATCGGATCCCAGCAAACACAACATGTAGCATTACAATAATATGATCTTGATCATGTAGGGCAGCTCACAAGATCTAAACATGATGGCACAAAGTGGAGAGACAACCATCTAGCTACTGCTATGGACCCGTAGTCCAAGGATGAACTACTCACGCATCACTCCGGAGGCAGGCATGGCGATGTAGAAGCCTCCGGTGACGATTCCCCTCTCCGGCAGGGTGCCGGGAAGAGGTTCTGAACCCTCCCGAGCTAGGGTTGACGACGGCGGCGTCTCTGGAACTTTTCGTGGATATTTGCTCAGGTACTTAGGGTTTTCGCGTCGGGGGGAATAAGTAGGCGAAAGGGCGGCGGCTGCGGACCCCCGAGGGGCCCACACCACCCAGGGCGCGGCAGAGGGGGGCCCGCGCCCTGGTGCGTGTGGCCTCCTGGTGGCCCTCCTCTGCTGCTCCTTCGCTCCGTCAGGCGTGTTCTGGAAAAATAGGCACCCCCGTGTAGTTTCGTCCAATTCCGAGAATATTTCCAGACTAGCTTTTCTGGAATACAAAAACAGCAGAAAACAGGAACTGGCACTTCGGCATCTTGTTAATAGGTTAGTCCCAAAAAATGTATAAAAGTGATATAAAGTAGATGCAAAACATGTAGCAATTGGTATAAAACAAGCATGGAACATCAAAAATTATAGATACGTTTGAGACGTATCAGCATCCCCAAGCTTAGTTCCTACTCGTCCTCGAGTAGGTAAACGATAAAAACAAAATAATTTTTGAGGTGACATGCTACTATCATAATCTTGATCATATAATATTGCAAGGCACATGTAAATGAATGAAGTGATCCAAGTCAATGGTCTATAATTTGCTACCAAATAGATAATGAGTAAACAATGAATCACACAAGCTAAACGTTTTCATGAATAGTACTTTCGAGACAAGCATCAAACAGTTTTGCATAAGTGTTAACTCATAAAGCAATAGTTTCTAATAAAAGGTATTTAATCAACACAAAGGAAGAATTTAGTTTCAGCATTTGCTTCAACTTTCAACATATTTATCTCATGGATATTGTCAACACAAAGTAGTATAACAAGTCCAATACATTGCATATAACGCATGTTGTAACAAAGTTGACACTAGTGTTTGCTTGTGGAAGACAGAAAGAATAGGAAAACTGACTCAACATAAAAGTAAAAGAAAGGCCCTTCGCAGAGGGAAGCAGGGATTAAATCATGTGCTAGAGCTTTTAGGTTTTTGAAAGCATATAGAGATTGCATAAAATATTTGATACTCCTCCCAACCTTGCTAACACAAGCCATGGCTAACCGAATCCTCGGGTGCCTTCCATCAATCACATACCATGGAGGAGTATCTATTTTTGAGAGGTGTTTGTTAATTGTCAACGAATGGTAGCGGGTGAGAACAGTATTCTACCTGTCGAACGGACTTTTAAGAGCGGCTCCCATGAAGGACGTTATTTCTACCAGCAAGGCAGATCATCCCTCTTTCTCTTTGGTTTACACACATTCAGGTATTTCACTGTTTGTCATTGCTTACTGATGAATCAGGGCAAAAGTGTGAAGAGAATTAATTGGTTAAAGTTGTAATTAATTGGGACTGGGCACCCCGTTGCCAGCTCTTTTTGCAAGTTATTGGATAAGCGGATGTATATGCCACTAGTCCAGGTGTAAAAGTCCACTCGACAAATAGAATAAAGAATAACCACACTAATTCCTCATGAGCTAGTAAACATTGACACAAAAAGGGAATAATAACATTTTGAATAATTTAAAGGTAGCACATGAAAAATTTACTTGGAGTGGCAAGGAAATACCACATATAGGTAGTTATGGTGGACACAAATGGCATGGATTTTGGCTCAAGGATTTGGATGCACGAGAAGCATTCCCTCTCAGTACAGAGTTTAGGCTAGCAAGGTTATGTAAGCAAACAAGAATATCAACCCGTACACCAAGTTTTATATGACAAACATATTGCAAACGTTATAAGACTTCATACCGTCTTCCTTGTTAACCAAACCCTGTTATTAGAAAATATCTAGACCTTAGAGTACCACCGATGCAAACCAAATTTTCAACAAGCTTTACGGTAGTTCTTCACTAATAGGCTTAACTCATGTGATGCACAATTTAATCATGATCTACTTGTTAACTCAAAACAATTGACAAGCATCAAGTTATCCATTTTAGTGATCTACAAGATTAAGCAAGTTTTTCCTTATACCAATTACCACATGCAACATTTTCTGAACCAACCAAACACCAATCAATTTATTTCATCAACTCTCCAAACAAATATAAGTGAAGCAAGAGAGTACTTTCTACAAAAGAAAGCTAATAGCTCTGACAAGAGATACATGAAAACAAGAGCTAAAAGCTGAACAGCGCTAGATATGAATACTCAACAAATATAAGTGAAGAATAGGAGTATTCTCATGAAAAAGCGGAGCGTGTCTCTCTCCCAATCAAGAATGCTAGGGTCCAGTCAAGCTTTATTGAAAATAAAAGTGCAATACTGAAAATAAAAGCACACAGACGCTCCAAGAAAAGCACATATGATGTGAAAGAATTAAAATATAGTTTCACTAGAGATGACCTGATAATTTTGACGATGAAGAAGGGGATGCCTTGGGCATCCCCAAGCTTAGACGCTTGAGTCTTCTTGAAATATGCTGGGGAGATCCATGGGAGCCTCCCCAAGCTTAAGCTCTTCACTCTTCTTGATCCTATTATATCATCCTTCTCTCTTGACCCTTGAAAACTTCCGTCACACCAAACTCAAAGTAGATCTCATTAGAGGGTTAGTGCATAATCAAAAATTCACATGTTCTATAAAGACGCAATATGATTTGTTACTTTAAACATTAGCTACAGCCACTGATGTTATGTGAAGCTCTTCCACCCAAAAAAGAATTTCACTCAACACTAGTAAAAGAGAGAATGCAAAATAAAAAGGCATAATCTGTCTAAAACAGAACAGTCCGCAAAGACGAATTTTTTCGAGGCACTTACGACGCTCAGATCGAGAAACTCTGAACTAATGAAAGTTTCAGACATTCATAAAGATTACGCACAAAAATTTCAGATTTAATTAACAATCTGGTGATTTTAGGAATTTCGTACAGTGAACAGCAAAAATCTGTTTCTGCGCAGCAATCAAAATTAAGCATCATCTTACATTAGAGGCTACTCTTGGCACAACAATGCGAGAAAATAAAGATACAAAGGAGTTGCTACAGAAGTAAACAAACTCCTTGACTCAATAAAAGAAAAATTGCAGAAAAATAAAATGGGTTGCCTCCCATAAGCGCTTTTCTTTAACGCCTTTTAGCTAGGCACAAAGCATGCATCAAGTATTACCAAGTGAAGAAGCATCAACATTGTAATTTGTTCGAACAATAGAATCATAAGGTGGCTTAATCTTCTTCCTAGGAAAGTGTTCCATACCTTTCTTGAGAGGAAATTGATATTTTATATTCCCTTCTTTCATATCAATAATAGCACCTACAGTCTAAGAAAAGGTCTTCCCACACAATAGGGCATGATGGATTGCACTCAATATCCAAGACAATAAAATCAACGGGGACATAATTGTTGTTAACCATGATAAGAACATCATCAATTCTTCCCAAAGGTTTTTTAATAGTAGAATCAACAAGGTGAACATCCAAGTAACAATTTTCCAAAGGTGCTAAATCAAGCATATCATATAATCTTTTAGGCATAACAGAAATACTAGCACCAAGGTCACACAAAGCATTGCAATCAAAGTCATTCAATTTCAATTTAATGATGGGCTCCCAACCATCTTCTAACTTCCTAGGGATAGAAGCTTCATGTTTTAATTTCTCTTCCCTAACTTGTATGAGAGCATTAGTAATATGTTTAGTAAAAGCCATGTTTATAGCACTAGCATTAGGACTTCTAGCTAGCTTTTGCAAGAACTTAATTACTTCAGAAATATTGCAACCATCAAAATCAAAGTCATTATCATCAAAAGTAATGGAATTATTCTCTTCCTTATTGCTAGAAATTTCAGCATCTTTATCAAGGACAGTTTCAGAGTTATCAGGCAATTTAGGACATTTTGCAATAGAAGTGGAAACATTACCAACACCAACTATCTTGCCATTAATGGTAGGAGGTTTGTTAACACTTGAGTTTGAAGCATTTTCAGAAGTAGTAATAGTATAAACTCTAGCAATATTGTTCTTTCTAGCAATTTCATCCTCTCTTTCCCATCTAGCATGCAATTCAGCTAACATCCTCACATTGTTATCAATTTTAACTTGTATAGCATTGAGAGTTTTGCTCTCTTTAACATCATGAGGCATGTTCTTTAGTTTCAATAAGTCAACATCAAGAGCAAGACTATCAACTTTAGAGGAAAGCACATCAATTTTCCCAAATTTCTCCTCAACAGTTTTATTGAAAGCAGTTTGTGTACTAATAAAATCCTTAAGCATAACTTCAAGATCAGAGGGTACACTCTTATTATTGTTGTAGGAGTTACTATAGGAATTTCCATAACCATTGCCACTATTAGAAGGATAGGGCCTATAATTGCTATTACCAAAATTATTCCTATAAGCATTGTTGTTGAAATTATTATTTTTAATGAAGTTCACATCAACATGCTCTTCTTGAGCAACCAAAGAAGCTAAAGGAACATTATTTGGATCAACATGTGTTTGACCATTTGCAAGCATAGACATAATAGTATCAATTTTGGCACTCAAGGAGAGGTTTCCTCAACAGAATTTACCTTCTTACCTGTTGGAGCTCTCTCGGTGTGCCACTCAGAATAATTAATCATCATATCATCAAGAAGCTTTGTTGCAGCACCCAAAGTGATGGACATAAAGGTACCTCCAGCGGCCGAATCCAATAAATTCCTCGAAGAAAAATTTAATCCTGCATAGAAGGTTTGGATGATCATCCAAGTAGTCAGTCCATGAGTGGGACAATTTTTAACCAATGATTTCATTCTCTCCCATGCTTGAGCAACATGTTCATTATCAAATTGCTTAAAATTCATTATGCTACTTCTCAAAGAAATAATCTTAGCAGGAGGATAATATTTTCCAATAAAAGCATCTTTGCATTTAGTCCATGAATCAATACTATTTCTAGGCAAAGATAGCAACCATTCTTTAGCACGTCCTCTCAAGGAGAAAGGAAAAAGTTTCAGTTTAATAATATCACCATCTACTTCCTTGAGCTTTTGCATTTCACAAAGTTCAACAAAGTTATTAAGGTGAACAGCAGCATCATCAGTACTAACACCAGAAAATTGCTCTTTCATAACAAGATTTAAAAGTGCAGGTTTAATTTCATAAAATTCTGCTGAAGCAGCAGGTGGAGCAATAGGTGTGCATATGAAATCATTGTTGTTCGTGCTAGTGAAATCACACAACTTAGTGTTCTCAGGAGTACTCATTTTAGCAGAAATAAAAACAGTACAGAAAATAACTTGAAAGTAAACTAGATGCAAGTAACTAATTTTTTTGTGTTTTTGATAATTGAAAGCAAACAAGATAAAATAAAATAAACTAAGCAAGACAAAAACAAAGTAAAGAGATTGGAAGCGTGAAACTCCCCTTGCAGAAGACTGCTGTCTCCCCGGCAACGGCGCCAGAAAAATAGTGCTGTTGACGGGAGACAGAGAGCTTCTGAAGAACTTCTACTCCCCGGCAACGGCGCCAGAAAAATAGCTTGATGACGTGAAACACACGTTCGTTGGGAGACCCCAAGAGGAAGGTATGATGTAGTCAGCAGCAAGTTTTCCCTCAGAAAGAAACCAAGGTTATCGAACCAGTAGGAGCAGCAACTCTTCAGAAGGTTGTCAACGGCGCCAGAAAAATAGCTGTCGCAGGGAGTCTGGACTGTTGACGTGGAATCTGCACACAACACAATCAAACTACTTTGCCCCAACGAAACAGTGAGGTTGTCAATCTCACTGGCTTGCTGAAAACAAAGGATTAAACGTATGGTGTGGAAAATGAGTATTAAATTGCAGAGAATGAAAAAGGAACAGTTTGCAGTTTGTGGTTGTTTAATCAGTGTAAAAGAATGGACCGGGGTCCACAGTTCACTAGTGGTGTCTCTCCATAAAAGATAACTAACATGTTGGGTGAACAAATTACAGCTGGGCAATTGACGAATAGTGAGCGCATGACAATGCATATACATGACATGTTGACTACTATGATATTTAATTGGGCATTACGACATAATACATAGATCGTTATCCAACAGCATCTATGACTAATAATCCACCGCCGGGTTGTCATCCGAGTCCCCCGTTGGTATTAAGTTGCAAGCAACGGATAATTGCATTAAGTAAAGTGCGTAATGTAAACAAACACATATGCCGTGGACATAGCATCGTTAGGTTATCCCTAGTGGCAACAGCACATCCACAACCTTAGAACTTTCTGTCACTGTCCCAGGTTAAACGGAGACATGAACCCACTATCTAGCATAAATACTCTCTCTTGGAGTTACAAGCATCTACTTGGCCAAAGCATCTACGAGTAACGGAAAGCATGCAAGATCTTAAATAACATATAAGATAGATTGATAATCAACTTGACATAATATTCAATATTCATCGGATCCCAGCAAACACAACATGTAGCATTACAATAATATGATCTTGATCATGTAGGGCAGCTCACAAGATCTAAACATGATGGCACAAAGTGGAGAGACAACCATCTAGCTACTGCTATGGACCCGTAGTCCAAGGATGAACTACTCACGCATCACTCCGGAGGCAGGCATGGCGATGTAGAAGCCTCCGGTGACGATTCCCCTCTCCGGCAGGGTGCCGGGAAGAGGTTCTGAACCCTCCCGAGCTAGGGTTGACGACGGCGGCGTCTCTGGAACTTTTCGTGGATATTTGCTCAGGTACTTAGGGTTTTCGCGTCGGGGGAATAAGTAGGCGAAAGGGCGGCGGCTGCGGACCCCCGAGGGGCCCACACCACCCCAGGGCGCGGCAGAAGGGGGGCCCGCGCCCTGGTGCGTGTGGCCTCCTGGTGGCCCTCCTCTGCTGCTCCTTCGCTCCGTCAGGCGTGTTCTGGAAAAATAGGCACCCCCGTGTAGTTTCGTCCAATTCCGAGAATATTTCCAGACTAGCTTTTCTGGAATACAAAAACAGCAGAAAACAGGAACTGGCACTTCGGCATCTTGTTAATAGGTTAGTCCCAAAAAATGTATAAAAGTGATATAAAGTAGATGCAAAACATGTAGCAATTGGTATAAAACAAGCATGGAACATCAAAAATTATAGATACGTTTGAGACGTATCACTCTCCCCGGTGATCACCGCCGCTTCTTCTCCCATCATTTGGCCTCGAATCCGCCAGTTCCACCACAGCTTTAATCGATCCAGTCACGAATCCACCACCACTGCTCAAGGGCACCACAGATCGGGAGGGATTCAGCCTCGTTGGATGCCGGTCGTCCTCTCCTCCCGCGCGCGGCCACCATCTATACTCGTCCATATTAGGTCATTTGGGGCCAAAAACCCTGCTCCAACAACTGCCCTAGATGTAAATTTTGCCAAAAAATCGTCCAAATAAGAGCAAGTGACGCAAAAATAAAACAATTGGGATGCTGCTATAATCGAAAAGGCCAACGCGCGCACGACAACTGGCTGTCGGAATTTTCATGTCGCCCTCACACCTCTCCTCCGTTACCGCCACCGCCTCTTCTCCCATCGATTTGGCCTTGAATACGGCAGCTCCGCCACAACTCTGACCGATTCAGCCGTGAATCCACTACCACTTCTCAAGGGAACCACGGATCGGGAGGGATTTAGCCTTGAGTGTGTCGTCGCTCTACTTTCGTGCGGCTACCAATGACACCTGTTTGTAGCTCTGGCTGACGAGCCACCCGAGCGGCCCTGCTCCCCTCCCTTCCCCACTGTGCCTCCTCCTTCCCTGCAAGCACGAGCACGAGCGACACACGGTAACTCTGCCTCCGGCTGCACCTAGACTAGCCCCGCCTTGCACGGCTCCTCCGCCTCCACGCACCAGTTGTCGGGCTCGCTTCATTAAGATATTAACAAATTCAAAGTTGTTACTTTGTATTGTACAGTTTATACTGCAGATGCTAGACCAATACGTGCAATGTTTTTTCTTGAGAAGTCTATGAATTTGTACATAATCATGTATGAGACACTAATCTTTGGTTAGATCAGCATGTCAAGTATTGATAACCACAATAATACCCTCGGACGCATCAAAGCGCGCCAACCCCTTCTAGCACCACTCAACTATACAAACATCCAATCCACGCCAGATTAGCGTCAATAAACCCCAATAAAAAAAGAGAGTTGATTAATTTTTAGTGTCATTGAATACCGAGAATATAATAAATGTTCAGACTCAGATGTCGGATAATGTGTACTAACAAAATACTAGTCTAAAATATAGATTATTGTGAAACGGCGTGAGTATATCTTACAAATCTGTAGGAAACTACTCGCATCCTAACTCAGTCGTTTCGACGGAAGATCACCAATGTTGTGTCCTCCTGATAGGATGCGCTCATGATAGGATGCGCTTCGGAGTTCGGAGGATAGCGTAGTCTTGCATCCTAGCCAGCAGTTGATCACTACCGTGTAGCTCGTAACGGGTAAGCCCTTGTATGAATTCGCGTGCCTGGACCTGCAAAACGCAAAGCACTCATGTTCAGTGGATACTGACGAAACATCCAATGGTGCGCCTCCGACAGACATGCAAAGGATGGTTATGCTCGCGGCAAGATGTTGGACCAGGCAGAACTGGACGAATGAATTACTACCAGCATGCTCGACAATTAGTACTACATGATGTACCTGATAATGTTGGGAGGGCCGATTGATCGGTTGTTAATCCCCTGCATTTGCAAACTTAAAAACCAGCTAGCTAGCTTGCCGTTGTGATAAATAAATACGGCCATCAATTGCATGCGATCAATGTCTTGATGGA